>JZKD02S1744046.1:77287-111187 GCA_000966675.3 Picea glauca | reverse complement strand
CCAGAATTGCAGATAATGAAGGCAAACATCTAAACGGCTGAGGCGCCAGTGCGTTTATAAACGGATGAGATTGAATTCTGAACAACCCCCCCCCTAGTTGTTCTTCTTTTAATGGTGGGGTGGGGGGTCCAGAATGTTGGTTAAATATCGTGCACATATCTACGGTTGAAAAGAAGGCGTGCAAATCAATGGCTCATGGTGTTTTTCGGACCCCCTGACCGATCTGTCTTTAACGGAGGGGGGGGGTCCGGAATGGATTCTTTTCTGGTGGGCCCCTTATCTCTACGTGGCAGGAATCCATTGGTTCCGAATCTCACCACCTCCCACAGTTTGACATACCTTGTCACCCCATGATGTCATTATCCATGTTTTTCCCCTAAAGGTCACGTCTCATTACTCTGTCAGTCCATTTCCCCTTGTTCTCCCTTTACAATTACTCTCACCATGGTCACTCCCCAATCAGTTCACGCCACGTTGCCTGGTCTTATTCGTCATTCATTATTACCTACCATCTCATGCTCCAAATGACCTGTTGGCAATTTATTACTGGCTAACTTATCCGTTAGCCTGTTGACCTATCCCCCGCGCCCAACGGGTATCTGTTTACTCAAAACCACCATTTCCCTTCTTTCTTCCATTGCTTACTGTGTCATCTCACCATAAAATACCTTTCCCATCGCACCAGAACATTTTTCCCTGTTTTCTCTCTGTTTCAGTCAACCGTCCCAAGCCACCATCATCCCCACTAATGATTGTTTGATTTGCAGGTATTTTTACAGCGATGATGCCAAAATCAAAGAGGACAGAAGCTGAGGAAAATCCTTTCCTCCTGCCTCCCGTCGACCTTGAGAGGATCCCCCTGGCAGACAAAGACCATTTAATCGTAGACACCAGATGTGAATTCAACTTCGCGGACTTGCAGTCATGGCTCAAAGAGGTTTTCCTTGACCAGAGCGATGAAATTAGGCTCTGGGAGTCAAATCTTCCCCTGTATCTTTTCCCCCAGGTTCACCATTTCCCCGAATTTTCCCTCAAATTCCAAGCCCATTACATCCTCGAACAGAGAGCCATAGTGTCTTCATTAGGAGAAATTCTTTTCCTCATTACACCTGAAACCATTGACCAGATGATGTAGATACCCAGAGCTGAATCCGTCTCACTGTTTAATCTTGAAATTATCACAGAACTGTATCATAAATTATCATTCGCCAAAAGAGATCAGATTTTCGATCTTTTTCTCCCACAGGCCGCTCAAATCCCCCATATCCTTCATCCATATTCTCATTGAAGGGAAACAATGTCATCTCATTGCTCTGCACCCTCCTTGGGTATTTTTCAGATCAATGGGTGGATGAACCCATATTTGGTTTTCTGTCCATTTTCTCCACAAATGAGAGCCCCACCACTCCGTTTGACTACAACACCTTCCTGGCAGACAACATTCATGAGAAATTCTCAAATTTCTCCATAGAAGGCATGTTCCGGTATTCCTCAATACTGGCTTACATGTTCATATTCTTTCAAGCGGACAAATTCTCCTTTTCAATGCAGAAGATGGACAAGGATGGGAGGCCACAAGCGGTGACAATGTGGAGTTCGCTTCTCAGACACAACTCTACATAATTCAGATTCAAACAGTTTATTGAGCAATTCTACCATCCCGTGGTGAGCATGCTCAGTGGCCAGCATGAGCCGATAATAAATGAGGAAATTCAAAGAATCTTACACCTTTCAGACCTTGCAAAAATGGGAGACTGGTACCTGTACCAGGACCACACAGTGATCAGAGTGTATGGGTGTGAATTGGCTCCATACAAGTTGCCCAAGTATTTTCCCATGAGGATATTTTCCCTGGAATACATAAGGCAAATGATCAATTTATATGACATACATTTTGTGTCTCTGAAGAAGAAGCAACAACTCAGAATCAAAGGGCAGATTGGGTCTTTCATCTACAATAGCCGAGGTGCCGGAGAGGAAGCAAATAGACTATTAAAGGAGATGAAGTTCTTTGTTAGCTTCATATGGCATTATGACCCCTATGGAATAATTTTAGAGATGAGGATTAAAAATACGAATATCCCATTTTTTCATACATCTAGGCCCGAGATAGAGAAGTTCGCCAACCAAATAGAATGGGAACCAAACACCCTGGTTGAGACAGAACAACAGGACCTTTCGATCACTATCTCACATATGACTACACGACAGATTCCCAAGGAGAAAAGGCCCAAGAAGGACACTTCACCTTCCATCACTGAAGTATCATTTGAAGAGTTTCAATTACACACCAAGAAGCCAAAAACCAGTCAGGCACCTAACACGGCTGGTGAAAAGGGAATTCAATCCACTACAACTATGGAGGTTGATCGGTTGCTCCTTAGTACAAGCAACAAACAAATCATGACTACAGTGTTTCCCAAGAGGCATACATATACTCCACCAATCAACCGATCGAGCAAAACAGGACCAAAATTGAGTATTTTTGAGAAGTATGATCTGATCAAGAATAGAAATCAGACGCTGACCAGCAGCACGTATGCTCAGTTCTAGAAACAAACATCAACTGTACAACACAAATTGTTGTCTGTATTCGATACTGAGAATGGTAGAATGCACATGGAGTTTCTGCAAGCATAGGTGCCAGACCCAAAAGTAATCACTGATTACAAAAGGGAAACATTCGAATTGCAGACTAAAGATGTGCATCCAGCTGATCAAATGGATCTGGACATGAAAATTGGAGAAATGGTTTTCTCCACATTGGAAAATGCTTCTACTACTACCTCCAGGTTAAAGGTATCTTTGAACAACGTCCAGACGCAATTGAAGTTAGAAAAAATATCATCCTTTGCCAAGGATAAAGGGATTAAGATGTTGGAATAACTGGTCCTCAAGATCGGAAATGATCCCTCGAATGTGAAAGAAGTCAAGAAAATGCTCAAAAAGAAAAATTCCAATATAGAATCTTTGAGGAAACAATTAAAACTGCAGCCAACAGAAGACTCACAGGCAAAGGAATTAGTGGAGACTGAAGGGGAAAAGGATGAGATGCTCAAACTGATCATGGAGCAGAATGCACAATTGAAGGAAATGGAAGTGGAATTGGAAAAACTAGTGAAAGAGAAGGAGTAGTCAAAGCCCATGGAATTCATTCCACTAAGATTAGTTCCACTCGTAGGAGTGAGCACGATGTTTGTAGCAGAAATTCCCTCGGAAACTCCAATGACAGCTCTGGAGAAGACAGTTGAGCTGACTAAATCCATGGAAGACATGAATTTGCAAGAGACAAATATTATTATACTTAAAAAGGGATTGAGAACCTTCAGGAACTCAAATATTCCTTCCAAGCCAGCTACTCCAAGGAGAAACAAACTTCAGACAAGCTTAAACAGGAATTGCAACAGCTTCGAAAGCAAACAGTGGCGGGCAAAACATTTACTGAGGTCAAAGAAAGTGTCTGGATGGATATCACCAAGCCCATGAATGAAATATGGTCGATGATACAAATCATGTTCGAGCAAAATGACCTGGTGCAAAGAAGTCATCAGGCTATCGAGAAGATAAGAGCAGAACTGGGAGAGATGCCCACATAAGCTGCTGAGATCATCAAATTTTTGAATTCCAAAACTAGAGAGGATCTAGAGGATTTGAAGATTGAAGATAGGACAGAGACCATCCTTGAGGTCAAGAGGGTCTTGACCAAGAGAGGACTGATGCTACAACTGGATGAAAAGGTCCAGACCATGGACGCAGGAGTGCAAAGATTTTTCAGCAAGATCGAAGCTCTACAGAAGAAAGGCCTTCCTTGTTTGAGAGTTATAAATGACAAGTTAATGACGCTCACCGATTACAAAAAGAAACTGGCCACTGGCTAAGGATAGCTCAAAATTATCAGGAATACAATTCACTATCATGGGCAAGGCATTCTTAGATTCTTTACAGTTAGACATCAACATACAACATGAGATCCGATACATCTTCATCATCAAGCTAACTTTTTCCAAGTACACGGAGATGGATGAAGTATACTGAAGATTGCTCAAAGTCAACATTCCCAGTCACCTTTGATGGGAAGAGATTTGCAATCTGATCGAGTAGTCGATGAGGTGTCCAAGCCTAGTCATCTATCCAATCAGATGAGGTAGTGCAGAGGCCTCACCAATGATTCACCCCAAGAAATCAACATGAAGTTTCAACACATCATCAAGTAGTTTCCTAAATTTTTGTATCTTGTTAAGTTAGTTAGCTAAATTTAGATTAGCCACGTCCAGATCTTTAATGACAAGATCGCATGTAATTTTTGGTTACAAATACTTCACACTTTGAAGTACTGAGGGTTGATCTTTATGCCTTGCAAGCTACAAGACTGTAATTTTGATTAAGAGATCTTCCAGTAATACAAAGAGACGTTTTCATAGGATTCTCACGTGTTATTCATTAGTGATGTTTTATTTTCTATGTTGAATGTTCTTCTTTCTCAGTTATCATATTGTTTTCTAATCTAATCTTTTAAAAGTAACACATGTTGCAGGATTTATCTTTGTATACCCTGTTTCAGACTTTGAAAGATTTTAATGTTTATCTTCTGATACTACAGTGAAGAAATTCTTAAATGTTTCTTTACTTTAATTTATATTCTCATATTTTCCACTATTCATAACTTTATTGCTAAAGAATCCAATGAATGCATTATCTTTCCCTGTGAAAAGAATCTTTTGTTTCTGGTTTAGATTTCTATTTTTATAATACAGACCCCATAGCCCAATGGATTTGTAAAGCCCTTTTCAGCCAACTTAACAAAAACAACAAGCCTTTTTAGTCTTATTTTATTTTATATAATTGGCCTAATATCTTAAAGTTAGAATAAAGCTAAATCATACACAGAGATCCCTCTTTGAAACTGGTAGGGATAGATTCCAGTTTTGAAGTGGTTGGATAAAGTTACCTCTCGTAGATTTCTTCTTTACTAACAACCTCTGGGAATTTACAGAGCATTAACATAGTGGTGACCATACTGGGGAACTGAACAAACTTTCAACCCCACGTTTTCTTTTTCCATAGAAGAATACTTTTTTTCTGAACAAATTGTAAATCTGAGAAAGAAATAATGTTTAGAGGTTGTTAAAATCTTGTACATATTAATTTCGGACTCATAAAACTAAAAAAAAAAAAACATATAAAATTTACAAAACCTGGCTCCTAAAAGAGTTTATACTCAATCCCACCCAGACCCAGAACCTGCAATAGCAACTGATAATCCATAACAATTACTCAGAAAGAAGACCATCGTAGAAGTTTCAGGGAGTCATAGTCCCCTTCATAGGTCCCCTTCTCTTCCAGAGGAACTTGTTACCCTTCAGGATCTCAACTTTAACACCATTTTTGAACAAAGCCTGTTTAGAACAAAATCTGATAGCTTTGTGACTGAAATCATCTTAGATCCAGAAACCCTGCAACCTCGGACCCATGAAATACTATCTCCCACTGTGAAGCCTCAAACCGCTCACTCCATGCCAGCAAGCCCCTCCTCATCCTCATCTTCTTTCATCACCCCACCTATCATCCATGTTGTTATCCCACCTCCTCCACCTATCATGGCAGCCAGATATTCTCCCTTGGTGTTGACCGCACCTCTACATGCTATGCCCCAGGATTATCAAATGAGACTTCCACAGTTCGATGGAACAGGACCCTTGAACGCACAACAACACATTGATAAAATGAATGACTATTTTGATCTACAAGAAGTAGATGAAGCTGACGTTCAAATGAGATTGTTTGCACAGAGTTTGACTGGTGACGTTAAGAAATGGTACAAAGTATTACGTGCTGCCTCAGTGCTCGACCTTACAACATTTCAAAGAAATTTTCTAGACAGATGGGAGGTAAAGAAAAATCCTCTCCAAATCTTGTTAGAATACGAAAACATCAGAAGGAATCAAGGTGAGACAGTTCAAGACTACTACGCCCGCTTCAATAATCTGTACAATGCAATTCCAACCGATATTAAACCCCCACAGGGTTTATCACTGATAAAATTCCCTAATGGTTTCGATGTTGATATGTCATATCAATTAAGAGAAAGAAACTCCACCACCCTGGAGGACATGCAGAAAAGCGCGATAAGTGTGGAGGCCAACCTGTTGGCTAAAAGGGAACGACAGAGGACTGAAAGGAGAGTCACGATTAAAGAAGAACCTTCCACATCTTCTTCAGATGCCAAATTGGATTCCTTAGCTAGAGCAATGGAAAGGATGATGGAGAGACTTACTGTATCTGAAAGAAATCCTCCTAGAGAAAATCATGCTCCACAAATTCAGAATCCTAACTTCAGAAGAAATCCTCTTCAAATCATGTAGAGAGATCCCAGGGATCAAAGAGAACAGAGGGGCCCTGATCAATAGATCATACCACCTCTACAAGAAAATTATGTCGATGAAGGAGAAGAGGTAATTGAAGAATTGGAGGACACACACATAAACCTCATGGGCATTCACGATAACGAAGATATTTTCCTCACTCAGGAAGAGCAAGAACTTTTCCTTCTTTCTCAAACACAGGTGAGCGAAGAAGCTGAAGAGACTGAATAACATGCATTTTAAAATGCCATTATGGAGGTACACAGGCAGTATAATCTGTGAAGTAAGAAGACGGATGAAAATTCCCCAAAAAAGGTAATCAAAACAAAGAAAGTGGTCAAAACTAAGAAAGCCCCTGAGCCTTCTACCAAAACAATCCCTGAGAAAGGTAATGTTGAAGCTCCAGGAAAAAGAAACCTTACCATTTTACAAAGATCAACATAGACCAAGGTTTCATCAACCAACCCACCAAATGCTTTTGTCCAGAAGACTATGGTGGACAAATCAGAATTGCTGAGCCAAAGCAGAGCACCTACTCCTTTCAACCTAGAAGGGGAATTAGCTAAAGTGAAAATTCCCATTCCCCTTTCCGAGTTGATGAGTAAGGACGCTTACCGATTGTAGGTGATCAAAGCGCTAAGCATTGAACCGAATATAGGAATGAAGGCCTTACTGTTGGATCGACGAATCATTTGGACACGGTAAACCTTACCGATGATCAACTTGAACTTGTGTTTGGCCCTGAAGTTGATGGTCAAAACGACAATGGTTTTGTTGCTCCTTTTTACATCAGCCTTAATATACACGACTTGATTCTGCATAATACTATGTTAGATTCATGTGCTTCCCATAACCTGATGCCTAAAGCAGTGATGGAAAAACTGGGACTTGAGGTCACCAGACCTTACAAGGACTTACACTCTTTTGACTCCAGCAAAGTTATATGTATCATATTGATCAAGGACTTATGTATCACTCTAGTTCAGATTCTGACAAAAAACATGGTTATGGGCATTGTGGTCACAAACATTCCCCTGAAATATGGTATGTTGTTGTCCAGTTCTTGGGGGGCCAAGTTGAAAGGTACTTTGCAGTTGGATAAAGAGATAACATTTCAGTCACCAGTTGATCCTATAAATTATAGGGTTATAACAGTGGCTCCACCTGGGGATGGTACTCTCCTTGTGAAGTGTCAAGAATCCTGATTCCTGATGTTCTGAAAAACTTTCTCCATAGTTGCCTTTGTTGCTTGATTGGTTTTAATTTTGAAAATTAGAAGACAATGTTCAGTGGCTTAAGGCCTTTTCTGCGGGCTTCAACCATCTGATCAGAGTTATTTCACTCAAACTTGTAAGCAAAATGAAAATGGTTTGTAAAATGGAAAAGTGTGACTGAAGGTCCCTACTGAGGAGGTGAATAATGCTTCAACATTATGCCATTTACAGGTCCTCCTAGCAAATTGGTCCCATCACCATTATTGGGAAATAAGGCATTATTTCCTCTGAACGCTTGAATTATGAAAGGTCCCTTCCATAGACTGTCGAATTTTCCATGCTTCCCCTTATCTTCATTTCGGGCATCCCATCTCAGAACTAGGTCACCTAGCTCAAAGTCATCCTATTTAGTTCTTTCGTCAAAGATATTTTTAATGTTTTCTTGGACAAACTGAGTCTTGTTGTATACTTCTTCTCTAGACTGCTCCAAGTCGATCATCTGGTTTATCCTTCTTTGGGAATCGTTCGGCTCGGCCTGCATCTCTTGCAATAATTTCATTACAGGAACTCCTAAGGAAGTGGGAAAACTGCTTCAGTGCCATAGACCAGCTGATATGGTGACATACCAATTGACCTCTTAGTGGCCAGTCTGTTGGCCCATAGTGCGAAAACCAACTTGTTATGCCATGATTTTTTGTTTTCTTGCAAAGTCTTCTTAATAATGTTCACCAGGGTCTTATTGGATGATTCCGCCAACCCATTTCCCTGAGGGTAATAAGTTGTGGAATGACCCAAACCAATATGATACTGGTTGCAAAAGTCTATGAGATTCTTAGATCGGAACACAGTTGCATTGTTAGTTATAATCTTGATGAGTGAGATTGTTGTGGGTGGGATTTTCAGTTTTGATCGGAAAAGCCACAGTGTAGTCATTAGATTGTTGACGTTTCGGATCCAGATCAAGATCCATATTCAGGACAAAGAGCCTGGGTTTTAAGAGAAAGGGAAGAGCTGGTATAAATACTAGAAGTGGGAAGTGTATTAGTGTCGGTTAAGTAGAATTATTTAGTAGATTTATTTTATAAAATATCACTAGGGTTTCTTAAATTCTTGTTTATTAAAGGTTATGATAATTTTAGGTTTTTATATTTATAAATATATATATATATATATATATATATATATATATATATATAATTATGTTTTGGGGTTTTGTTTGAGGTAAATTAAAGTGTTAGTTCTAGGGTTAGGTTAATAAGGAGTGCTTGTCTAGGGTTTAATATTAGGGTTTTTTTATGTTAAAAGGAAATTAACGGGTTCTAATTAGTTTAAGGTAATGTACTAAGGTCTCTAAATAAATTTCAATTTCTAAGGTTTAATTTTTAATTAATTTAATTATTTTATAGGGTTTAATTTATATTATTTTACAAGAAATTACTAGGGTTTATTGAAATATTGTTTTATTTGAAGGTTAAGATAGTATATTTAGTAATATTAGGGTTTTTTATTTAAAATTAATTATTAATGTGCTAAGGTCTCTAAATAATTTCATTTTCTAAGGTTTAATTTATAATTAATTAATTTAATTATTTTATAGGGTTTAATTTATATTATTTTATAAGAAATTACTAGGGTTTATTGAAATATTATTTATTTGAAGGTTAAGATAGTAAATTTAGTAAAATTAGGGTTTCTTATTTAAAATTAATTATTAGGTTAATATGATAAGAGGTTAAGGTGTGCTTGTTAAGGGTTTAATATTAGGGTTTAATTTGTTATAAGGTGAAAATTTTTGGTTCTAATCCAAAGTTTATTGTTGTTTTTTGTGTAACAGGGGGAGCCGGTTTTCGCTCAATTCTAGTCCACTATCTCTGTTAAGGTTACTAGGGTGCTTACGGATTTCGATGGCTTCTCTAATACGACGTTTGAAGAGGTGATTCTCTTTGGCGAGGATTTTGGTGTCTTCTAGGCAAACATGGTGTCTAGTTTTGATGGAGTGTTCAGCTAGGGCGGAGGTGCAGATGCGTTCGTTCTTGATGTCAGCCCCATGTTCTTTTATCCTAACTTGGAAGGAGCGAACTGTTTCACCAATGTAGCATTTACCACATGAGCACTCTATTTTGTAGATTCCTTTGCCATTTTGAGGGTTAAGTTTGTCTTTAATGGATCTCATGCTCTGTTTGATGGTTACAAGGGGTTTGAAGGAGGTTTTAATCTCTTTTTTACTGAGTATTCTAGCAATTCTATCAGTTACTCCTTGGATGTATGGGAGGTAGGCACTTATATTAGGGTTTTGTTCTTGAGGGGCACTGTGGTTATTGCGGTTTATTTCTAGGGCTTTGTTTATTGCGTTCTTAATGTCTTTTTTTTGTTTATACCCTATGTTCCTAAAAGTCTTGGTAAGGTGATCTGTTTCTTTATCTAGGTGTGTTTCATCAGATATTCTTATGGCTCTAGTGGCCAAGGTTTTTAAGACACCTAGTTTTTGGTTGGGGTGGTGATGGGAATTGGCGTGGAGATAGTTCTCAGTGTGGGTCTTCTTTCTATACACCGCATGTCCAAGATCACCATTACTTTTCCTTTTGATAAGAACGTCTAGGAAGGGGATGCTATTGTTCTCTTCGAGTTCCATGGTGAATTTAATATCTTCGGATATGCTGTTTAGGTGTAGAAAGAATTTTTGTAATTCGTCTTTTCCATGGGGCCAGAGAACATTTGTATCATCAACATACCTTTTCCACCTTGGGGGTTTTAAGGGAAAGGAGTCTAGGAGACTACATCGAAACTTATAAGGGTGTCTTGGGGCCCTACCTTTTCATTTTTGATGATATTGATAAAGTCATTGGAATCTTTGATGAAGGAGTCGGTGTGGCCTACTAGGGGGTTGAGTATCTTAGCTATGTGTTTCGCCAGTTCATAGGTTGGTGAACCTATGGTATTAACTATGGGTCTAAGAGGGACATCGTCTTTGTGAATTTTCGACAAACCGTATATCCATGGGTGATCTCGTTGTTGGGGGTTAGGCGTTTTTTGGTTCTCTCATCTAGGTTAGAGCTGTTGATGGCTATCTTGACTTGTCTTATAATTTTCTTGATGGGGTTGGAGTCTAGTTTCCTATAGCTGCCACTCTTGGTTAGGTGTTCTATCATTTTCTTGTTGTAGTCATCCATGTTCAAAAGAATGGTAGCGCCTCCTTTATCCACTTTGAGAATAGCCAATTTATTATCGTTTCTTAGGTTCTTTAGAGCTGTATGTTCTTCATTATTTAAATTGCTTCGTTTTGGAGGTTTGGCTTTGCGTAGGATCACTGCGCAGTCTTTTCTGATTGATTCTTTGTCTTCATCACTCAGGTTTTGTATGCCATCCTCTATGCAGCAGATGATGTCTTCTGTGGGGATGAAGTTCGGTGAGACTGTGAAGTTTAATCCACGTCCTAAAACAACCATTTCCATTTCGTTCAGCACGCGTGCAGATAGGTTAACTACATTCTTTTCTTTGGTGTCCGGGCTGTTTCTGTTGCTCAGCAGTCATTTTAGCTTGGACGCATGTCTCTTGTTTGCCTCTGCGTATGCTTTCTCAGCCTTCATCGTTGCCATGGCATCCACTATCCTCCACAGTCCGGGTGCCGCGATCTGCGCTAGTTTTAGGTGGAGTTTCAATGCATTTTTGGATGTGCGTTCAAGAATGTATCTGTTCTTTTTAATTTCGCCTCTAACAATGGATAATCCCAGTCTGGAGAAGGCCGCGTTGTTCCACCTGTTCTTGGTTCTGTGCTGAATCTGTGCGAATTTAGGTAGCACGTTTTTATCTCGGCATTTATTGAGAAATTCCAGGTCTGCCACTCTTCTCTTAAGTTATAATCTTTCTAGGACATCTAAAACGAGACAAGATATTATTTTCAAGAAATTTAATAATGACAGAATCATTAGCTTGCCTGCTTGGTACAACTTCGATCCATTTTGTGAAATAGACTGTGGCAGTAAGAATCCACCTGTACTGGCCCGAATAGGGAGGATGTATTTCTTCAATAAAGTCTAATCCCCATTGCTGGAAAGGAGCTTCAACAAAGATTGGTTTTAGGGGCAAAGGAAGGAGATTTTTTTTGCCCTCGAACACCTGACACTTATGACATGAAGTCACTTTCTGATGCACATCAACGAAAAGTATAGGCCAATAGAACCCAACTCTGAGAATTTTATTAGTTGTGGTCTTCTATCTTAGATGACCACCACATTCTCCTGCATGAAAATCCTGCAATACTTTGTCAGCTTCATCTTTGAACATACAATTCAACAAAATACCTCCAGGATCCTTCCAATATAGATTTCCTTCTAAAATGAAAAATTTTAATGCTTTCAATTTCAAAAACCTAGCTTTAGTTTTGGTCAGACCAGGGGGAGCTTGTAAGTTATGAAAAACAAATATCAGGTCTGCATACCATGGAGAGTTCATAAATACCTCTTTCACGCTTGGAGTCGCCTACTCTCCCTGTTCATCTACTGCAGCTAAGAAATTAATATCAAGAGCATGGAAATTTGATTCATCCATTAACTTTCCTAGACCTTGACCTTTAATCAATTTAGTAGGCTTAATCTCTATGTCATATTCCAGAATGACAACAATCCATTTTCCTCTTCGGCCGTCTGTATTGTCCTGAGTTAAAATTTCTTTTACTACCGTGTTCAGAACATAGGCGATGGTGTGGGAATGGAGAATATATACTCTAAAATCCTTTATGGCTTTCACCAGGGCAAAAGATTATTTCTCCATTATTTTATAATTCAAAGAAGAATCTCTTAACGCTTTACTAAAAAAGGCTTTGGGCTTTTCATACCCTTCGCTATTTTTTTGTAGTAATACTGCTGCAATGGTGTGTTAAGAAGTGAAAGAAAAAAGGTAAAAATCTTTGGTGAAATCAGGACTGATCAAGACTAGAGCCTATGTGAGTGCATGTTTAACTTGTTCAAAAGACTGCTTAGATTCAATATCCGATTTTATTTTTGTGTCCTTTTTTAACATGTTTGTGATGTTCCTGAGAAGCTCGGCCAGGTTGGGTATGAATCTTCTCAGAAAGTTTATTTTTCCAATGAAAGACTATAACTCTTTGATATTCCTTGGGTGTTCTAATTTCTGAATGGCCTCGATTCTGCTGGGGTCTATCTTAATTCCGTCCTTAGAGATTATGTGCCCCAACAGTTTGCCTTCCTCTAATCTGAAAAGGCTTTTCTTAGGATTCATAGAAATCCCAAATTTCCTGCATTTCTCGAATACTCGTCTAAGATGTCGTAAGTTCTCATCATCGGATTGGGAATACACACTTATGTTGTCCAGATAAATGAAAATAAAATTTCCAATTTCTTCCATAAAAGCGATGTCCATCACTCTTTGGAAAGTGGCCCCAGCGTTCATCAACCCAAAAGGCATTTTCACGTACATGAAGGTACCCCAAGGTGTTGTGAAGGTTGTTTTCTCTTGGTCATCTGGGTGAACAAGAACCTGGTTATAGCCTCAGAAACCATCCAGTAAGGCGACTCGACTGGATCCAACTACCTTTTGTAATATGTGGTCCATTTTTGGCAATGGGTATTTTTCTTTCAGAGAAACTTTGTTCAGGTTTCGGAAATCAATACAAAGCCTGATTTCCCCACTTTTCTTTCAGGTTGGAACTAGATTTGAAACCCATTTGGAAAATCGTAAGGGAACTATGATTTTAGCATCATACATCTTTTTGATTTCTTTTTCTATCAGGGAAAGTAACTTGGGATTGATTATCCTAAGTTTCTGTTTGAAAGGTTTTTGATCTTCTTTTATCGGGATCCTATGTTGTATGATGCTTGTGTCATAAGATATTAAATCTCCGTAACCCCAAGCAAACACATCCAAATATTCCTTGAAAAGTTCAATGTATTTAAATTTCCGCTTAGGAGGTAAGGATTTAGAAATTTTTACTATCCTGGGTTTCTCTTCTATCCCTATGTTAACGTCTTCAACCTCTTTACCACTGGCTTCAATTTTTGATTTTTAGCTACATAATTAAAATAAAAAAGGTCTTCTAAAGGAACTAAACCCCTAGGTAAAACATTACTCTTTAAATGAAAAACATCAGATTCTATCTCATCTTCGCCTAACTCTCCTGAATCTACTTTATTTACACTGTCATTTCCTAAATCAGATGTATTTACATTTTCATCCTCATTTTCTAAGTCTGTGTTTGTACACTCAAAATCATTTTTACATTGTAGGAAATCTTCAATTTGGTCATCGTTCCCAAATACCTGCCAGTATTTGATGTTGTCCAGGATAGTCGATCTGCACTTCACCTCCACCGTGTATGGGCGAGTGGAACGAAAATGTATCTTGCATGTAGCTGCTAACGTATCTAAGCCATCTGCTAAAATATTTTGTCCCCTGGGCATCACCTTTAAATCAACTTCAGTGAAACATTTAAGGGCATCCAAAACAACATTCCTATAAGCTCTGAGACGGGGATGTTTTGCTGCATACTCACCTTTGATTTGTTTGATAATTAATTTGGAATCGCATCTTACCATGATTTGTTTGGCACCAACTTTCTTTAGAAGTTTCAGACTGAGCATCAAAGCTTCGTACTCGGCAATGTTGTTAGTGCATTGAAAATTTAATTTGTAAGAATGGTTTTCCGAATACCTGGATTTGTGATTGTGAAACCAAACTCTTGCTCCAACTCCTTCTTTTATTACAACTCCATCGAAGTCCATGCTCCAGAAATCTGCTGGAAATTCTTCACTTATCACATTTTTCTTTCTTTCTACCTCAGTGATTTCTTGGCCTTCTTTCGGATCAAATGTATCTTCTTCCAGCTGAGCAATTTGTTCTCTTGTATCACCATCATTATATAGGATGAAGGAATCTAGGTCAGAATGTGCAAAGTACAGAGGATAGTTATGTGGAAAAATAAAAAGAAAGAAAAAGAAAAAGGAAAAAGAAAAAGAAAAGAAAGAAAAGAATAAAAGAGGGCATAAAAGAAATTCAATAGAGCCCCATGCAATAACAATGATTTGGTCCATACCATTCAAGCATGGCCAAGTTATTTTAAATTGATGTTAATAGGAGTAGTGAATAAGCTTGGCTAAACTAATTAATCTTAGCCAAGTGATTTAGGTTAGTTAGTGAATAAATCTGACCAAACTGCCTAATGTTGGTCAGATAACCCTAGGATAGAATAATTTCTTAGTCCAAGTGTTTAATCTGGACTAATTGTCATAGGTAATTAGGTTAGAGCATAGGGTAGCTTGCTTTATCTCAATAAAACAAGCATGATGATCCATGTTGAATCATATCTTTAAGGTTTAAAGGCTTGATGTTTAACCCCCATGGTGATAAAGGCAGGGAAAGCTTGGGCAAACCTAGAAAATGCATTTATCCTAAGTTTCCAAGAAAATATGATTGTGCGCTCATTGAATAAAAATCACGCACTGATGAATGACTGGAAAGAAGGTGACCAGATCTACGGTTGACAAGTCTTTTTGGACCCCCCCCCGACCGTTCTACCTTTAACGGTAGGGGGGGTCTGAAATTGCAGATAACGAAGGCACACATCTAAACGGCTGAGGCGCCAACGCGTTTATCAATGGCTGAGATTGAATTCCGGACACCCCCCCCAAGTCGTTTTTCTTTTAATGGTGGGGGGGGGGGGTCAGGAATGTTGGTTAAATATCACACACATATCTACGGTTGAAAAGAAGGCATGCAAATCAATGACTCATGGTTTTTTTCGGACTCCCCCGATCGATCTATCTTTAACGAAGGGGGGGGGGTCTGGAATGGATTGTTTTCTGGTGGGCCCCTTATCTCTATGTGGAAGGAATCCATTGGATCTGAATCTCACTGCCTCCCACAGTCTGACATACCTTGTCACCCCATGACATCATTATCCATGTTTTTCCCCTAAAGGTCATGTCTCATTACTCTATCAGTCCATTTCCCCTTGTTTTCCCTTTACAATTCCTCTCACCATGGTCACTCCCCAATCAGTTCATGCCATGTCACCTGGTCGTATTCATCATTCATTATTACCTGCCATCTCATGCTCCAAATGACCCATTGGCAATTTATTACTAGCTAACTTATCCGTTAGCCTACTGAACTGTCCCCCGCACCCAACGGATATCTGTTTACTCAAAACCATTGTTTCCCTTCTTTCTTCCATTGCTTACTATCTCATCTCACCAGAAAATACCTTTCCCATCGCACCAAAGAATTTTTCCCCATTTTCTCTCCATTTCAGTCAATCATCTCAAGCCACCATCATCCCCACTAACGATTGTTTGATTTGCAGGTATTTTTACAGCGATGGCACCAAAATCAAAGAGGACATAAGATGAGGAAAATCCTTTCCTCCCGCCTCCTGTCGAATTCGACAGGATCCCCCTGGAAGACAAAGACCATTTAATCACAGACACCAGATGCAAATTCGACTTCGCAGACTTGTAGTCATGGCTCAAAGAGGTTTTCCTTGACCAGAGCGATGAAATCGGGCTCGGGAAGTCAAACCTTCCCCTGTATCTTTTCCCCCAGGTTCACCATTTCCCCTAATTCACCCTCAAATGCCAATCCCATTACATCCCCGACCAGAGAGACATAGTTTCCTCATCAGGAGAAATTCTTTTCCTCATTACACCTGAAACCATTGACCGGATGATGCAGATACCCAGAGCCGAATCCGTCTCACCGTTCAATCTTAAAATTATCACAGAACTGTATCAGAAATTATCATTCCCCCAAAGAGCTTATATTTTCGAGCTTTTTCTCCCACAGGCCGCTCAGCTCCCCACTACAAATCCCCCGTATCCTTCATCCCTGTTCTCAGTGAAGGGAAACCAGGTCATCTCGTCGCTCTGCGCCCTCCTTGGGTATTTTTCGGATCAATGGGTGGATAAACCCATATTGGTTTTTCTATCCATTTTCTCCACAGATGAGAGACCCACCATTTAGTTTGACTACAACACCTTCCTGGCAGACAACATTCATGAGAAATTCTCAAATTTCCCCACAGAAGGCGTGTTCCAATATTCTTCAATACTGGCTTACATGTTCATATTCTTTCAAGCGAACAAATTCTCCTTTTTGAAGCATGGGAAACCACAGGCTGTGATAGCGTGGACTTCACTGCTCAGACAAAACTCTACAGAATTTAGCTTCAAATAGTTTATTGAGAAATTCTACCATCCCGTGGTGAGCATGCTCAGTGGCCGGCCTGAGCTGAGAATAAATGAGGAAATTCAGAGAATCTTACACCTTTCAAAACTTGCAAAAATGGGAGACTGGTACCTGTACCAGGACCACACAGAGATCAGAGTGTATAGGTGTGAGTTGGCTCCATAAGATATTTGCCCAAGTATTTTCCCATGAGGATATTTTCCTTGGAATACATAAGACAAATGATCAATTCAGATGACATACATTTTGTGTCTCTAAAGAAGAAGCAACAACTCATAATCAAAGGGAAGATTAGGTCTTTCATCTGCAATAGCCGAGGTGTCAGGGAGGAAGTAGATAGATTGTTAAAGGAGATGAAGTTCTTTGTTAGTTTCATATGGCATTATGACCCCTACGGGATAATTTCAGAGATGAGGATTAAAAATAAGAATATCCCATATGTTCATACATCTAGGCCTGAGATAGAGAAGTTCACCAACCAGACAGAATGGGAGCCAAACACCCTGGTTGAGGCAGAACAACAGGACCTTTCAGTCACTATCTCACAGACGACTACACCACAGGTTCCCAAGGAGAAAAGGCCCAGGAAGGACAATTCACCTTCCATCACTAATGTATCCTCTGAAGAGTTTCAATTACACACCAAGAGTCCAAAAACTAGTCAGGCACTTGACACGGCTGATGAAAAGGGAATTCAATCCACTACAACTATGGAGGTTGATCGATCACTCCTTAGTACAAGCAACAAACAAATCATGACTACAGTGTTGACCAAGAGGCCTACAAATACTCCACCAGTCAACGAGCTGAGCAAAAAAGGACCAAAATTGAGTATTTTTTAGAAGTATGATCTGATCAAGAAGAGAAATCGGACGCTGACCAGCAACACATATGCTCAGTTCTAGAAACAAACATCAACTGCACAACACAGACTGTTGTCTCCATTCGACACTGAGAAGGGTAGAATGCACATGGCATTTATGCAAGCACAGGTGCTAGACCCAAAAGTAATCACCGATTACAAAAGGGAAACATTCGAATTCCAGACTAAAGATGTGCATCCAGCTGATCAAATGGATCTGCACAGACAAACTGAAGAAATGGTTTTCCCCACATTGGCAAATACCTGTACTACTGCCTCCATGTTACAGGTATCTCTAAACAACGTCCAGACGCAACTGAAGTTAGAAAAAATATCATCCTTTGCAAAGGATAACAGGATTAAGACGTTGGAAGAACTGGTCCTTAAGATCGGATACGATCCCTCGAATGTGAAAGCATTCGAGGAAATTCTCAAAAAGAAAAATGTCGATATAGAATCTATGAGGAAACAGTTAAAAATGCCACCAACAGAAGACTCACAGGCAAAGGAAATAGTGGAGACAAAAGGGGAAAAGGATGAGATGCTCAAACTGATCATGGAGCAGAATGCAAAGTTGAAGGAAATGGAAGCAGAATTGGAAAAAATAGTGAAAGAGAAGGAGCAGTCAAAGCCCATTGAAGTCATTCCACTGAGCACAGTTCCACTCATAGGAGTGAGCACAATGTCTGTAGTAGAAATTCCCTCGACAACTCCACTGACAGCTCTGGAGAAGACAGTTGAACTGACTAAATCCATGGAAGACATGAATTTGCAAGAGACAGAGATTAGCATACTTAAATAGGAGATTGAGAACCTTCAGGAACTCAAATCTTCCTTCCAAGCTAGCTAATCCAAGGAGAAACAAAATTCAGACAAGCTTAAATAGGAATTGCAACAGCTTCAAAAGAAAACAGTGGAGGGAAAAACACTTGTTGAGGTCAAAGAAAGTGTTTGGATGGATATCACCAAGTCCATGAATGAAATATGGTCGATGATACAAATCATGTTCGAGAAAAACGAGCTGGTGCAAAGAAGTCAGGAGGTTATCGAGAAGATAAGAGAAGAACTGGGAGAGATGCCCACAGAAGCTACTGAGATCATCAAATTTCTGAATTCCAAAACTAGAGAGGAGCTAGAGGATTTGAAGATTTAAGATAGGAAAGATACCATCCTTGAGGTCAAGACGGCCCTGAGCAAGAGAGGACTGATGCTACAGCTGGAGGAAAAGGTCCAGACCATGGACGTAGGAGTGCAATGATTTCTGAGCAAGATCAAATCTCTGCAGAAGAAAGGCCTTCCTGGTTTGAGAGTTATAAATGACAAGTTAATGACGCTCGCCGATTACAAAAATAAACTGGCCATTGTGGCTAAGGATAGCTCAAAATTCTTAGGAATACAAGGCAATATCCTGGGCAATGCATTCTTATATGCTTTACATTTAGACATCAACATACAGCATGAGATCCGGTACATCTTCATCATCAAGCCAACTTTTTCCAAGTACACAGAGATGGATGAAGTATATCGAAGATTGCTCAAAGTCAGCATTCCCAGTCACCTTCGATGGGAAGATCTTTGCAATATGATCGAGTAGTTGATGAGTTTTCCAAGCCTAGTCAGCTATCCAGTGAGATGAGGTCGTGCAGAGGCCTCACCAACGGTTCACCCCAAGAAATCAGCATGAAGTTTCAACACATCATCAAGCAGTTTCCTAAATTTTTGTATCTTGTTAAGTTAGTTAGCTAAATTTAGATTAGCCACGTCCTGATCTTTAATGATAGGATCGTATGTAATTTTTGGTTATAAATACTTCACACTTTGAAGTATTAAGGGTTGATCTTTATGCCCTGCAAGCTACAAGACTGCAATTTTTATTAAGAGATCTTCCAGTAATACAAAGAGACGTTTTCACAGGATTCTCGTGTGTTATTAATTGGTGATGTTTTCTTTTCTATGTTTAATGTTCTTCTTGCTCAGTTGTCATATTTTTTTCTAATATAATCTTTTAAAAGTAACACATGTTGTAGGATTTATCTTTGTATACCCTGTTTCAGACTTTGAAAGATTTTAATGTTTATCTTCTGATATTACAGTGAATAAATTCTTAAATGCTTCTTTACTTTAATTGATATTCTCATCTTTTCTGCTATTCATAACTTTATTGATAAAGAATCCAATGAATGAATTATCTTGCCCTGTGAAAAGAATCTTTTGTTTCTGGTTTAGATTTCTATCTTTATAATATAGATCCCATAGCCCAATGGATGCGTAAATCCCTTTTCAGCCAACTTAACAAAAACAACAAACCTTTTTAGTCTTATTTTATTTTATATAACTATCCTAATATCTTAAAGTTAGAACAAAGCTAAATCATACAGAGAGATCCCTCTTTGAAACTGGTAGGGCTAGATTCCAGTTTCGAAGTGGTTGGATACAGTTACCTCTCGTAGATTTCTTCTTTACTGACAACCTCTGGGAATTTACAGAGCGTTAACAGGTTCCCCTCACCATTCCCTCTCATGTCATTCTAACATGTATAGGAAACCTCGTTCAACAATTATTTGACATTTTCCCTTTTATATTAATAACATAAATATTTACATCACATCCTTTAGAAAAGGTTGATAATATTTCAAAATTCACACATAACAGGTATATCAATAGTTTGTGGCAACAATAACAATTATATTTACAAACTGGGGGAAACAGGGGTATTGGAATTCCCTCCCCCTTAAAGGAACACTTCCCTCGGTGTTGTATATGTTGTTGTGATCTCTATGTACATCAGTGAACAATAATGGGTATTGTCTGTTTCATGGCATCCTCCATTTCCCATGTATCTTCATCTAGACCAAAGTGTTTCCGCTACACCTTGACCCGTGGAATGGATTTGTTATTGAGTGGCATCTCTTTCGTGTCTAGTATACATTTTGGTTCTAGAGGGAATTATCCCTCTAGTTCCACCTAGATCATAGACCGATAAATTATATAAATAGAATCAAGTACGTGCATTTCATCAATAATGAAACATGGAAAACATTATGCGCTTTCACTATGGGAGGCAAAGCTAATCTATATGCTACAAGTCCCACTCTGTCTAAAATTTCAAAAGTTCCAAAAAATCGATGTGCCAACTTGGAATACATTCCCATTCTCAAGGAACATCTTCTAGGTCTAATTCAGAGATACACATGATCCCCTACTTTGAACTCTCTAGGAGTCTTGTTTATGTTTACATAGATTTTCTTCCTGTCTTGAGCTACTTTCATATTTTTTTTTTATTTGGATTACTTCTTGTTCCATTTATTTTAGCATGTCTAGACCAAGTGTGTTTCTGTCCACTGGGTTGTCCCAACTAATTGGAATGTTGCATTGTTTTTCATAAAGAGCCTCAAAAGGACTCATTTTTCAATGACTTATGATAGCCATTGTTGTAGGAAAACTCTACTAGTGGTATATATTCTTCCCATTTCTAGGGCTGATGCATTGTATGCATCCTTAACATGTATTATAATACCTTGTTTATCCTCT
Source organism: Picea glauca (assembly GCA_000966675.3). Lineage (NCBI taxonomy): Eukaryota > Viridiplantae > Streptophyta > Pinopsida > Pinales > Pinaceae > Picea > Picea glauca. Next base: position 90,020 of record JZKD02S1744046.1, on the reverse strand, counting down.
CTATATGCCCATCAGTGTGAGGGTGCTAGGCTGTACTAAATAACAATTTAGTCCCAAAACCAACAAATATAGACTTCCAAAATTTTGAAGTAAATTTAGCATCTCTATTTGATATGATGGCCTTAGGTATACCATGCAACCTAAATATCTCTTTCATGAAAATATTGACAATATATATTGCCTTGCAAGTTGATTTTATAGAGATAAAGTGAGAAGGATTTCTCAACTTATCCAAAACTACCATAATTGCATCCTTATGTTTGGATGATTTATGTAATCCCGTGATAAAGTCCATGAAGATGGTTTCCCATTTCCATTCTGGAATTGGCAGGGGATGTAACAACCTTGCTGGATGCATGTGATTTAGCTTAACCTAGTGGAATTCTAAACATTTAGCTAAGTACTTAGCTATGCCCTTTTTCATTCCTATCCAATAAACTAATTTCTTAGTGGTTATCATCTTTGGATAACCAAGATGAATATTATATGGTATTTTATGTAGCTCATCCATGATGAACCTATTCAAGTAGTCACAATTTGGAATTTGCAACTAGCCTTTGTAAGTTAGGAATCCATCGTTCAACAATTTGTAGCCATCATATTTCATCCCCCTGGGCTCCTTCTCTAGACATTCTTTTACCATTTTGAAAAACTCATCTGCTTCTTGTGCGCTTTTAACCCTTTCTTTGATGTCTGATTCATAGGTGCTTATAGCTTCCATGTGAATCACTTGTATGCTTCTACTGATGGAGTCAATAACCCTATTCTCTTTTCCCTTAATGTGTTTGATTTCAAAATCAAATTCACTAAGAAGGACCATCTACCTAGGTTGTCTAGCATTTAGTTTGGGTTTCTCAAACAAATATCTGAGTCCACTATGGTATTTCATGAGTACAAATTTCCTTCCTAGGAAGTAACGCCTCCACATTTTCAAAGAGTGCAGTATGGCAGCCAATTCCAAGTCATGTGTCACATAATTTTCTTTGTGCTCGTTTAATTTTATGGATTCGTAATAAATCACATGCCCTACTTGCATAATAAATCCTTTGATTCCTTCCTTGCATGCATCTGTACATTCAAGGAAATCCTTGTTTGGGTCTACAATTTTCATCACAGGTGCATTGGTTAAAATATGTTTCAACTGATGAAAAATCTCCTCACACATTGTTGTCCAAACAAGCTTAAGTCCCTTTTTTTGAAGGGAGGTGATTGGATGACCAATCTTGGAAAACCACTTTATGAACCTTTTGTAATATCCCGCTAGGACCATAAAGGATCTGATTCCATCTACATATTTTGGTGTAGGACAATCTATAATGGCCTTGATTTTTTCAGATTCAACTACCACTCCTTCATTAGAGATGACATGGCCTAAGTAATGGACCTATTTTTGGAAGAAATCACACTTACTAAACTTTTCATAGAGTTTGTGTTTTGTTAGCACTTGGAGCACTAACTTGAGGTGCTCTTCATGCTCTTATTTTTATAATAGATAAATATGTCATTGATGAATACCAACACAAATCTGTCTAGGAGCTTGTTGAGAACATTATTCATCAAGCACATGAAGGTGGCTGGTGCATTGGTAAACCAAAATGGCACCACCACAAATGTATACTATTTCTATCTCGTCCTAAAGGTTATTTTGTGGATGTATTCATCCTTAATTTGGACCTGATGGTATCCAAACCTCAATTCAATCTTGGAAAAAATTGTAGCACCCATTAACTAATCAAATAAGTCATCAATTCTTGGCAAGGGATACTTATTCTTAATTTTCATATTTTTGAGTTGTCTGTAGTCTATGCACGACCTGATTGTGCCATTCTTCTTCTTCACAAACAAGGATGGTGCTTCCCAAAGAGACACACTAGTCCGAATGTAACCTTTTTCCAAAATCTCCTTCATATGTAATTTGATCTCATTTAGCTCCAGTGTACTCATTCTAAAAGGTGCTCGAGACATTGGCACCACTCTATGTATAAGTTCTATTAAGAAATCATTTTCTCTTTTTGGAGGTAGACTTGGTATCTCTTCTAGAAACACATATTTATACTCTCTTAATATAGGATGGTCCTCTAGGATGGATTTACATTCCTCAATAGAGTTCGGTACTTGTATTGCATAGAAAGAACATCCTTTTCTATAATACTTCTTCACTTGAAGGGTTTATATTTGTCTCATTGAGACATGATTTTGAATTCCTTGTAGGGTCCTTTTCTTCCCTTCCTCATGTTTACACTATAATGTTTTATTATAGCAGTCCAACTTGGCTTTATGGGAAGCCAACCAGTCCATTCCAATCAACATGTCATAAGATCCTAAAGGAAGTATGTGTAGGGCTGCTTGGGTGGACATCCCATTCATAATGAATTGGCATGCTGATATGGCCTTTGTTACTTTTCTTTTTGTTTGAGTGACTAGCTGTACGAGCCATGATTTAGCATTATTTAGTTGTTCAAATTTTCATTTCTCAAAAATTTGAGGGGAAACATAACTCAAATTAGAACCAGGGTCAATTAAAATGGAAAAAAGATGGTTGGCAATCATACCTTCCATATCTGCCACTGAAGCTTGGTGGTCTGTTTGTCTATTATCCAAGTGATGTAGATTATTTTCGGCATGAAATGAGAGCGGGGACATAATAAAGAAATGTACATGGATATATCAGATATCCAATAATACAATAGAGATTTATTAGAGATAAAACCATAAACATAGAGATACAATAATACACAATTTATATTAATTAACAAAATGTACAAAACTGTAGAAATACATAGTGAAATACTCACTAGAATGGTGGCAACGTATCTCAGAGAAGAGATGTGACGGCTACTCAAATTTGCAAGAAGATTATTCTTACAATGAGGCTCCAAAGGATTTTTTTATCATACAGAAAATCCAAAACCCTAACCTCGAAAGATGAAAATCCAACAGTTTTGTGGACCCCGTTTTGGCTAGTTTGGTGTATCAACTTCCCGGGGGCATATATTTGGAATACGATCTTTGTTTTGGGTGCATGATATCTAGTTGGAAAGGTGTCATCGAGGAGATTCATTTTGGGAGCTCAATCGGAGCCTTTGACCATCATTTAGGTGGTCGATCCTGAAAAAACTTTATTTTAGGCCTTCAAAATGGCCCTAGAAGTTTAGGAACCAAAAAACTCCTAAAAATAGTAATTTGCAAGAAAACTATTTTGATCCAGTTGGAATAGATGGGTGGCCACCGATACCCCCTTGGATCAATCCTCCCTCCTTAGGAATAAATGGTCTCCATTGCGTTGAGTTCCCCAGGGAGAGGGAAAATCATTTGCTTAATCTACATCTTGATGAGCTACTTGCCTTGCTGGAGAAGTTGCATTTCTTATCTTGTTGAAGGCTATGATGAACCTGTTGTTGGTGAGATTGAGTCAGTTCAAACAACTGGGATACATGATATGACCATGTGTAAAATAAATATTTTCACTTTGCTACAATATTGTCAACCTACTTATGTTGGATAGAAGGTGCTTGGGTTGAGGCTATAGTGGTTGCAATGTCCTTATGTTCACCTTTTGAACAAATTCTGAAGAAGATGAATTTTATGGTATGAGATACTACCTTGCGGCATTGTTTAGGTGGGAAAGTAGTTGGAACCACCTCTGGTATCTTGTAGAGATGACCCCCCAGAGTAACAATGAAACTACGGGGTCGAGACTCATAGATAACATGGCGCTTCCACAGATATGGATGTCCCAAGAGAACATCATAGATATCCAGTGGGGAAACATCACATAATACCTCATCCTTGAAGAGTTGGATGCCATATGAAAATCGACACTATTGGATGACACAGAGATCTTGTCCTCGGTGAAGCCACCCGATGTTGTATGGCTGCTGGTGTGGTGTTGTCGATAATCCCAATTGTTTCATGACCTCTGTTGAGATGAGGCTCTTATGGATTCCACTATCAACAATAAAATGCATTAGGGTCACCTTCACCCACATATTTGAATGAAAAAGGAACCCCCCCTCTTGAGGATCTGCTGATTTTTCTGGTTGAAATCTTCCAGTCACGATAGTAGCAGTGTGGTCTACATCAATTATCTGTCTTCTCCCATTATTTTCTGAATCTGGGTTTATATATTTTTCTTTGATATTGGCCACCAATGACTTTTTTGAGAGAAATTCATTGGTGTTGTGCCAGGGTCTTTTGTGGAAATCGCACCACTTTCCAATTTCCTTCTTCATCTTTTCGTGACCCTTCTTTTTCTGTGGCTTAGAATATTTTTTAGGAGGTTGTTTGTTAGGGCCATCTTGATCATACTTTGGTTGTTGCGGATTTGCATACCCAAACTCCCTTTTGTTCTGGTGCTTAAATTTCTACTTGATTTTGACAACATATCGATAGGCAATTCCCAATGATGAGATGTCCAGAAACTCCATTTCAATTTGGATGTATCTGTTTAGAGCTCCACGGTATTTCAAAACCAAATTTTTCTTAGAATATTTGATACCCATCTTGGTACACAAAGTATGGAAGGTATTCGTGAACTCCAACACTTCTTGGCCCCTCTGTTGATGCAACGTGGTCCATCTCATGTACTAGTCATCATAGTTACCAATAGGATAATATTGTTCCTTGATCGTATCCACCAAAAAATCCCAAGTGGGTTCGACCCCATATATTCCAGAATCCTCCATGGAACTTTTCTCCCAGTAATTTTCCCACCAATGTTTGACATGGGGGATATCCTTAAGGAGTGTGAAGGTTATCTTTTCCCTATTTGAGAAATTGTGAACAAACAAATAACCTTCTAGCCATTTTTCTAGGGCATCTGCATCTATATGTCCTTCAAATATAGGAATATCAAAATTAACTTGTACCTTGAAAGGAGAGGTGCCTCCAAAGTGGCCACTTGATGAATATGCTTCAGTTGTTATCGGAAGGCATTGAAGGATGTTGAAAAAATTATCCATCATTTTGTCCCTCTGTCACGTGAGAGGTTTCTCAAGCAACATATTAATAGAATTGTCTTCTTTGTCATTTTTCTTTTCTCCCACCATGGAGGGTTTCTTGGTCGTTCCAGAGAAATTGTCCTCAAGAGAGATAGGATCAATACCCAACTTGTTATACTCAGACCTCATCAGGGACATGCACTAAAAAAAACGATCAAGAGCATGGTGCTCTGATATCACTAATCCAGATTATTTTCGACATGAAATGAGAGAGGAGATATAATAAAGAAATGTATAGATATATATGAGATATCCAATAATATAATGGATATTTATCAGAGATAAAACCATAAACACAGAGATACAATAATACACAATTTCTATTAATGAGCGAAATGTACAAAACTGTAGAAATCAGAGTGAAAGACTCGCTAGAATGGTGGAAACTTATCTCTAAGAAGAGATGTGACAGCTACTCACATTCAAAAGAACATGATTCTTAAAATGAGCCTCCAAAGGAATTTTTTTATCATAAATAAAATCCAAAACCCTAAGCCCGAAAGATGAAAAGCCAATAGTTTTGTGGACCCCATTTTGAGTAGTTTGGTGTATCAACTTCCTTGGGGCATAACTTTGGCATACGATCTCTCTTTCAGGCACATGATAGCTCGTTGGAAAGGTATCATCGAGGAGATTCATTTTGGGGAAAAAATAAAATCCTTTGGTTATCATTGAGGTGAGTTATCCTGATAAAACTTCATTTAGTCCTTCAAAATGGCCCCAGAAGTTTAGGAATCGAAAATCTACTAAAAATAGTAAGTTGCCAGAAAATTGTTTTGAGCCACTTGGAATAGGTGGGTGGACACTGATATCCCCCTGGATAAACAAGGTTGCATAAATTTGTGGTATGTTCCTGACCACATCATTATCTGTGGTATCCTATTGGATGCTTTAGACCCTCCTATTGTCCTACTGCTTATGTGGGAAGTCCCTTATCAAAATTTCTTCTCCACATTTCCAATATTTCAATGGTTCTCTCTTTTTATTATTAGCCTTTCCTATGGCTGATACAAAGGGATTATTTCCACTCTGAAATGGAAAATTCTATTGATACATGTTCTTAGTGGGAAGGATTATCTTAGATCTTTTCCCATGATTATTGAACTTTGAGGATTTAAACCCCTTCTTCTTGAATCCCAATTTACCTTTCTTCTTCTAGTCATTATGCTATTCTTCCTTGTGCTTGAATTTCTCATAGTAGTACCTTTCCTTTCAAATAGTATCCTCTAGGTTCTTAGGTTCATCAAACTCAATCTTGTCTTGGAAGTATTGAGTCAACCCACTAAGGAATCAATGCACCTTCACCTTTTCATCCTTTATATAGGGAACACACCTTATTATCTCAAGAAATTGGTTGACATATTCATGTATTGTGAGTTTTCCTAGCTTGATTTCATAGAACTCCTTAGTATTTTCATCATAGTACCTTTCAAGCAGGTACTTCTTCTTGAATTATTTCTCAAATTTCCTCCACGAAAAATCTTTCTCATAGATTCCCTTTACATTTATAAGGTCCTCCCACTAGATGGAGGCCTTTCCATTCAAGTTGAAGATGGCTATTCAAGCCTTCCAATTTTCAAAATAGTCATGGACTATGAGGTACTTCTTGAGGACAAGTATCCAATATTATGCTTCTTCCCCCTTTTTAATGTCCCCATCAAAAGTGGATGGCTTTGATTTATTAAAATCTTCATGGTCATGGCTCTTGGAATGCTTCCTCCTTCTTCTTCTCCTTTGAGAATGTGAACTAGTCTCACTTCTAGATAGTTTCTTGGATTTTTTAGCTCCCTCATTAGAGTATTATCTAGATGAATACTTGATGTTAACATGTCTCTTGGCTCCATGTTGGGCTTTCTTTGAGGTGATTCTTCTTGTGTTGCTACTTTCAGAGCCATGTTTTTGTATCTCAGTTGGATTATGGGTTTTCTTGGATTGATGTCTATCCACATTAGTATATGTTGGCCCATGCTACAACTGCCTCTATATATCTGACAAGATTTGCAACAAAAATTCATTTATTTCAGTTTGATTTTCTTGTTCATTATTTTCTTTAAAGATTTCTAATTCTTCCATGAGGCTTCTTACAATTTCATCCAAATTCAGACAGGTTTCCACCACTCTCCTTTCATCAGACTCTTCTTCTCTGTTATGGGAGATCTCTCCCATATCATGATGTGTCACCATTAGTTATGTTGTATTTTTCCTTTCTTTCCACTGACTGGTTAAGTGTCGATAACACCATTTTCTTTTATTTATTATACACTAATTTATGAAAAACAAATGTAATTTTGTAAGATGAAATAAAATTCATATTTTAGCACATAACAACGACATACAATTCAATTTTAAACATGTAACGAGAAAAGATTGTCCTAATCCTTTCTTTCAATAGTGAATTTTTTAATAAGCTTTTATGGATAGGGTAGGGTAGGGTGCCCTTCCCCTTAAAATTATTTTTCCAAAAAAAATTATTCAACTCTTTCATGAGCCCAAGAAGGCTAAGTGTTGTAACCTACTCTGATACCACTTTATAAGACACTGAACCCCCTATGTACCCTTTAAAGGGATGAGGTATTAAAATTTCTCTTTTTCTTAACCGTCTCTAAGTCTCTTCTTGATGGAATCATTATCTTTTGCTCATCAAGATCTTTCCAACAACTATAATTGTGCTCAAATATGAGCTCTGGAACAAAATTATGGTCTTCCAAAGTTTTATGCCGTATTCGATCAAAGTTTCCATACTACCACATGGCACACACGTGGCATTCATGCCACTATACCAATATGATGAGGTACTGACATGTCCTACACATCACCTTCAAGTGCAACGTGGCTATTAATGTGGCACTAAACTGTATCGCATTAGTCCATCATTCCCCATCCTTTAGAGAGTCAAAGGATTGAAGTTAATGATTGAGATTGATCATGATTTGGATCGACAACCCTTATTCCATCACGCCCACACACATGTCCTAAGTTTAGAGAGGGGTAGAGGGGACGCGAAACCTAACCAGGGTTTTGTCCTAGTTGACATGTCACACATAGGGGGATTACAATCCTTCCAGGCTCGTGGTTAGCATAACCAAAAAAGTCCCTCCTACAATGAACACAATCATGACATGTGTCCTGAACTCGTGACTCTGCCAAATTGATAGATGCGTGCCACTGTGTTGACAACTCACTTTCCACTTGGTGTCCACTCCCCTACCACCTATACCACTTTTTCGACCATGTATCTGTCACTTTAGTAATAGACATCACCTCTTTACAATATTAGTTGACACATGGCCTTCACGTCACACTGACATCATCACAAAGTACAAAGACTCACCTAACCAAGTGTTGATACCAGTCCATTCCTTATAATCATATTAAATTAATTATTCTATATTACATTAAAATCCCACTCTTTAATATATTATTTATTTAATCATCATTAATTTTATTTAAACCTTATTTAATTTAAAATACCAGGCATTAATTTATTTTGACTCAGTTTAATTTACTGACCCAATAACACCGATGATTTACTTTCCCATTTACCTTGGGAATCCAACATCCCAAAACAGTTTAATGTTGATTAATTCATTTACGGGCCTTGACATATTAAACTTATCATATTATAATATAACTAATGACAATATAAAACACCCAGGTCCATGGGCATAACTTTTATTTCACATTCTCTCACCTCTCTATCTCTTGGTATGCGATAATCCAGGGAGGCTTTGAATTACATTATTATACAAATACACAATATAATTATATATTAATATACATACTTCCCCTCGGGTCATATAACCGTCCATACATACCATTTTACACATACCCTCGATGCTCGACATCCCAGTGGGGACCTCATGTGCTCATATATATATTATATATTTTTAAGAAAAGGAAAAAGGGTCGACCCTATCACCCCATGGGTAATTATTTGTTACACGTACATTCACAATTCAAACTCTTGGTGCCCGACATCCCTATGAGAATTTCATATAATATTGTTGTCTTGAAAAGGTGATATGTCATTCATATCGACCCCCAACTATTATGTAAAGTATGCACCTCTTTCCTTACCTTTTCTCGATACCAGGTTCTCTAGTGGAAAATGAATAATAATAATTTAATTAAAAGTTTTATGTTATAATATCGGCCTAACATATGTCATAGTACGCTCACCTCCTCATATTAATAATATGGTTCCCAACACACCTAGAGTATGATATACTATTTATGATATATCTAAGAGAGAGGAAAAATAATTATAATTTCTAGGCATTTAAAAATGATACAATTAAAATACATTATTCATGAGTTTCTCCATAATTATAGAATTTAATTAAAATATACATTATTTAGGCATTCCTCCATAGTGATGGAGTTTAAATAAAAATTACGTTATTCAGGTGTTTCTCCATTCCAAAATTAACGTGTCATCATAATTTAAGGAGGTTTTGTCTTAAGACAAGAAATCCCTCATAGTAAATTCTAAATTTCTACCAAAATTTACAGCCCACCACAAATTAAAGGATTATTTCCTAAATCATTCAGAATGTAACACAGTACATAGCTACAACATAATAGAATGCCAAATTTTCCATATTTTTCAAAACACAACTTAATATAAATGTTTATAAATATCCAAATAAAATTTATGATCTTTTGTATTTTAATTCAATTAGAAAATTGCATATTTATTTCCCATTCTTTTGTTAATATCTATTTTAATTTTTTTTCCTCCTTTCAACAATTGGCCTATTATCCTAAGGGAAAACAAAGATATGATATCTTCTCAATTTATAGTATCAAGGCTTCATGAGCTCAAGGTAAAACATTCTTATGCATAAATAAAACCTTTTCCCTTTCAAATGCTCCATGGAGACTCTAACTATTCAATCTTCACCACTAACACACAAAATAGACGGTAATTACTCAATCAACAATATATCCTTATTCTAAGCCATACCATTCACTCACAACAATTCTTTTTAAAACAAAGGCAGTCAATAAGTGAGGTTATCAACCAAAACAAAATTAAGTTGTAACATTATCATAATTATACAAAAATTTCTCAAGCTATCTTTAGCAAAAAAAAGAATTTACACTGCTTCGAAAAACATTCTACAACATCCTTGAACTTAACATTTGTAGAGATCAATAAAATATATACTTATCTAAAAGATAGAAAGTGTCGGCAACTATTGAAGGGTGTGTCTCTTTCCACCCAACCTTAGGCACAATTGCACCTATTATCTCTATAACTGGCCACCCCCTAGCCAAAGTATGATGCCATGAGGGAAATTATTTTCACTTAGTAAAAGAGAAAGGATGAATTCCACTCTCCTTCATCTACAAGAACCTAGCAAGCCAAGTCTTCAATCCACCGAGCAAGGGGGTATGCTCTTGCCACAAATATATTCAACAACTATCATACACAACACAAGGGAGGCATTTCAATGCCAAATAGTCCCTCAACTCCCTCCCCTCTCAGTTCCTTTTTGATTTCTCAACTAATCACTAAACGTTGATAGCCCAATCTAGGGGCCCAATTTGAGGATGGTTTCCAATGGTTTTGATGCCCATAAAACACATTTCTTCACTTCTATCTATTTTCTCAGAACCAGAGGAGTTTGACACACTCCTCTCTACTCAAATTTGGTTCCTAGAACTAACTGTATACATACTCTCTCCTCTTCCCATGATTTTCCTTTTTTTTCTTTCCTTCTAAAACAAGATTTCGTGGGTCAAATCCCCCAATTTGTGGGTTAGATAAAAAACTTCTAGATGGGTACTCTTCTCATTCTCTTATTGATTCCTGAAGAGGACCAACCAATCACCAACTTGACTGGTAAATAATTATTTATGTGGCAGAGGATGTTGAAATGGACACTTGACACTAAGAGGGGGGGGGTGAATCAGTGTCACAAAACTTTGGACAATTTTCCATTTTTCATAAATTAACTGAACAACATATATTTATTTCATTTTCTCAACCAATATATAAAATAATAAATATTTTATTTATTTATTTAACTTGCATGAATACAGAAGATCAATCTTTCAATATTTTCAACTTCAAGCAACTATGAGAAACCCAATTCTCTATTACAATACCCGGTTTGTAGTTCTCAGATCCAACTAAGAATGAGGAATCCAAACATCATAACAAGTCCCAACTTGTTGATCTCAGTTCCAACTGAGATGTGAGGAATCCAATTATCATACAAGACCCAACTTGTAAATAAGAACCAACCTAATAGAATGAACCTTCATTCAATCTATTATATATAAATATATATACTTCAACAAACTCGACTATGCTTCCTTCTCACCATTCTTTCTTGTTTATATAGCCTTCCAACTGGTGTGAATTTGAATTATTTCATCTTTTGATATTGAACCATTGTACCTTTTCATTTAAATGATAATATTAAACTTTAAATAATATCATTTTTCCTTTTATCCTTTATTCATAATGCTCACGATTTAACTCTCTTAATCATGACTGTGTGTCAGTTCTTTTTTCTTCATGAGTTGATCACAGACATGGATTGACTGATTATATCATTCTCCGTCTTCTGCTACGTCTTCAATTCGTCAACCTATCATATTCGATCTTTCACCTATTCTTTGTATTGTTATGGTGTTAATTCTCTATCAAATTATAGAGATGAAATCTATATGAGGCTCTTCCTTCAAACCATTTTCATATGACCATAGGTGCAAAACCACAGGATTATTAATTTAAGCATTGCCTCTTCTTTCGCCCTTATTCCTCTATCATGAGACAAATGTTTCGTGCTTAGGAATTCTTCCATTTTTCTTTTTAGCCCCCATATATCTAGTGTTGGGACCGTGTTCTCTGGTACTTTGTCCTTCGGGACTTCAGGCCTTTGCAACCTTTCAAATATCCCGAAGAATATTTCACCGAAGTGCGTATATAGATTTCACTAGTAGATTGGACGTTCCATATTTAATATTCCGTGAACGAATGATCCTTACTTATCTAGAGGCTTCAATCACAATCAACGATTACGACTTAATCAAGATTTGAGATGAACAACTCTCATTTACTCCAGAACTTTGACTATTCACGGCTCCTGGACTCTAGAGTAGCAATTCATCCAGAGTGATTACCTATCGAATAAGTCATAAAGCGGTGGTGACCACTTGTTGTTGGTTAACACATCCACTTACGCTATCCTTCCAATATGCTTGATCATTGGTTGAGAATGCTCCCGAAGTAGATTAATGGTTAGCGTTACTTCGTGATTTATGCTTATTCTATCTTTCCACTGTAATTTGATCAACAACTATGACTTAATCAAAGGTTGATATGGATGACCACTATTTACTTCGGGACACCGAGACTTCGGGGGTTCATAGGTCCAGGTGATTGATGTTTCCAATTTCCACTAGAGTTGGTCAGCGCTGAAGTTGACTGTCTCCTGATATAATGGTTAAGAATGCTCCTGAAGTTATCTTAGATCAATGATCAATGTTGACTTTGGCCTTTGACGCTTCGGTCATTTCTCCTATACAGGTATTCAATATTTCTATTTAGATTTCACCGAAGTAGATCGGATGGTTGGATTTTACTTGGATGATGAATGGTTCTTGTTATCCCCGATATCTAGGGATAACTAGGAGATCATGTCTCGAGGCCCACATGATCCCAGACATGGAGTACGAGAGCAGATTGACTTGAGAATGGCCCTTGAGGGCCCATCTTT
>JZKD02S1744046.1:58126-74473 GCA_000966675.3 Picea glauca | reverse complement strand
AATTGTGACGCAGCAAATATATTTACTGTATGAGCAGATTTATTACATTCATTGCATTGTGATATTATAAGGTTGATTTTTGTACATTGAATGCAAGTATAAATTTGTATTTATTGAAGGAGTAATATTACAACCTTTTGTCTTTAATTGCAATTATTGATTACTCTTATCATTGCTCATATATAATTAAAGATAGTCATTAATTGTGAAGTACTAACCCACTGCAAGCACATATTCTAGTTTTCTTTGTCTTGTCTCACAAACAGGTGCCATTCAGTGGATCTTTCTCCTTGACTATCTCATCATTTGCAGTAATCTGTGAAGGGACACTCTTATCCTTGCCATTACCCCTTTTGCCCTTTCATCAACCCAGATTACATAGGGACGTCTCCCTTGGACTAGCCCTCCTAAATAGAAAGAGCCCCCCATCGAGGTGACAGTGGGTGGGGAAGCTCCTGTTACGCCGGTTTCAAGCCTTGACTCAAGCTGCCTAAACCCTTCCTACAAACCATGCGATAACAGTTCTCATTCATTTCAGAACTTCGGGACTTCGGGCATTTGCTGGTAGTGAAAATCCTGAAGTACAAATCGTTGGAGTGACATAACTTGCTGACGTCACTACAGACGTGCCATTGACTAAGTGGCTTCCACATGTCACTTAGATTCATAACTTACGCATACCTGAAATGCTAACTTCATCTTGACACTTGTCATTATCTGATTGTGCCACATGTCCTTGCTGACGTTGATCTCCTCATGTGGCATATGTTCTCCTCCTGTATTTAATGGTTGTCATAACTCTCGAAATGTATCTTAGATCAATGGCTGAGAATGATTTCATCCTTCGGCTCTTCGGGTGAATTTACATGTTCTCAACCCTTCTCTTTTGAAGTGGTCAACACTAAATTTAACCACTATTATGATCCAATGATCATCATGTATTGTCCAGATCCGATGGTCCTCATTCACTTCGGGACTTTGGAGCTCCGACCTTCATCTTTTCTTATCCTATCCTTTCACTTTACTCGATCCAATGGTAGGTATATTATCCAAAGTGTTCCTTGGATTAGACGACTCATGTCCACTTCGGGACTTCGACCTTTGGGTAATATTACCTGTTATGGGATTCTTTTCTCCAGAGTAGTCAGCGCCGGAGTCCACTGTTGTTGATCTAACGGTCCCCTTTTTTTATTTCAGATCAATGGCTAATACTTAAATCTAGATCAAATCTTGATCTAATGGATGGGAAACCATCCGAAGATCCTGCTTCAGATATTATGGTTTGGATTTTAATCCTTCCCAACCTCTAACTTCTCCTTGATCTAACGATCATGGATTGTCCTTAAATAACAATGAACAACTCTTGTGCGTCATCTCTTCTAAGCTTAGATTAACGTTATTTCTTCTGATATATTCATCGTTATTTCTCTTGATCTTTTAATAACATCTTATGCATTTTTTTATGCTCTGATCTTCAATCATTAACTCTCCTAAGATCTTAACTCCTTGTGCTTCATTACTTATTCTGTACAAGGATTCTATGCATGCTACCTCTCTTGAGATTTAGAGTCATAGGATCACTTTTGATCCTATCGTGATCAATAATGATCACAAATTGTTTCTGCCACAAGGTGATATTCATTTTCTTCTAATTATTGTACATGTTGGACTCATTTTTCCATCAATGACAACACATAATCAATAATACCAACAATCTCTCCCTTTTTCATTGAGGGAAACACACTAAATTCATACAAAAACTCCCCTTGTGATGATGCTTCTCTCCTCTGAAGTTACTCTCCCCTTTTGAAATCAATGGAAAAGGGTTTCTCCCCTTATGATCAACCTCTGTCAGTCTACATGTTGTTGAGAATATGAACTTGGGTAACTCCCTCTATAATCATGCTCTGCCTGCCATAACTGAATCACTCCCCCTATCAATATTCTCTCTTTGCCACTGACTTCTCTCCCCCTTTGTTTCTAAAGGCGTAGCTCTTCTTGACAATGTATCTTCCCTTGTCAATTTAGTAACTACTTATCTTAGGTCGTTGGGATATTTCTTTTCAAATAAGTAGTATTTTTAATACCAACTTGTAGTAATACCCACTTATAGTGATCAAGTCTTTCAAAACTTAATCTAATTACTTTCTTATTTGATAACCAAAATACTCCTCCTGAGTTTTTACTGACTTTCCTTTGTCAAATAGAACACGAGTATGAATCTTATTGATCTTTTTGATCTTCTTCTTATTCTTCTTCGATATTTCACAGGAATATCAATTGAGGATTGATACCAATTGATTTAATACCAATTTTGTTATCAATTGATCTTTGTTGAATGATACTCCTTGAACTTCTCTTCTACCTTTATTTTTCCTCTTCTCCCCTTTTTTACAAAAATGAAAAAAATAATATTTTCTTGCTCCTTCAGAGGTCATGGTCCTCCTAAGGTGATGCTCCTTTTTGTCTATTTTTCTTCTTCTTGTATTCTACAACTAACCCTACCAATGATTTTTCTTTTGACCACCAATCTATAAATAGTCAAGATTTTCCATATATTATTTTTAAAAACTCTTGGCATGATCCTTTGATTTTATATAAACCAATTTAAAATTATTTTTGTAATTCCTTTCTTTGGCTAACAAATTATGACATCATCAGAATTTGATATTGTCCCATATTCTTCTATAGGCACTTCCTTTTCTTGGGTTTGATTTATTTCATATTGAATTTCACATTCTTTATTAGGACCTTCATCCATCATGTTCTTATTATTAGCTTCTTCATTTTCAGGTGTAATATCATCTTTCTTGCTTTCTCCTCCATATTTTCTTCTCCATATCTCTCTATGAGATATTCTGCTTTTTGGATCTTCTCTTTCTAATTGTGTTTTTGGAGATTTGTCATCTCCTTTCTTCTTCCAAATTTTATTAGGTTTTCTCACTGAATTGAATGACTTATTTAAGGATTGACCTTTTGAACTACTGCAACTTTGGGATTTGTGCCCAAACCTATCACAGTTGTAACATCTCATTGTATGACAAAATTATTCTGTGTGCCCAACAAAATTTCATCTCCAACATCTAATTGAGTTTTTGGATTTTCTTGTATATCCTTTCTCTATTTTCTTGCAGTCTGTTTCTTTATGTACAAAGTTATGACAAGAAAAACAATAGCCCTTGAAGTTGTTTCCATTCTTGATTTCATTTTGGCTTGAGAGATCTATCATTTGACTATCTTCTTCATTTTTACTTCTATAGCTTCCTTCCTTAACAAAGTACATGGCTTGTAATTGGTTTGTGATTGCACTGTTTCCTTTTGAGAAGGTTGATCCTTTCCCGTGTTTGTAAATGGTGCTCCACTTGTCACTATATTCTTTCTTATTTTATCCAAGACCGGTTTTGTCATCAACTGATCTTTGACTGTTCCAAATCTTATCTATGATAGTTAAGCTATTCTGGAAATTGACAGTCTTAGTTGTCTTTTCATTCAACTTTTTGAGATTGACTATTTCTAATTTCAACATGTGACATAAATCTTCCTTTTAAGTCAATTGAATCTTCATGGATTCTTCCACTTCCTTATCATGTTCAAGTTGAGTCTTTAGATTGATGAATATTTATTCTGTCTCATCCAAGACTTCTTCGCATTTAATAGTTTTGTCATATGTCTTCAATTCTTCCATATCTTTTGTTATATCAAAAACTTTAGTTTTCAATATTTTGATTTCTTCCTCGTATTCTAGATGAATCCTTTTGAGGTTGATGGATTCTAATTCAAAAATTTGGCACGATTCTTCCTTTTTAGTTATTTGGATCTTTTGGGCTTCTTCCTTTTTCTTAGCTTCTTCAATTTGAGTCATTAGATCTGCATTAGTACTTTCATTTATCTTTTTGAAATTGATGATTTCCAATTCCAACATGTGGTAAGAATTTTCTTTCATTGTTAACTGGATATTCAAGACTTATTCACTTTCTTTAGTTTCCTCAGGTTGAGAGTTTAGACTGTTAACTAGTTCTTCTGTTTCTTTTAGTACTTATTTTATTTTGTTATTATGGTTTTTCAATTCTTCTATTTCCTTTATCAAATGATCAACTTCAATATTTAATCTTCTGATATCTTTTTCTTTGTCTTCTAGTTGAACTCACTGTTCAAACTCTTCATGGATAGATTGATCTAACTGTTGAAGTAACAACATTTCTTTATATTGAAGTTTATACAACTCTTCTAGAGTGCACATAATTGTATACTCAATATTGTCAATAACCTTCATATGAACTTTAATATGCATACCATTTCCTGGTTCCATACGAATCTCTTCTATTGCAATTGTAACATCATTCTTAAGATTATGTAATTTTTCTTTAGTGATTACTGAGGTATGCCCCAATTCATTGACAATGTAATTTTCCTCATTGTTGACTAAGGTTTGCATCAAATCCTGCATTTCATTCTGATTAGAATATCTTTTTCTATATTATGTTCTTCAATCTCTTTGTAATTATCCTTTTCTTTATTTTGTTCCTTATCTTTATAAGAATTCTCTTCTTCTGAGTTTTGTTCTTTATTCTGACAGGAATCCTCTTTATCTGAGTGTTGTTCCTTACTTTGATAAGATTTATCTTCTTCTTGTGTTTCATTCTGATAACTATTTTCTATTTGGAGCCATAATTATTTAGTAGATTTGTAGTGACTCATATTTTCTTTGACTTGTCTAACAATCCATCCTGGATTTCTATTAAGGCTAATGAATTGTTTCTCCTTGATTCCTTTGCAGTTTTGGTTATAATCTTTGAAGTAGTTAAGTTTCAGGTCTTACTTACTACCGAATCCCAAACTCGCGATCCTCTTAGCTTTAGATATCTTTTCATATTTTCCCTCCATGATGAATAATTTGTTCCATTAAATAAGGGAGCTTCATTTGTGGAGATAGAAATTTGTCCACCCATTTCTTCAGAATCTACCTTTAAATGTTTTAAATTGTGTCAAAGGCACCCTCTTTGATACCAATTGTTGAAATGGACACTTGACACTGAGAGGGGGGGTGAATGAGTGTCACAAAACTTTGGAATTTTTTCCACTTTTCATAAATTAACTGAACAACATATATTTATTTCATTTTCTCAACCAATATATAAAAGAATAAATATTTTATTTATTTATTTAACTTGAATGAATACATAATATGAATCTTTGAATATTTTAAGCTTCAAGCAACTATGAGAGACCCAACTCTCTATTACAAGACCCAACATGTAGTTCTCAGATACAACTGAGAAATGAGGAATCCAACCCTCACAAGAAGTCCAACTTGTTGATCTCAGATCCAACTGAGATGTGAGGAATCCAATCCTCATACAAGACCCATCTTGTAAACTAGCACCAACCTGATAGAATGAACCTTCATTCAATCCATTATATATAAATATATATACTTCAACAAATTCAACTACACTTCCTTCTCACTATTCTTTCTTGTTTATATAGTCTTCCAACTGGTGTGAATTTCAATTATTGCATCTTTTGATATTGAACCATTGTACCTTTTCATTTAAATGATAATATTAAACTTTAAATAATATCATTTTTCCTTTTATCCTTTATTCATAATGCTCATGATTTAACTCTCTTAATCATGACTGTGTGTTGGTTCTTTTGTATTCATGAGTTGATCACAGACATGGATCAACTCATTATATCATTCTCTTTCTTTTTCTACGTCCTCAATTCTTCAACATATCATATTCGATCTTTCACCTATTCTCTATATTGTTATGGTGTTAATTATTTGTCAAATTACAGAGATGAAATATGTATGAGGCGCTTCCTTCAAACCATTTTCATATGACCATAGGCGCAAAACCACGGGCCTATTAATTTAAGCATTGCCTCTTCTTTCGACCTTATTCCTCTATCATGAGATAGATGTCTCATCCTTCATAATTCTTCCCCTTTTATTTTTAGCCCCCATATGTCGAGTGTTGGGACCGTGTTCTCTGGTATTTCATCATTCAAGACTTCAGGCCTTTGTAACCTTTCAAATATCCCGACGCAGATTTCGCCGAAGTGTGTAGACGGATTTCACTAGTAGATCATATGTTCCATATTTAATATTCCACGAATGGATGATCCTTACATATGTATAGGCTTCAATCACAATTGACAATTATGACTTAATCAAGAGTTGAGATGAATGGTTCTCATTTACTCCAGAACTTTGGCTATTTGTGGCTCCTGGGATCTGGAGTAGCAATTCCTCCAGAGTGATTACCTACCGAATAAGTCATAAAGCGGTGGTGACCGCTTGTTTTCGGTTAACACCTCCACTTATGGTATCCTTCCACTATGTTTGATCATCGGTTGAGAATTCTCTCGAAGTAGATCAACAATGAACGTTACTTCGTGATTTATTCTTATTCTATCTTTCCACTATAATTTGATCAATGACTATGACTTAATCAAAGGTTGAGATGGACTACCACTATTTACTTCGGGACTCTGGGACTTCGGGGGTTCGGAGGTCTGGGTGATTGATGTTTCCAATTTCCACTGGAGTTGGTTAGCACTGGAGTTGACTGTCTCCTGATCTGATAATTAAGAATGCTCCCAAAGTTATCTTAGATCAACGATCAACATTGACTTCGACCTTCGAAACTTCGAGTGATTTATCCTACACAAGCCTTCAATCTTCTGGATACATTTCATCGAAGTATATCGGATGGTTGAATTTTACTTGCACGATGAACGGTTCTCATTCATTTAAGAACTTAGGGACTTCAGGTATTTGTTGGTGGTGAAACTCCTGAAGTACAAACTCCCGGAGTGATGTAACTTGTTGATGTCACTGCTGACGTGGCACTGATTGATTGGCTTCCACGTGTTTCTTAGATTCATAACTTACACATACCTGAAATACCAATGTCATCTTGACACTTGTCATTATCTGATTGTGCCATGTGTCCTCGCTAACGTGGATGTCCTCATGTGGAATATGTTCTCCTCCTAGATCTAATGGTTGTCATAACTCCAGTAATGTATCTTAGATCGACAGATGAGAATGACTTCGTCCTTCGACGCTTTGGGTGACTTTACATTTTCTCAACCCTTTTCTGCCAAAGTGGTCAACACCGAAGTTGACCACTATTCTGATCCAACGATCATTATGTATTGTCCAGATCCGATGGTCCTCATTCACTTCAGATCTTCGGGGCACCGACCTTCATCTTTTCTTATCCTATCCTTCCACTTTAATCGATCCAGTGGTCGATATATTATTTGAAGTGTTCCTTGGATCAGACGAATCATGTCCACTTCGGGACTTCGGCCTTCGGGTAATATTACCCATTCTAGGATTATTTTCTCTAGAGTAGTCAGTGCCGAAGTTGACTTCTTTTGATCTAGCGGTTCCTTTTTTCTATTTCAGATCAATGACTAATACTTAACTCTAGATCAAATCTTGATCTAATGGCTTGGAAACCATCTGAATATCCTACTTTAGATCTGACGGTTGAGATTTTAATCATTCCCAACCTCTGACTTCACCTCGATCTAACGATCCTGGATTTTCCTGAAATAAGAATGAACGGCTCTTGTGCATCATCTCTTATTATATTTTATTGACGTTCTTTCTAATGATCTGTTCATCGTTATTTCTCCTAAGATTTTAATAACAATTTGTGAATTCTTTTATGCTCCGATATTGAGTTGTTAACTCTCCAAAGATCTTAATTCCTTGTTCTTCATTACTTATTTTGTACATGGATTCTCTGCATGATACCTCTCCTAAGCTTCAGAGTCATAGGATCATTGCAGGTCCGATTGTGATCAACAATGATCATGAATTGCTTCTGCCACAAGGTGATCTTCCTCTTCTTTTGATTATTGTACATGTTGGACTCATGTTGCCATCAATGAAAACACATAATCAATAATGCCAACAGAGGACAATTATGGTTCTGAACAATTTTAATTCAAAAGAATGCTTCCTGGTAGGGTTCATCTCAACTAGTAATGGTTCCCCTCGCCATTCCCTCTCATGGAATCCTAACCTGTATGGGAAACTCCCTTCAACAATTATTAAACATTTTCCCTTTTTATATTAATAACAACATTATTTACATCACATCCTTTAGAAAAGGTTCATCATCTTTCAAAATTCACACATAATAGGTATATCACTATTTTTTGGCAATAATAACAATTATATTTACAAACTGGGGGAAACATGGGTATTATAAGTGGCATAATTTCTCTCATGCTATTTTGATTTTTTTGATTCATAACATACCACATGATTACTTTGAATGAGGACTCCACCAAGCCCTTATTTTTATGCATTAGTGCACACAAAAAAATATTCATCTGAATATGCATTCTTCAATATTGGCGCACTTGTCAATATTTCCTTCTGTTAGAACACTTATAATTTTGAAATTTTAATTCTTTTGTTTTTATCTTTTAGTAATAAAATTTGATAAAAAAGAAAAAAAACTTAGGAAATTTCCTTTTAAATTTAAAATAGATTCATTGGTAATTATATATAAATAAATCACTTACAATAACGCTCATCGATGAGTTGTACTATTTGATCGAACGGTTTAGGTGATCTACGAAATATAAAAGCTACCTAAATTTTAAAGATAATCTTTAACGGTCGCTTCAGAGCTTCACGCTTCGGGTGTGCCAAGGAATCTAAACAAAAAGAACCCAGAAGTCCCGAAATCCCAAAGATAGTTCCTCGCAATAATTCCTAAAGGACTTATAGACAAGTCATAGGACACAGGTCATTTAAAAATCTTTTTTTAGGTTGACATGTAGCACTTATTTTTAACACTTCCATTAGATGATTCACCTGATTTCAAGTGACACATGTCACCTTTCCTTTCTTGACACATCATCAAGAATGATGTCATATATTCCATGTCACTCTGGGAGATTTCCCTTCGGGAGTTTAAACAAATATTGATTTCACAATGCGCCGAAGTAATGGATATTACAAAAAGTAAAAAGTGTTTTAAAGTGTTAATAAAACATTTAATAGCTTTAGTTAATCATGATTAATTATTAATTAATCACTCCGCAGTTTCAGACTTTGTGAGATTTCCATCCTATCACATCCAAAAATTATGAACGTCGAACCATCAAATTATTAATGACATTTATGATTGACTAAGGTTAATGATTTCAATAAAGATTGTGAATCACCAGGTAATAAAGTCCATCAAGTTTTTAATAAATTCTTCATCAGTAGATCTATACGAAGACTGATAGACTTTATGAATAGAACACTTCAAATTTCAAATTCATTTTACCATTTGCGATTAGCATTTTTTCATTCAGTGAAAATATTACAGACTTCTCTTGTTACAAGAAAGATAATTTTATTTTGATGCAAGAGCATTTCCAACTCATCAAGCGAGCTAGCACATCAAGCGGAGATTAGCTGGATAAACAAACCCAAATTTTTGAAGTGCTTTGGGATTGTAGCGCAAGTCTTTAATGAATCCATTTATGAAGGCGCATTTGTATATTGTATTGGACCTTGAGCCTTTAAGCTCTTGTCCTTTGGTAGATAGTCGACATTTAATAGATTTAATGCTGGTAGATAGGATTTTAAGTCTAGATTTGATAGTTTAGAGTCCGAGAGGGAAAATGGATATAGACACCCTCATTGTACCATTGTAAGATAGTAGTGAAGAATAGTGGAAGCATTCAGGAGAAGAGAAGAGCAAGCAGAGAATAGTGTATGAAGAACACCCATGTACATGCATTTGAATTAATAGAAGAAAGTTCTGATTCAAACTCATGGTTGGTGTTGTTTCTCTGTGTATATTGTTTATGTGCTCGTGAATGTTTGCTTCTTGGTATGCATTTGCTTTGTATATGTTGTGCATGTGATTTCATGTTTCAACCTGAAGTCTGAAGGGGAGATGGAATGAGTTTCAATTGTTTCTCTATCTAAGCAAGGAGATTCCTGCAAGGTGTGCAGTTGAAAACATCTGCAAGGAGTACGTTGATGAAGGCTCAGGTAGTCTAACTCTTGTTCTCATTCTCCCAGAAGTGAAAGTGGGTGGCTAAATCCATGCAAGGAGTGTGCAGGCTGAAGAGGAAGTCTCAGTCGTGAGTCTGAGCAAGGAAATCGAGGACTGCTACTACAGACGTGCGCAGAGTCAGAAGAAGTTCGAACACTTAAAGTGTTTGCAGAGTTTCCGCAAGGAGTGCGCGCAAAAAGGTCTCTTTTCTAAGAGATTGAGAAGATAGGAGAAGCTCAGGAGGGGCAAACCTTTCAAATCCGTTGAAGGATCGCACCGGAGGGTTTGTGTTAGGAAATCCTCAAGAAGGGTGAAGTGACGGTCGAGATCTTGTGTAGAAGCTCGAGAAAATACCGTCAGCTGTTAGATCCATCAAAAGTAGCAAAGAGGTTACAGACACACCAGGAGTTTAAGCCCAAAGTACTGTGAGCCGTTGGATCAGTGGTTTTTTTCCCGTCAGCCGTCGGATCACGGGAAAGTTGCGCAGGGTTTAGCCCTAGTGTGCAGAGGAGGAGTCATCGAGATATCGGAGTCATCGGGATATCAGAGTCATCGGGTTTTCAAAGGGTAAGGATTTAAGACCTTGAAAGTCCCAAAATCTCGAGAAAGGATCCTAGCCATTGATCTCGGCAGGACGCGTGTCAGACATCAGGACAGGAGTCAGGATTTTACCCATCGGGGATTTCAGGAGTGTAGAATCGCTGCATCAGGGAATCGTGATCTGCGATATCCCGACGGGTGCTCAGAACCGTCCATCAGTAGGGATATGTGGCAGGAGATCCGAGGAAGTCGGGTTTAGACATTTCGGGTTTTCTGAAGACAAAGGGATTGTTGCATTAGAAATCGCAATTTCGCAATACCCAATAGGGCGACGAGGGAGTGGTGACATGGAGGAGTAATCTCTCACGTGCATCGGGGATCGACATATCGGGATTCTCAGTGATGAGAAAATTAGTGCAAGAGAAGTCGCGAAACTCCGAAACGCGATGGTCCCATTTCAGTGGGGGACAGGTGTCACCCCATATCGGGGATCGAGAGTTGGTGAGTTCCATGAACAAGTGCAACAGAAATCATGATATTGCGATACGCGATTTCCCGATCATCACAGGAGTGTGGGCCATCGGTGCCAAAGTAGAGGACATGTGTTGGAAGGTCAAACTTCGCAGGAGTCAACAACAAGTGGCATCGGAGATCGGGAGTCGGGGATACGTGAGGTGGGTGGTTCATGACCTTGTAAGTATCGATTTCCCGACAGGATAATTCCCGACAAGAGCAAGAAATACGTGTTCGGATATTCATCGGGGTTCGGGGATTTGTAAGGACCAATCCCGTGAGTTCAAGACTCGTGATCACGCGAGGTCCGATTTCCTGATTTGGAGTAGGGAGATCATAATAGGCATTTTGTGGGTATTGATAACTTCTGATAAGGGAGTTGAAGAGCAAATTAGTTCTTCGGGCCGAAGGAAGAGAAGGTCCTGAGGGAGCGGGCGTGCCCTGGGTGGTACATTTGCGTCAAAGTGGTATCAGAGATGAAATAATTCTTTTCTTTTTGTAGTAGAGAAGAGGATTCGCCATGCCACCGAGAAGGGAAAGACAGT
Organism: Picea glauca; assembly: GCA_000966675.3. Lineage (NCBI taxonomy): Eukaryota > Viridiplantae > Streptophyta > Pinopsida > Pinales > Pinaceae > Picea > Picea glauca. The sequence goes on along the minus strand of JZKD02S1744046.1, from coordinate 62,844 downwards.
CACCTGATCCCGAAGATAGGGAGGTGCAGAGAAGAGGCAGGCCAGCAGGAAATCCAGCAATGGAGAGGCAAATGAGAGATCTCCGAGCAAGACTTGAGGAGATGGAAACAACCCAAAGACGCACAGCTAGTGCAGGGGATCTTAGTGATTCCGAAAGAGAAGTTGAAGCCGAAAAACAAGAAGAAGTTGCAGCTGAAGATGCAGCCAATGAGCGATTAATTAAGGCTATCGCTTGGATGAGTTCGAAAACAAAGATGGACATTCCAACTTATGAAGGGAGTCAGGATGCAGAAGAGATTCTAGATTGGATTAGAGCTCTTGACACTTACTTCGATTATGAAGACATCGAAGAGGATAAGAAGGTCAGGCATGCTATCACAAGATTGAAGGGACACACAACATTATGGTGGGACGAGCTTCAAGCAAATAGACGCAGCAAAGGCAAGCAAAAGATTAAAAGCTGGGATCGAATGATTGCGAAGATGAAGGCAAAGTTCATCCCAAGGGATTTTCAAATCACACTGTTCAAGAGGATGCAGAACCTGAGACAGAAGCTGATGACAGTGAAGGAATACACTAAAGAATTCTATCGACTGAACATCAGAGCAGGTCATCGGGAGAGCGATGATGAGAAGGTTGCCAGATATCTGAATGGTCTGAGATGCGATATTCAGGATAAATTGAGCATGGTAACCATCCAAACGGTGGAGGATGCATATCAGATGGCTCTGAAAGATGAGGAGAAGTTGAGCCATAAGCCAGGACAGTGAGGCCGAGGTAGGAGCCAGCCCAAAGGTGAGTTAGTTTCCCAAGATAGGTTCCAAAAATCCAAGGACAACTGGAAGAAGCCTCAGATTAGAACATAAAGAGGTGGAAGTTCACAGCGAGGCCAGCATGTTGAACAACGAAGGAAACATATGGAACAGAGCGGAGGATACGCTGATAATAACACATTTCCTCGTACCAAAGGTAGAGGAAGAGGCAGAGGTGGAGTCATCACATGCTTCACGTGTGGAAAGAATGGACACAAGTCAGTTGACTGTTCAAATAGAAAGAAGGATGGAGGAGAAGCTCACATCACTGAGGCATAGAGGCGAGATGCTAAAGCAGAAAACGCAGAAGACAGAAGGTCATTGATGATGCGTAAAGTTCTCTTAACACCTGAGAAGGAGGTGGAGAACACAGGTCAAACAAACAAACTTTTCCGAACAGCTTGCAATACCAAATACAGGGTGTGCAAGGTTATCATGGATAGCGGTAGCACAGATAATCTCATTTCAACCGAGATGGTGGAGAAGCTGGAGCTGGAGACAACTGATCATCCGAATCCATACAAAGTTTCATGGCTACAGAAGGGACATCAGGTAAATGTCACTAAACAGTGCTTAGTTGACATCAAGATAGGAGGATATAATGATAGGGTTTTATGTGATGTTATTCCTATGGATGTATGTCATTTATTGCTAGGCAGACCATGGCAATATGACAGAAACGTAATTCATGATGGGAAGATGAATACGTATACTTTGGAGAAGAATGGAAGAACACATATGCTACTTCCAATTAAAGATAAAGAAGTAAAACCAGAACCGCGAAACACTGTACTTCTCATGAGTGGGAAAGAACTTCTGGCGGAATTAAAGAAGAAGGAAGATGCACAATTCTTTGTGGTCAGGAAACCAAAAGTCATTCTGACCAGTACAAGAGTGGATGATTTGCCAGAAGAAATTCAAGAACTGCTGGAAGAGTTCGCTGACATTGTGGTAGACGAGTTACCTCATTCATTGCCGCCGATGAGAAGTGTGAGTCATCATCTAGACCTCATACCAGGAGCTAGTTTTCCAAATAAGGCCATGTACAGGTTGACGCCGCAGGAGAATGAAGAGGTTAAAAGGAAGGTACAGGAACTGTTGGATAAAGGACTGGTCAGGGAGAGTTTAAGCCCATGTGCCGTTCCAACGATACTAAGTCCAAACAAAGATGGAGGTTGGAGAATGTGCACCGATTCCAGAGCCATTAATGAGATAACCATCAGGTAGAGGTTTCCATTGCCATGGATGGATGACTTGATGGATTGTGTAAGTGGAGACAAATTTTTTTCAAAGGTTGATTTGAAAAGAGGATACCATCAGATTCGCATGAGGGAAGGCGGTGAGTGGAAGATAGCCTTCAAAAACAACGAAGGGTTGTACGAATGGTTAGTCATGCCGTTTGGCTTGACAAATGCACCGAGTACCTTCATGAGGCTAATGAATGAAGTGCTGAAGGAATTCATTGGTAAGTTTGTCATTGTTTATCTGGATGACATATTGATTTTTAGCAAAACGAAAGAAGAACATCTGAAGCATTTAGCTGCAGTAATGAAGAAGCTACAATAGGAGAAGCTGTTGATCAACATGAGGAAATCTTCATTTATGAAGACAGAACTCATTTACTTGGGATTTGTCATATCGGCGAATGAATTAAAGATGGATCCAAGTAAATTGGAGGTAATTAAAAATTGGTCATCACCGAGAAATATTTTTGAGGTGAGAAGTTTTCATGGACTGCCTAGCTTCTACCGAAAATTCATCATGAATTTCAGTGGGATTAGCACAACGATGATGGATACCGTCAAGAAAAGACATAAATCTTTTCATTGGAATGAAGAGGCAGAGAAGATCTTCAATCTGTTGAAGTGGAAGATCACAGAACAACCGGTTTTGGTGTTGCCAGATTTTGTGAAAGTGTTTCAAGTAAAATGTGATGCAAGTGGCTTTGCCATAGGAGCGGTCTTGAGCCAGGAGGACAGACCAATTGCATATTTCAGCGAGAAGCTGGATGAGGAAAAAGTGAAGTACTCCACATATGACAAATAATTTTATGCTATCATACAGGCATTGAAGAAATGGAGGCATTACTTGATCCCGAAAGAATTTGTTTTATATAGTGATAATCATGCATTACAGTTTGTGACTCAACAGGAGAAGTTGAATCAGAAACATGCTAAATGGGTAGAGTATATGCATAATTTTACATTTGTAATTAAACACATTTCAGGTATTGCTAAAAAAGTGGCTAATGCTTTGAGTAGGAAGTGTTTGTTGCTGCGGGAGTTCCGAGTCAAGACATTGGGTTTTGAAAATCTTAGGGACATGTATGCAGGTGATGCAGATTTTGCAGAGGCATATGAGGCAGCTGAGAATCCAGTTCTCAGAGACAGAAGCCCGTGGATAGATTACATGATCCAGGAGGGATTGCTATTCAGAGCCAATCAACTGTGTATTCCGAATTGCTCCGTGAGGGAGAATCTGTTAAAGGAGAAGCATAGTGGTGGATTAGCAGGGCATTTTGGCCATGACAAGACATTTGCAAAGCTAAGCAAAGCATACTTTTGGCCAGGAATGCAGTCGGAAGTCAAGAAGTTTGTCAACAGATGTAGAATTTTCCAGCATTCAAAAGGCAAGAAGCAGAATGCAGGATTCTATCAATGATTACCCATACCCGAGAGGCCGTGGGATGAAATCAACATGGATTTCGTATTGGGATTGCCTAGGACGCAAAGAGGACATGATTCGATCTTTGTGGTGGTTGAAAGGTTTTCCAAAATGGCACATTTTATCCCATGTCAGAAGACCAACGATGCGACTCATATCGCAAATTTGTTTTTCAAGGAGGTCGTTAGACTTCACGGGTTACCCAGAAGTATAGTATCGGATAGGGATACGAAATTCATTGGACATTTCTGGAGGACACTCTGGAAGAAGATGGGAACTAACTTGATTTTTAGTTCTTCCTATCATCCTCAGACGGATGGGCAAAAATAGGTGGTAAATAGAAGTCTGGGAGACTTATTAAGAAGCCTGGTGACATAGCACCACAACAACTGGGACAATGTGTTGCCACAAATAGAGTTTGCGTACAATGACTCAGTGAACAGAAGCACAGGCAAAATTCCATTTGAGATTGTATACGGTAGGCAACCAAGAGGAGTTTCTGAACTCAGGGATTCAGAGCAGATAATAACTAAGAGCACAAGTGCTGAAGAATTCATAGAGGCGATGGAAGAACTTCACAGCAGGGTGAAGGAGCGATTGTTGGAATCAAACCAGGAATATAAGCGCAAAGCGGATCAACATCGGAGACAAATTAAGTTCGAGGTTGGTGATCTAGTTCTGGCACACTTGAGGAAAGAAAGGTTCCCAAGGGGAACATACAACAAGCTGAAAATGAAGAAAATTGGACCATGCAGAGTCCTAAAGAAATTGGGAGAAAACGCTTATGAAATTGAGTTGCCAGATGAGATCGGAATATCTCCGACATTCAATGTCTCAGACTTATATCCATATAAGGCTGAGGAAGTAGGAGCTAGAGGTGATGAGCAACCAAAAGTCCAGTGGTAGAAGCAGATGCCGATTGCAGAGAAGCCACAGATGGAGCGTATACTTGACAAGCGAGTGAGCAAAAAGACCAGGCGGAAGCAATACTATGAGTATCTGGTCAAATGGAAGGGACATCCAATGGAAGATGCCAACTGGGAAAGTGAAGCAGAGATTCAAAAGCATGGACAGACCGTGCAGGAGCTCATGGACATGAGCCCATGAAAGTTTTCAAGCCGAGGAGTATGATGCAGGAGCATCGCCAACTCATCAAGCAAGCCAACACATCAAGCGGAGATCAGCTGGATAAACAAACCCAAATTTTTGAAGTGCTTTGGGATTGTAGCGCAAGTCTTTAAT
>JZKD02S1744046.1:27609-38181 GCA_000966675.3 Picea glauca | reverse complement strand
AACTGGAAGAAGCTTCATGCTTCTGAGTCACAGTTGGTGGATTCCACTTTGTATCGTCAGTTGATTGGGTCATTGATGTATTTGGTCAATACCAGGCCAGATATTTGTTTTGCTGCCAACACTCTCAGTCAGTTCATGGTGGAGTCGAGGAGAGTGCACTGGGTGGCAACAAAACATGTGCTCAGGTATTTTTGTGGTACGATAGATTATGGTCTGGACTATCATAGAGGAGATGGAGTTCATCTGGTTGGCTATATAGACTCAGATTGGGCAGGATGTGTCAGTGACAGGAAAAGCACTTAAGGGTGTTGCTTTGGATTGGGATCAACAGTTGTGTCTTGGTTCAGTCAGAAGCAGAAGTCAATGGCTTTGATTTCAGCAGAGGCTGAGTATATGGCAGTTAGTCAGGCTAGTTGTGAGGCCCTTTGGCTTCGCAAGATGCTGATTGGATTGTTCGGTGTCCAGTTGAGGCCTACCGTGATTTACTATGATAATCAGAGTTGCATTAAACTCTTGAAGAATCCAGTTTTTCATGACCGGTCTAAGCATATCGAGATTTGATATCACTTCATCCATGATTCTGTTCAGAAAGGAGCTGTGGAGCTGCAGTACATATCTACTGAGGAGCAGGTTGTAGACATACTCACCAAGGCATTGAGCATGGGAAAGTTTGTATTTTTTAGGGACAACCTTGGAGTGGTGAGTAACACTTTCCTCGGTATGAGGGAGTGTTAAATTTTTAATTAAAATGCAGTACCAAGGAAAGTGTTTCTCTTCCCTAAGTGCCTAAGGGGAGAAATTGCCAAATATGGGTCTTAGTCAAATTAATTTGTGAGATGCAAATTAAAAGATAACTTTAATTAAAGTGAGGGTGAGTGAAGAGACACCAAATCTCAGCCACCCATCTAATCTAATCTCAGCTGTTAGATTAGAAAACTCCTCACCTTCCCTCATGAAGTTGATTAAGGCAAGTGGGCGCACCCATTCTTGGAAGTTGAAGAAATCTTGGTGAGAGGCCAAGAGGATTTTTGGTGAGATGCCAAGAGCAAGAGCAAATTGAAGCATTCTTGTTGAGAGAACAAGAGGAGCTCAAGAATTCTTGTTGAGAGAACAAGAGAGAGAAAGAGAGAGGTCGAGCTGAAGAAAAGAGACAGCAACAACAATTTCTGGGAGCATTGGCATGCATTCCAAAGTTGCCGAATAGAATTAAGTGGCACAGAAATTGAATCTTAGTAGAGTTTTGGCACGAATTTCGTGACAGTCCGTACAACATTAATTGCCGTACAGTTGTACGAATTTCTGGTTCAGAAATTGAGGAGCAAAGCTACAGGAATGTCCAGATAAGTTTGTGTAAATATCTGAAGATGAANATGCTGTAAAAGAATTTCTCAGAAGCTCATAAATAATACAAAGCCCTCTCTAATTGGTTTTCCCCTTGTGGGTTTTTCCAGGGTCGAAGTTAGACCGAAATTCTTTGTGTCTATATTTTCTGAGTTTTTCATATCGCTGATATTTTATTTCTGCGTTGAAAACGATGTTCAAAATATTCATGTTTTAGTTCTGAAATTTATTTTCTGTTAAGTTTTTTATATGCTGAAACACCAGGCTACAGCTTAAGCTGAAACACCAGGATGTATCTTAAGCTGAAACACCAGGCTGTAGCTTAAGCTGAAACACCAGGCTGTAGCTTAAGCTGAAACACCAGGCTGAGTATATGCTGAAACACCAGGCTGAGTATATGCTGAAACACCAGGCTGTAGCTTAAGCTGAAACACCAGGCCGAGTATATGTTGAAACACCAGGCTGTAGCTTATGATGAAACACCAGGCTGTAACATATGCTGAAACAGTGCTGAAACTGAGTTTGGCATTTAAATTTGACTGAAAAATCAGCGAGACTGAAACTGGGTTGGGATTTGGAAAAATTAACAGAAAATGAGGTAGCAGTTCCAAAACCATCAAATGAAACACAAGTTGCTTGAGCAAAGTAGGTTGAAGTGAAATAAATACAGACTAATAAGCCATAAAATACAAAAGATGAAGTTTAGACCAGGGTAATTGAAAAAATAATTGGGACTTCCAATTTAGGGAATGAACTTAATAAAATTAAAATTCCAATGCCTCTGGTTGAACTTGCCAGGAAATCGATCTATAAAAAACAAATCCCTAAAGCAATAAATTTTTATGATGTTGAAGGTCAAGATGATGTCATCAACTTGCAGGATGAAAAACCTACAATCATGTTTGGACCACACATTGGAAATAGTAAATATTATGTTGCTCCTTTATATATTACATTGACTGTTCATGATGATTTACTACACAATTTTATGTTAGATTTAGGAGATTCACATAACTTAATGCCTAAGATTATCATGGAGAAATTGGGCCTTCAAATTACCAGACCTTACCAAGATCTATACTCTTTTGATTCTAGAAAGGTTAAGTGTCTGGGTATGATTAAATATTTAGTTGCAAATATTACTCAGATTCTCGTGAAAAGTATTCTTATGGATGTGGTTATCGCTGACATTCCTACGAAGTATGGCATGCTTCTATCCAGATCTTGTCATGCCAAGCTAGGAGGATCAGTTCAACTAGACATGACATATGCTACAATTCCAATTTTTGGTGGACAAGTTACTCGATTGTAAAAAGAAACTAGACTGACATATACTTTAAGTGACCCTCAAAACCCTAATAAATACCCAGTCTATTTTGTTGATCAAGATCTAGAAAAATGTATATTATCCATAGATGATGATTTCGATGAATGTATAGAACAAGAAAAACAAAAAATAAAATTTTCAAAGAAAAATATGAATGTTAAAGGAGGGATGTGGAAAATGTTCTTTGATGGTGCTTCATCTTGCGAAGTAGCAGGAGCTGGAGTTTTATTTGTGGCACCAGATGATGATTATGTTATTCCTTTCTCTTATAGATTACAATGGGATGTCGATTATACCAATAATGTGTGTGAATTTAAAGCTTTAGTTTTAGGATTATAAGCTGCAAGAGAACTAAAAATCAAACATTTGATAGTTTATGGTGATGCTGAGTAATTGTAAAACAAATGAAACAACAATACCAAGCTAAGTATTCGAGATTGAGATCGTATAGAAATTGTGCCTGGGATCTAATAGATAATTTATTCTCTTCTTTTAATATCCACTCTATTCCCAGAATGCAAAATCAACAAGCTGACTTTTTAGCCAAAGCTGTTGTGACTTTCATACCACCTATTGTTTTGAAATTGAAGTTCATATTGAGATGAGGCATAGACCTTCGATTCCAAAAAAGGTTCAGTAGTAGTAGTTTTTGGAAATGGTAGATGATTTTTATGAGACCCGCATTGATCAAGAAAATCAAAATGATCCAGCCTAGATTTTGTAGGAAGGAGAAAACCTAGAAAAGTTCCAAGATAAAATTTCAAATCACCGCATGCTCTTACCTAAAAACAATCAAATTCCAAGAGGTCTGATCCCTCTAGAATTTTTTTTTGACCATGATGATATACCTTTAAAGTCTAGTTTGCGACCTCAACCCAAAGAAGTTGAATATTGTAATGTAGGAACTAATGAGAATCCCAAGATGGTCAAAATATCAAAGTATCTTCCTGCACAAATAAAGAGTAAATATGTTGAGTTACTTAAAAAATATAAAAATGTTTTTGCATGGTCTTATGAGGATTTAAAAACCTATGATACTTCTGTTATTGAGAAAAATATTCACTTAAATCAAGGTATTAAGAATTTCAAGAAAAAACTTAAACAGATAAACCCAATCCTTTTGCGAGTAATAGAAAAGGAGGTTAAAAATCTCCTTGATGAAAAAATCATTGTTCCCCTTAGATACTCTGAATGGGTGGCCAATTTGGTCCATGTTAGGAAGAAGAACGGTGAAATAAGACTCTACGTTGATTTTAGGAACTCAAATCAGTCTTCTCTTAAAGATAACTACCCACTCCCAAAAATGGACCATGTTTTAGAGAAGGTAGTAGGGGATAACAAAATTTCTATGATTGATGGTTTCTCAGGATATAATCAGATTATTGTTCATGAAGATGATAGAGAAAAGACTTCATTTACTACTCCATGGGGAAATTTTATGTATGATAAAATGCCTTTTGGTTTAATCAATGAAGGAGCGAATTTCTAGAGAACAATGGATATCACATTCGTCGATGAGAGAGATACGTTTGTTGTTATTTCTCTAGACAATCTGACCATTTTTTCCAATTCTTATGTAGAATATTTGGTGCACCTCAAACAAACTTTTGACAAATGCAGAAAATTTGGTTTGTCTCTTAATCCCAAAAAATCACACTTTTCCATGCAAGAAGACAAAATTTTAGGCCATATAGTTTCAAAGGATGGAATTAAGGTTGATCGTAAACAAGTTGAGGCTTTTTGACCTAATTATATAAATAGAAAAGAGATTCAATATTTTTTGGGTAAGATCAATTTTTTGAGGAGATTTATTCCTAACTTTGCTAAAAAAATCAAATTGATTATAGATATGCTAAAAAAGGACAACGAATTAAAATGGACTGCAGAAGCCAAAGCATGTTTCAATCGTGTTAAGAAAGCCATAGGAGAAGCACCAATATTGGTAAGTCCTAACTATACAAAAGAATTCTTAATCTTCTCCTTTGCTTATGAACATATTGTGGCAACAATGCTCCTTCATAAGAACGAAGAAGGATTTGAACAACCAATATCCTTTTTCAGCAAAAGCCTCAAAGATGCAGAGCTAAGATATGATATTCTCGAAAAACAAGATTATGTGATGGTGAAGGTTCTCAAGGCTTTCCGAACGTATGTCTTGAACTCCAAAATAATTTCTTATGTACCAACAAATGCAATTAAAGATATCTTGGTTCAGCTAGACAATGATGGAAGAAGTGGTAGAGGGTTGGCTAAAATTCAAGAGTTTGACTTAGAAGTTAAATCAATCAAACTAGTCAAAGGCCAAGGTTTGGCAAGGCTGTTAGCAGAATAAAATTTTAGAGTGTTTGGAATGAATAACTTCGAATCACATGATTCTCTTCTCGATATAGAGGAGATTGACGATCAAGCACCTATTATTCAGATTGAAGATAAGTTTTCCTCCTCATCTTGGTACAATGATATTGTTACATATCTCCTTACTCTTAAATTACCAAATGACATGACTCCTTCTAAAACAAGAAATTTAAAGCTACATGCAATTAAGTATTGAATCATTGATAGCAAGTTATACTGGAAAGACGATCTGGGTTTCCTATTATGTTTCCTGATAGAATCTGAAACATAAGGTGTCATTGATGAATTTCATGAAGGAGTATGTGGAGGACATCATGCTTGGAGAGCAACAACTTACAAAATTTTAAGGGTTGGATATTATTGGCCGAAATTATTCATCGATGAAAATGCAAGGGTCATAGCTTGCAATTCATGCCAATTGTTTGCTGGTAAGAAAAATCTTCCTGCCTTACCTTTAATTCCAGTAAGTTCTAAATATCCTTTCCAACAATGGGGCCTAGACTTCATTGGAAAAATTCATCCACAATCAATGCTCAAGATAGATGGATTCTAACCGCTACTGATTATTTTACAAAATGGGCTGAAGCCACTCCAACTAGAAATGATACATATTCAGTAGTGATACACGTTTTGGAAGAAAACATCCAAGAAATATTTTGTTGTCCTAGGAAAATAGTTACTGATAATGCTCAGGCTTTTAAATCTATTACAATGATCAATTTCTGTTCAAAACACAATATTATTTTAGGTCATTCTACAAATTATTATCCTCAGGGAAATGGGTTGGTTGAATCATCTAACACGAGTTTGATGACTATAATCAATAAAGTTTTGACAAAAAATAAAAAAAAACTTGGCATATACACTTAAAATACGCCTTATGGGAAAATCAAATTGGCACCAAAAAATCTATAGGTATGTCTCATTTCCAATTAGTCTATGGTACTGATGTTATTCTTCCTATTAATCTTTCTCTTCCTGTGATGAAACTCCAATAGGATGTGAATGATGTTACGAGAAGAATAAATCAAATCATCGAAGTTAAGAAAAATAGAGTAGAAGTGGATGATAAGCTCCAAAAACACCAGGATAATATGAAATCCCTTTTTGATAAAAAATCTAAAGACAAGGAGTTTCTTCCTAGTGATTTAGTTTTAAAATGGAAAGCTAGAAAGGAAGATGCAGAGAAACATGGAAAATTTGATTATTTGAGGTTCAGACCTTTCAAAATTGTAGTTGTTGAGGGAAAAAAAACTCATTCTCATTGGAAAATCTTAATGGAGAGATTCTCGAGGCCCCTATCAATGAGTGTTATTTAAAACATTTCATGTAGTAATTACATTTTAGATTTCCATTGTATATATCAGATTGGATTGACATTGGCAATTTTAATTTTCGATTTTAATTTTCTTTTTGTATATTATTTGAGTCATTTTATCATTTGTTGTAAATATTTTCAATAAATTTATGATTGCTTGACATCATTAAAACGAAAAATAAAAAACATTTGTATCACATATCATCTCTATTCTACATGATTATCTGGTATTTTGTATTTCATTCCTTTTACAAAATAGATCTTGTTGAACAAGAGATGAGGCTAAATAAAAACTCGACACTCATTTTTCAAGCATTTGATTTTTCTAAAAACAGGTGATAATTAAATAATCTGCCTTGCTGGAAATTCAAAAGGAAAATAAGGTATGAGTCCCTACTCTTCTTATAATTCAAATAAAATTTAAAAATTATTTTTGACATGAATGTGAAGGAAGTTTTTCTCATGATAATATTATCACATGACCTAAAAATCAGAGATGTATTAAATTATAACTTGAAGTGTCATGCCGATAAATTCTAAATCCATCTCTGAAATAAAAATAAAAAAAATAATAAATAAACTCGAAAGAAATCTAAATTTAAGACACAAACTCGTGTGGGGTTAGAATATTGTTGTTTAAGATCCTCCAAATTCTTGATTTGGTTATTTTTACATATCCCCAAATTCTTATCCACTTAATATTTTATTTCTCCTTTCTTATCCTTTAGTCTTCATAGAAATGAAGAGACTTACCCTGACTCTGAAAACTCAAAAGCATAATTTCAAAGCAAGATTAGGAAAAAAAATCTTTGCATTTCTTTGATTTAAATTGAGAAAGTATGTTTAGGCTAATACTAATAATTTTAGCTCTGATATCAGATTTTAAACAAACAAATTCGCTCGAGGTTTATCCCTGAAAAGATTAAAATTCCGAAAAAAAAAAAAATTCTCCTATAGGCAAAGGTGTATTGAAAATTGGCAGAAAGTTAGTTTTAGAGTATTCTTGAAATTTTTGACATACCTTCTTTTCAGTTTAAATATTTTAAACATATATCATCCCTAGCATGTTACATACAAATTGATTTCCCCCACTTTGAAATGTTAAAATAAAAGACAAATGGTGAAAGGAAATTCATAATTCGATTGCCCCCATCTTGTCCAAAAGAGATGATGAAAGGAAATTCATATATTGATTTACCTCAACTCAACTCAACGAAATGAAAAATATTTAATAGAAGTGGTGAAAGTAAATTTGATGGGAGAAGTAGATAACTTCACCATGATACTGAACAGGCTCACTGGCAGTGAAGAAATATCATTGATATCTGTAAGGATGTCATACATATCTATATATCATACTCTATTATCTATTTTTCTTTCCAGTAATATTTACATCCTGAACCAACTAGGGATTCCCTAAATAAATATGTTACATCTGCTCAACCTTGAAGCAAGCAAAGTCAGTCAAAGCCTGATATTTTAGTTAAAATTATTTTGATTATCTTAAATAATTCTGAAATCTATTTTAAGAAAAGGAAATTTTTAGTAGCCTAACTTGAGATCAATCATTAAGTATGTTTTAAATATTTTAAGATTTGGATAAGTTCATTTTTTCTATGTATGATTAATTCTTGAATAAAACTAGAAAATATTTTTCAATAAAGCAATAATGACTCAATTTTCCCGATAAAGGCACTTGGTCTACTGTTATTTCATGCCTCACAAGGAGCCACAATCCCCATATGGATCTTATGTTATAACACTTATAATTCTTTTGTTTTTACCTTTTAGAAATAAAATTTGATAAAAGAGAAAAAAAACTTAGGAAATTTCCTTTTAAATTTAAAATAGATTCATTGGTCATTATATATAAATAAAGAGCTTACAATAACGTTTGTCGATGAGTTTTACTATTTGATCAAATGATTCAGGTGATCTCCGAAATATAAAAGATGCCCGAGTTTTAAAGATAATCTTTAACGATCTCTTTGGAGCTTTGTGCTTTGAGTGTGCCAAGGAATATAAACAACAAGAACCCTGAAGTCCTGAAATCCTAAATATAGTTCCTCGCAATAATTCCTCAAGGAATTATGGACAACTCATAGGACATGCGTCATTTAAAAATATTTTTTTGGGCTGACACATGGCACTTATTTTTAACACTTCCATCAGATGATTCACATGATTTCAAGTGACACGTGTCAACTCTCCTTTCTTGATACGTCATCAAGAACAATGTCATCTCTACCACGCCACTCTGGGAGATTTCCCTTTAGTAGTTTAAGCAAAGATTGAGTTCACAAAATGTTGAAGTATCAAAGAGTCGGAGTAATGAATATTACAAAAAGTAAAAAGTGTTTTAAAGAGTTAATAAAACATTTAATAACTTTAGTTAATCATGATTAAGTATTAATTAATTAAAAACTGATTGAATTTGAAGGAGATGATATCTCATAGGCATTGGGGTAGATTGAAATAGAAATGAGCCAAGAAAGATCTAGAAAGAATAAGAAAAATATTTAGTCGTCCATCCAACAAATGAACCTGATTGATTTACTCAAAATCAATGAGTTGTTGGTGAATCCAAGTTTATAGTATCAAGTCACAACCCAGGAAGCAAAGAAGATCTAGGAAAAGCTTCCACTAGTACAAAAGAATATGTTCACCTTTGAATTGAATGAGAAGATTGAGCCTTCGAGATTCATGGTAGCATTGATGGACATGTGTACCCAATTCAATGAATAAATAAAAGCGAGTGTAGTTGGGAGAAAATGAAGGAACATATATAGTGCCAACACATCAAAACAAAACTCAACAATATCTGTATTATGTTATTTCATTTGGATTGTATTCTACTTTTAGAACAGATATTGTGGAAAGTCCAACTACTTTTAGTTGAGACAGTTTTGTATAAGTAGATAGATTTTAGATCTATTCAAGGATGCTTCTAGCCTAATGTAAAAGAGATTTTTTTTTTTAATATCAATACAAGTGTAGACAAAGATTCTAAGTTTCGTTCCATTTTAGTTATGTTCTTCCTCTGTGTTTCCATCTCTCTGAATTTATTTCTGTAGTTCTTGAAGAGTGAATGATTACAATTTAGTAGTGCGTCTACTATGATCATAATATATTAGAAGTTCATTCAGTAACAACTTTTCCTCTGTTATTACTTTGAGTGAAACAAGACCTATGACGTGTGTGAATTACTGCATTTTTTTATCTCCTTTCAAGGGTGCATCTTCTAATTTTATTCTATTGCAAACAAGGTGAGACTTATCTGTAATTGATAATTGGATTTTTTTTAACAGTTTTTAAAATCATTTCTACATCATTTGACATTATACTTGCGACTTAGATAACAAGATACAACCTCTCTACTATCTTATCATAAATTTCATTTGAAGATTATTTCTGAGAAAAGTGAAGGTATAAAAAAACACTTATAAAAACATTTCATTTAAAATATTTGATGCCTGACATTATTCTTTGAGCCTTAGAATCAATCTTAGGAACAACACCTTCAACTACTAAATACTTCACACTTTGAAGTCCATTCAAACTTCACTCCCTTTTTTTTCAAAGAAATGATTAGACTTGAAATATTTGAAAATCCTTTTATGAATATTCAGTAATAATTGGAAAGATCCATGAATGATATAACCTCTGTCACATTCTTTGGCACTAGCCATCCTCTAATGGCCTCTATCTTCTCAGGATCAATTTATGTCCCTTCTGCTGAAATGAAATGCGGAAAGTAGCGAATCTTCTTTTGATAAAATATGCACTTACTTCGATTAGCATAGAATTTATGATATATTAAAAATTGTAGTACCATCCTTAAGTTCTTCTCATGTTAATATTTTTACTTATATTAGACAATTATATCATCTAGGAACAAAATTACAAACTTGTCCAGGTACTCCTTGGAAAATCCATTCATCAGGCACATAAAAATAGTTGGGACATTTGATTGTCCAAATGGCACTAGTGTGAATTCATAATGCCCATATGTTATCCTCAATGATAAATTTCTAATGTATTTTTCCTTAATCCTCTCTTGATGATATCCTAATCACAAGTCAATATTGGAAAATATTCCTGCTCGTTTCATTTGATAAAAAAAATCATCAATCTTTAGATATTATTTTTGGGATTAACTGCGTAGTGTAAGTCATTAATCTATGACCCATATTCATGAGTATTAGTCGCAACTGACCAATAATTCTCATGA
>JZKD02S1744046.1:15408-27559 GCA_000966675.3 Picea glauca | reverse complement strand
ATCAAGCCCACTTAGCTTGCTACCCCATTTGCAAAACCTTAGCAAGTATTGTGCCTTATGAACTACCCAGTTAGAGCTCCCTTGACTCTTATTATTTAAGCATATAGGGGCTTCTACAGTGCAAGATATTAGATATTATTTGTTCTTTATGGTGACCTTATTCAACTATCTGAAATCAATACACAACCTTAAGTTTCCATCTTTCTTATTCACAAAAAGAATTGGGGAACCCCAAGGTGACACACTTGGGCGTATATACCCTTTCTTTAACAATATATTACCTTAGGGCATGTTTTTTAAAGTATTTGTGGAGAGGAATTTTAGGGAAAATTCTAGAAAGCATTGGGAAAGGGCTAGGCCATGGAACAAATGTATAAGTATGGAATTTTGTGCTATAATAGATGCCCCCTAATGTGTGAGTTCAGAAAGGAAAAAGGATGTTTGAAATACATTATGAACTCTAAGAGGCGAGGATACATTGAAGTATGCATGGAGGTTCCCGAATAACTGATCCAAAAAGCAATAACCGTCAGCAAAGCTCAAGAAAGAGTTTTGTTTCCCATGTCAAGAAAACCCATGCTCAAGAGTGATAAAGAATGGTCGCCAAAGAAAATACACTACAGATCCATGGAACATATGAAAGTATGACTAATGTCTATGGCCACAAACAATACACAGTGGATCCATGTGATAAATATGAAGTAGCAAGCATGGCCACGAATAATACACAATGGATCCATGTAAAAGTATCTCATAGCCACAAATAGATACACATTGGAGCTATGTCTCAAGATCAAGAACACAGAATATCTAGAACCAAGAGAATGAAAAAGATGATCCTTTGCAAGTACCAATTTTTTTGAGGTGGAAACATATGAGTTAGGAAGGAGCACAAAATATGTGGTGCTCATAATTCAACCAAAGTATTCACAACGATCCATTGTGGTACAAGTATATGCTATGTGAATATATAAGTTGAAGTCAAACACAACAAGACATCTCTTGATTACCGATCATTGAGGTATACTGTTAACAAAAATGCGAAAATCCATTGATAATGATAATGGGAGTCAAGGTACCATCGTACTATGTAACATGTATGAATGAATGAGCTATCATCGAACACCTGGTAGAAACTATCGAGTAGGGGACATTAATGTATTCCCACTATTAATAGAGAGGGAACCTACCATTAATGACTGCAAGCCCCAAGGTACCAAAAATAAATCTAGATCCCTTTCCTAGAGCAAGATGTGCCAAAGTCGATGGGAGGGAACTTGCTGGAAGGAAGGCATTAAGGTATCCTCCATCATCTAGCACGAGGGGTGGCAGAAGGTAATTTTTTTTTAATAGATCAGACAAAGAGACCGATACTTGTGATTACAAGACTTGACTTGGGAAGGATGACTTGCAAGGTCAAAGGCTAACTGTAGAATGGATGAAACTGGTTGAAAAATTTCCCTTGAACATAAGCATGACACATAATGTGACTTGGGAAAGATGACTATAATCTGGGATACATTTGTGACACATGAGGCATCAACAAATGCTCTATATAGTTGGAAGAATAACCAACCTGGGGAGAAAAAATTCAAACCGAGAAAAATTCTCCTAAATCCATACTAAACCCAAAATGATGAGATACTGAATCAAGATTGTGCTTTTTTCGAGGGAGAAAAGACTGCTTCCAATGAAAGAGATAGATGTTTTCCCATTTTTTTTGTTGTCTTTTTCATGTTGTAGAAGCCTAAAAAAGAATAAAAGAATGCTTATTTTACAGTGGATGAAACGAGTGTCGTGGGAAAGAAAACTAGTTCCAAAGCACAGGTAACACACCTATGCTCAATGCAAGTAAACCATGTTCAAGATAAGGACACATAAGTTGTTGAGTCACAAAGGCATAAATTACAAGGCTGGGAACTGATAGAAATGCATAAGAGATGGGTTCAATGATAGCATGTTGAAGCCTACATTAGGCATAAAATCATGAGCAGTTAAAATGCAATGCAGTTACAACTCAAATTTAGGAAGTAAACCTCCCATGATGGTATTTTTCGTAAGTTTAGTCTCCAGGGCCCGAAAAAGAATAAAATCATCCCAAGGAGAACTCTTTTGGTCATTGTAGGGCCAGGGGATTCATTTTCCATATATAGTCCAATTGGTTTGGAAAAGGGTTAAACTTATGCTGAAAGGATGCCTCTTCAAAACCTTTTTAATGACTATGACAAAGACAAGATCAGTTGACTATATTTTCATATTTAAGGAGTCTGAAAAGAGATTAACTATGGACTCCCTCATCCTTTTTCATAAATTTAGTCCCCTGAGATCTAAAAAGTATAAAACAAAACTTAGGAGAAATCTTCTATCCCATAGAATACAATATACATTATTTTTAATTAGTCTATTCAGTCCTAACAATGAGAAAACTTGTATTGAAAATACGTTCCTTCAGGACCATTTAATGAGTGTAAAAGGAACAAGGTCACTCGACAATCTTTTCAATTTTAAGGAGTCTGAAAAGATCTTTACTATGGAATCCATAATACCGTTGTGAGAATCATGAAATGGAGGGAGTCTCACGGGTAATGGATAGAACAAGAGTAAGTAAGAAGCATTATGTTCAAATGCATACTCATTGCGGGTCTAAACATGACTCCCAAGCCTAATAGAAAACTTGCAACATGAGTGCCAACATACAAAAGGATTCTAAACTAGGATGCCCATGGAAGGTAGGCTCTACCAAATTAATTACAACACTTCTAAACAATAGAGGAGGTTTCATGTCACAACTCAGTGGGGTCGATCCTAAGGCCGAATGAATCAAGAAACGAATAATGAATAAATGCATGGAGGGGAAAACATGAACTATATGTCAGTTTCAAGATCATTACCTGTAAGAACATATTGACATAGAACAAAAAGGTACCAAATAAAAAGTATCTAAATTTCCATATATAAGACCAAAAACACTTACCAAGAAGTTAATAAGTCTAATATAGAAAACTTTGATAAAGACAAGTTTAAGGGATACAGAACTTGAAAACAAGAAACTCTAAAAACAAAATATGTACAGAGGACCGCAAAACCTTCTGGCTTATGCATAGTAGTGCTACAGGTAGAGCCCATTTCTAGGTTCAGGCCAAGGGTTTCATTGGTAACCAACTAGTAAAGATTCTAGTTCAAGAGGAGGTCGAAGATCCATAATCATAGCTTCAAGGATGGACTCATCTAAAGGAAACACATCATCATGAAACTGGAGTTTGACATCTCACAAATACCATGGCTCGAGGTCTTACAAGCAACAATATCAAACTTAAGAGGAAATTCCAGATTACTCAGGCCAATAGGGGAAGCAAGGGATCCCATGCCCCCATCAGATAAAACACTGATCAATTTACGAGACCGTGTCTCAAGAAGGTGAACAAAACTATAAATGATCCTTCTAAGGAGTGATTGAACACTGGGGATAATATGCCACATAATTTACCCATGGTGGGAAAGAGTCTACTCTAACACTAGGAACATACAAAGGGGAAACCTCAGATAAAGTCGAATTGAGATGGTGATTATCAAATGAAATATGGTCTATAGTGACAATGCTTCCATTGTGAGGGAAGTGAATCACACGAAAGAGCATAGACACCAAGTTTTCATTGCATCTACATAATCACACCCAATACAATAATTAAAGTGTAAAGGGCCTGACACCACTAACAGATTGACTAGGACAGTATTCCCACCTAATGTTATAGGAAACTGAGGAAGAACCCCAAGAAATTCACTAGGTATTCTTTCGAAATCCAGTAACTCACTGGTAGCTGACACACACTTGGGAGAACCCAAATCTTTCCAAGACAAGGATGATATAATACTTGTAGAAGATCCTTCATCTATAATAGTTCATAGAATGCTTAAATGATTAATTCCCACCATTATATGGAAGGGTGAATAAGAAATAACATGAGGCTCGACAAGATCATTCCAATCAAAGGAAACCATCCTAGGACTTGGAGGGAGCATAATCGAAGAGAGTTGAATTCCCCCTTACTCAGAAGGTACTAAAATGGGAATGCTAAGGACATGATCAAAAGACACATCACTCCCCAAGAGAAGAGTGGGATTGGCCGAATATTGCATCCACGATGTCACTTCCTTAGACATGTCACTCTTTAAGATAAGATTGGGATCGAACGAAAATTGCATCAGTACGACCACTTCCTCAACCACTGGTTGAATAGGATGCGATACAATATGGTCAAGAGACACATCACCCCACCAAAAAAGAGTGGTGTGGACTGAATATTTCGTCAAACCAACCACTTCATCAACCAAAGATTGAATAGATTATCGGGAAACCGAAGATGAATTAGAACTAGAAGGGCCTTCAGAAAAGGACCATGTTCTCTATACCATAGAAATATCAGGGCACAAATGAGTAAGGTTATTGCCTTTGAAAATTTTACAAGAGAACTTGGGATTACGTCCTAAATGTCTAGTCTTCTCAATAGTATCAATGCCCTCAACAGGACTTGCAGTGGACGGTGGGTTTCCCCTAACATGAATAGAAGAGGTTGGTTGCATGTCTCCAATGTGACTAGTATAGATTGGTGACAAAACTCCAACATGACTTGAAAAGTCCGGTAACTCAATGCCAGTATGACTAGCACTAAATAAACTTTTTCTCCTAGCATGAATCATAGAGGTTAGTGACAAGACTCCAACATGACTCGCAGAGATTGCTGACAAAATGCCAGTATGGATTGGAGTGGTTGGGATTGTTCTTCTAGAATGACTAGAAGATGCTAGTTTCTTTCCCCCAGCATGACTTGAAGAGGTTGGTGGAAGGTCTCCAACATGACTCAAAAACGTTGGTGACTTCTTTGTCTCACTCTTCCTCTTCCTATTCCTTTTAGACTTCTGGTTACTAGTAGTTGGAAATTCACTAGAAGAGGGAGAAGGAGGAGAAGTAGACTTTATGGGTGTAGAAGGTGAATGATAAAAATATATATGATGCACCTAACATAAGGTTCTTATCTGAGAAGCATCAAGAGAATTTGGGACATTTGGAGTGGTCCAGAAAAAAACCTGTAGTCCTACATTCAACCCTGGAATGTTCAAAGTGGACATCAAGGGGGAACAAAGATTTCTAAAGAAAGGAAAATCACAAGAATCTCATTGGGCAGGGGTCACTTGGTTGGTATCCTCAAGAACTTTGTCCATACAGTTCTTATGCATAGGTTTGTCCCTTGTGTGATTTTTCATGTCCATAGATGTCTCACACACTGACTATGGAAAACCAATGGTACAAAAACCGATGCCTTCTAGGAGTTGGTTCCACGCTTTCAAGAGAAAGACAAAGGGTCCTTCCCAACCAGAAGAGAAGTAGGTCAACCACCCTATATCAATGATTCAAAAGAGGTGACATTGAAACAATCTACGACCAACTACACAAAGAAACACTCCAAAAAATCCCTAAGAGAAACCTCACAAGGAAACAACTTTTCCAAATATTTATCACAGGTGGATGAGGTCCTGATTCCAAATAAATGAAAAAGGGGAAAGGGACCTTCCGAGTGAAGGAACAATTTGATTAAGTCTCATGGACCAATGAATGAAGGAGTGAGAAGTAGTTTTCCCAACCTCCACTAGCTATCCTTATTTGATGCAAGTACCCACGCTTCGCATGGAACCCTCCAGTAGTATTGAAAAGTGTGATACAAAATCTTCCGTGGGTACCACAAAAACCCCCCATAGTCACCTCAAAGATCCCTAGGAAAATCTAGTAAGGTCACCAACTCGTATTCAACATCTGGGGGGTACAGTCGACAGTTGGGATCGAATGTACGGGAAGGGTAAAAAAGATTGAAGCTTCTAAAGTGCCACCTCACACAAAGGTAAAGGCACTAGGGAAACTCCCAATATACGATATCTCCACTAATATTAGTCAAGCTTTTGATGGGAAATCTTCTCGTCTCTCCTTCACATGATCTCATGTTTATCTCATGTGTTAGAGGAGGCTCATGGCTATACTTATACAAAAGTTGGATTTGAGACTCTCCCTAGCTTAGACTCCTATGTTTTTTGGGGCCTTCTAGAGTTATCTCTCGAATCCTAATCCAAGGCCCTAAACCTAAACTTGTTTGTGAACCCTAGAAACAAAGTCTAGTACATTTTAAGTTTAGTGTTCATTTTAGTGGTTGTTTTTACTAAAGGGGTATGGAGGTGCAACTGATGTTGTTTGAGACTCTTACACAAATAAAACTTATAATAACACTGGAAAAGAAAAATTTACACTAATTATTCAAATGAAAAAGAGTTTCACAAGGAAAATGCATGAAAAATCCTTCAAACCAAAAAATGAAATCTTTTTTCCTTTTTTGATGCAAATTCCACAATCCAAATTTCAAGAGAAAGAAAAGAAGCAAACAAAAGGATTTTTTTTTTCTTATTTTTCTTTTGAAATTATATTAAGATTATACGAAAAATAAAATCTATGCTACTATATTTTTCTTTTTCAAATAAAAATGCAAAACAATGCAAAGAAAGAAAGAGACCTAACTAGTAGAAAAAACTAGGTTTTTCATTTTATTTTTTTGTTTTCTTCTATCAAAGAAAAACTAACAAAAGATGCTAAAAGAGACTGCTAAAAATAAGCCAAGAATGTTGGTAAGCCAAGAGAAAAATATTTCCTAATATGAAGGTTTTCACAAGCTTAGACACAATAATATAAAGCAATCACAAACTCAAGAAGCCCAGAATAACCTGGAGAAACCCATAAAACTCTCAGAAACTGAAGAAAGATTTTTTTTTCACAAATGCACATAGGTCCGTGACTATGTGAACTGAGACTCGTGGATGTACATGGGTCATACACAGTAAAATATCGGATATCAGTGATTGATATCGTAGAAAAGTGCTGATAACTCTATAAAATTAGAAAAAAAAGGGCTTTCAACAAGGAGACTCCCAAAAATTTATGGAAAAATTTCCAGATAATAAAATGTTTGTAGCAAATCTTGGAAAATAGGAAAACTCATAGAAAATGAAAAAAAATGACACAAAATCCACCCTACAACTGATCCTTTGTTGGAATCAACCTACAAGACATATACGAAACTAGGGTTGCGACAAAAGTAGTTATACTATCAAAAACATGTGCATGTTATATGTCATATTCAAAGTAAACGTAAATATAAATGTACAATGAAGACAAATATGGGGGAAACAAGATTTTTTATTACCAACAAGTGGAAAAGGTAAGTTACAACCTTGTCCATCCTTAGGCACTATTTTTAAGCCAATTGTCTCGGTTCCTATGGGAATCCTCGAGGATCAACTCAGTCAATATGGACTTTTCTCAATGACTCATATAGGAATAAGGATACACCCTATAGTCAGATAAAAGGAGAAATAAGCTCTAAAAATATGTACAGAGGACCGCAAAACCTTCTGGCTTATGCATAGTAGTGCTACAGGTAGAGCCCATTTCTAGGTTCAGGCCAAGGGTTTCATTGGTAACCAACTAGTAAAGATTCTAGTTCAAGAGGAGGTCGAAGATCCATAATCATAGCTTCAAGGATGGACTCATCTAAAGGAAACACATCATCATGAAACTGGAGTTTGACATCTCACAAATACCATGGCTCGAGGTCTTACAAGCAACAATATCAAACTTAAGAGGAAATTCCAGATTACTCAGGCCAATAGGGGAAGCAAGGGATCCCATGCCCCCATCAGATAAAACACTGATCAATTTACGAGACCGTGTCTCAAGAAGGTGAACAAAACTATAAATGATCCTTCTAAGGAGTGATTGAACACTGGGGATAATATGCCACATAATTTACCCATGGTGGGAAAGAGTCTACTCTAACACTAGGAACATACAAAGGGGAAACCTCAGATAAAGTCGAATTGAGATGGTGATTATCAAATGAAATATGGTCTATAGTGACAATGCTTCCATTGTGAGGGAAGTGAATCACACGAAAGAGCATAGACACCAAGTTTTCATTGCATCTACATAATCACACCCAATACAATAATTAAAGTGTAAAGGGCCTGACACCACTAACAGATTGACTAGGACAGTATTCCCACCTAATGTTATAGGAAACTGAGGAAGAACCCCAAGAAATTCACTAGGTATTCTTTCGAAATCCAGTAACTCACTGGTAGCTGACACACACTTGGGAGAACCCAAATCTTTCCAAGACAAGGATGATATAATACTTGTAGAAGATCCTTCATCTATAATAGTTCATAGAATGCTTAAATGATTAATTCCCACCATTATATGGAAGGGTGAATAAGAAATAACATGAGGCTCGACAAGATCATTCCAATCAAAGGAAACCATCCTAGGACTTGGAGGGAGCATAATCGAAGAGAGTTGAATTCCCCCTTACTCAGAAGGTACTAAAATGGGAATGCTAAGGACATGATCAAAAGACACATCACTCCCCAAGAGAAGAGTGGGATTGGCCAAATATTGCATCCACGATGTCACTTCCTTAGACATGTCACTCTTTAACAGAAGATTGGGATCAAATGAAGATTGCATTAGTGCGACCACTTCCTCAACCAATGGTTGAATAGGATGTGATACAATATGGTCAAGAGACACATCACCCCCCCAAAAAAGAGTGGTGTGGATTAAATATTGCATCAAGCCAACCACTTCATCAACCAAAGATTGAATAGATTATCGGGAATGAGAAGACGACTTAGAACTAGAAGGGCCTTCAGAAAAGGACCATGTTCTCTATACCATAGAAATATCATGGCACAAATGAGTAAGGTGATCACCTTTGAAAATTTTACGAGAGAACTTGGGATTACGTCCTATATGTCTAGTCTTCTCAATGGTATCAATACCCTCAACAGGACTTGCAGTGGCCGATGGGTTTCCCCTAGCATGAATAGAAGAGGTTGGTTGCATGTCTCCAATGTGACTAGTATAGATTGGTGACAAAACTCCAACATGACTTGAAAAGTCTGGTGACTCGATGCCAGTATGACTAGCACTAAATAAACTTTTTCTCCTAGCATGAATCACAGAGGCTAGTGAAAAGACTCCAACATGACTCGCAGAGGTTGTTGACAAAATGCTAGTATGGATTGGAGTGATTGGGATTGTTCTTCTAGCATGACTAGAAGATGCTAGTTTCTTCCTCCTAGCATGACCTGAAGAGGTTGGTGGAAGGTCTACAACATGACTCAAAAATGTTGGTGAATTCTTTGTCTCACTCTTCCTCTTCCTATTCCTTTTATACTTCTGGTGACTAGTAGTTGGAAATTCACTAGAAGAGGGAGAAGGAGGAGAATTAGACTTTATGGGTGTAGAAGGTGAAGGATAAAAATATATATTATGCACCTAGCATAAGGTTCTTATCTGAGAAGCATCAAGATAATTTGGAACATTTGGAGTGGTCCACAACAAAACATGTAGTCCTACATTCAACCCTGGAATGTTCAAAGTGGACATCAAGGGGGAACAGACATTTCCAAAGAAAGGAAAATCACAAGAATCCCATTGGGTAGGGGTCTCTTGGTTGGTATCCTCAAGAAATTTGTCCATATCGTTCTTATGCATAGGTTTGTCCCTTGTGTGATTTTTCATGTCCATAAATGTCTCACACGTTGACTATGGAAAACCAGTGGTACAAAAACCGACGCCTTCTAGGAGGTGGTTCCACGCTTTCAAGAGAAAGACCAAGGGTCCTTCCCGACCAAAAGAGAATTAGGTCAACCACCCTATATCAATGATTCAAAATAGGTGACATTGAAACAATCTAAGGCCAATTAGACAAAGAAACACTCCAAAATATCCCTAAGAGAAACGTCACAAGGAAACAACTTTTCCAAATATTTATCCCAGGTGAATGAGGTCCTGATTCCAAAGAAATGAAAAAGGGGAAAGGGACCTTCCAGGTGAAGGAAAAATTTGATTAAGTCTCATGGACCAATGAACGAAAGAGTGAGAAGCCATTTCCCAACCTCCACTAGCTATCCTTATTTGATGCAAGTACCCATGGTTCGCATGGAACCCTCCAGTAGTATTGAAAAGTGTGATGAAAAATCTTCCGTGGGTACCACAACAAGCCCCCATAGTCACCTCATATATCCCTAGGAAAATCCACTAAGGTCACCAACTCATATTCAACGTCTAGGGGGTGCAGTCGACAGTTGGGATCAAATGTACAGGAAGGGTAAAAAATATCGAAGCTTCTAAAGTGCCACCTCACACAAAGGTAAAGGCACTAGAGAAACCCCCAATATACGATATCTCCACTAATATTAGTCAAGATTCTGAGGGGAAATCTCCTCGACTCTCCTTCACGTGATCTCATGTTTATCTCATGTGTTAGAGGAGGCTCATGTCTATACTTATACAAAAATTGGATTTGAGACTCTCCCTAGCTCAGAATCCTATGTTTTTTGCGGCCTTGTAGATTTATCTCTCCAATCCTAGTCCAAGGCCCTAAACCTAAAATTGTTTGTGAACCCTAGAAACAAAGTCTAGTACATTTTAAGTTTACTGTTTGTTTTAGTGGTTGTTTTTACTCAAGGGGTATGGAGGTGCAAGTGATGTTGTTTGAGACTCTTACAAAAATAAAACTTATAATAACACTGGAAAAGAAAAATTTACACTAATTATTCAAATGAAAAAGAGTTTCACAAGGAAAATGCATGAAAAATCCTTCAAACCAAAAGATGAAATATTTTTTCCTTTTTTGATGCAAAATGCACAATCCAAATTTCAAGAGAAAGAAAAGAAGCAAACAAAAGGATTTTGTTTTTCTTATTTTTCTTTTGAAATTATATTAAGATTATACGAAAAATAAAATCTATGCTACTATCTTTTTCTTTTTCAAATAACAATGCAAAACAATGCAAAGAAAGAAAGAGACCTAACTAGTAGAAAAAACTAGGTTTTTCATTTTCTTTTTTTCATTTTCTTCTATGAAAGAAAAACGAGCAAAAGATGCTAAAAGAGATTGCTAAAAATAAGCCAAGAATGTTGGTAAGCCAAGAGAAAGATATTTTCTACTATGAAGGTTTTCACAAGCTTAGAAATAATAATATAAAGCAATCACAAACTCAGGAAGCCCAAAATAACCTGGAGAAACCCATAAAACTCTCAGAAACTGAAGAAAGATTTTTTTTTCACAAATGCACATAGGTTCATGACTGTGTGAACTGAGACTCGTGGATGTACATGGGTCATACACAGTAAAATATCAGATATCTGTGATTGATATCGTAGAAAAGTGCTGATAACTCTGTAAAATTGGAAAAAAAAGGGCTTTCAACAAGGAGACTCCCAAAAATTTATGGAAAGCTTTCCCGATAATAAAATCTTTGTAGAAAAGCTTGGAAAATAGGAAAACTCACACAAAATAAAAAAAAATGACATAAAATCCACCCTACAACTGATCCAAAATAGGAGAATCCCCAGTGGAGTCACCAATTCTGATAAAGGGATTTTTCCCCTATGATCGTGGGTCATAATCACTACAGAGAAAGACCAAGTGAAAGAGATAACCGTATCCCCATGGTAGCTAACACACAAAAACTAAAGAAAATAACTACTTTAATTAGGAGAAAGTAGGGATAGAGAGGAGAAAAGAAGGCACACCGTGTTCTCTCATTTGATGTTATTCCCTACCCCAATTCACTGAAGGACTCTCGATCCTTTGTTGGAATCAACCTACAAGACATATACGAAACTAGGGTTGCGACAAAAGTAGTTATACTATCAAAAACATGTGCATGTTATATGTCATATTCAAAGTAAACGTAAATATAAATGTACAATGAAGACAAATATGGGGGAAACAAGATTTTTTATTACCAACAAGTGGAAAAGGTAAGTTACAACCTTGTCCATCCTTAGGCACTATTTTTAAGCCAATTGTCTCGGTTCCTATGGGAATCCTCGAGGATCAACTCAGTCAATATGGACTTTTCTCAATGACTCATATAGGAATAAGGATACACCCTATAGTCAGATAAAAGGAGAAATAAGCTCTAAAAATATGTACAGAGGACCGCAAAACCTTCTGGCTTATGCATAGTAGTGCTACAGGTAGAGCCCATTTCTAGGTTCAGGCCAAGGGTTTCATTGGTAACCAACTAGTAAAGATTC
>JZKD02S1744046.1:0-15398 GCA_000966675.3 Picea glauca | reverse complement strand
ATCCCACTTGGGATTTTTTTGTGGATGCGGTAAAAGAACAATATTACCTTGTTGGCAACTATGAGGATCAATACATGAGATGGACCACACTACAGCAAGAGAGGGGCCAAGCAGTTCCAGAGTTCACCAATACCTTCCATACCTTGCGTACCAAGATGGTTATCAAAGACTTTAAGCGACATCTGGTTCTGAAATATCGTGGGGCTCTACATAGATACATCCAGACTGAAATGGATTTTCTGGATATCTCATCACTTCGTGCTGCTTATCGATATGTTGTTAAAATTGAGCAGAAATTTAATCACCAGAAAAAATAGGAATTCGGGTCTACAAATCCACAACAACCAAAGTATGACAAAGACAACCCTAACAAACATTCTCCTGAAAACCAGTCCAAGACACAGGAAAAGAAGGGTCATGGGAAGACAAAGAAGGACACCGAACAATGGTGTGATTTCCACAAAATCCCTTGGCACAACATTGATGAATGTCGCTCAAAATAGTCATTGGTGGCTGAGATCAAAGACAAGGAGTCCAACCCTGATTCAAAATTTGATTTTGAAAATACTGGTAAAGGAAATATCATTGATGTAGACCCCACTGTTATTGTCGCGACCGCAACAATTCAACTAGAAGAACCAACAGATCCTGAAGAGGCGAAGCACCTTTTTCATTCATAGATATGGATAAAGGGGACCCCGCTGCATTTTATTGTTGATAGAGAAATCCATAAAAACCTCATCTCAGCAGAGGTCGTCAAATAGTTGGGATTTTTGACAACACGACACCCACAACCATACAACATCAGGTGACTTCAGCAAGGACGAGATCTCTGTGTCAACCAGTAGTGTCGATTTTCATATGACATCCAACCCTTCAAGGATGAGGTATTATGTGATGCTGCCCCACTGGATGTCTGTGATGTTCTCTTGGGCCAACCATATATGTGGAGACACCATGTTTTTTATGAGTCTTGACCCCATAGTGTCATTTTTACTTTGGGGGGTCATCTCTACAGAATACCAGAGGTAGCTCTGACTACTTTTCCACCTAAAATGTGTCGCAAGGTAGTATCGCATACTACAAAATTCAGCTTCTTCACAATCTGTTCAAAAGGAGAACAAAAGGACACTACAACCGCTATAGCCTTTCCCCAAGCACCTTCTATCCAACAGAAGCAGGTCGATAAGGCTGCAGGAAAGTGAAAAGATTCCCTTTGCACATCGTCCTCTTATGTATATTGACTTGATGAATACCCTCAACCTCAACAAGTTCGTGACATATTTCCACAAATTGAGCAGGTCGACATCTATAGCAAGACAAGCAGCTCACGAAGATGCAGATTCAACAAACACTTTTCCCTCTCCCCCAGAAACTCAATGAAATGGATACCATTACTTCCTAAGGTGGGATGATTGATCCAGGTGGATATCGATGGCCACCCACCTTTTCTGAATGGCTCAAAACAGTTTTCTGGCAATTTTGGCAATTTACTATTTTTAGCAGGTTTTAACTTCCGAGGCCATTTTGAGGGCCCAAATGAATGTTTTTCAAGATAGAGGTTCTCAATTATAGTTTAAGTCATTATTTATCCCCCAAAATGAATCTCCTCAACGATACCTTTCCAACGAGCTATCACACGCCTAAAATGGAGATCGTATGCAAAAGTTACGACCCCAGGAAGTTGATGTACTCACTTACCCAAACGAGGCCCACATGACTTTTGGCGCTTCATCTCCTAGGGTTAGTTTTTTGCGTGTATAGGGTTTTTGTCATTCCTTCTTATTGTAAAAATTCCTTCAGAGCCTCATTTTAATCATCTTCTTGCGAATGCGAGTAGCTGTCACATCTATTCTCATAGATAAGCTGCCACCATTCTAGCGAGTCTTTCACTCTGTATTTTTACAATCTATGTACATTTCTTTCATTAATAGAAATCATGTATTACTGTATATCTGTGGTTATGGTTGCATCTATGATACATTTCTATTATATTATTGAATATATGCAATATCTCTGTGAATTTCTTTATTATAACTCCGATCTCATTTTGTGCCGAAAATAATCCGGATCATTCTGCTACTTGAGAAGACGCATATGAGATGCGCCATCTGTTTCCTTATTTATTTTGATAGTTTGATATATATATTAGTAGCAACTATATTTATTTTTTTCATTGTTATATTGTACAAACTTCATGACGAAGTTTAAAATAAGAGGGAGTGTATGTACCATCCATTTTTTCACAGACCACATTTTTGTAACATTGATTATTCTTTGAAGACACTTGCATGCAAGTGATTCGGTTAAACATGATACATTGTGATTATCTAAATTGGTTTATGAGTTATGCTATGATTGAGTATTGAAATTTATATGTTATTTATATTGATGTATATCATTGACAATTATTATGATGAGGTTTCTTGAGTGTGCAGGAAAAGTGACATGATGAGGATTTTGATGGCATTGATAGCCTTCCTTGGACTCTGGATTGAGTCAGGGAGTGGACTATTTACTTTGATTATGAGTACTTGATTTTGTTATGCATATATTATTGATGATGATTTCAAAAATGGATTTCATTTATAATATTATTAACATAATTTTGTCAATGGATGCAGGCATAGTAATGATTGCTAATCTAACTCACATATGGAGTAAATGGGTCATACACAAATATCAGATAGATGAGTGAGAGGTGTCACAGTGTCCCTATCACATCCTACTAGCACTCCCACCATGACCCTGAACTGAAGGTTAACAACTACCTTGTTCCTGAGAGTTTCATGATGCCATGAGGGAAAACTAAGACATTTTCTCAGGAGGATTTCTGAGGGGAGCACAATAAGGAGGATTCATTATTCCTCAATAAGTCATTAGTCTCACACAACGTTGACAAGTGGAGTATTGATTCCAAGTGTCAGAAAACTTCCAAACTAAGTCAAATGATGAGTGGCACCCTTTGAGCATGTAGGTGCGTCTTGAAGGGTGCATCGCATGAATAAATTAGTGTGTTATTAAAAATATAGAAGACCTTAGAGAATAACAATTACTTAGAACTGATAGAAAAAAGAATAAGAATTTAGATCATTTTATTTTAATTTATGAAAGGGAACATAATAAAATCAAAGTTTAAAATGGTTATGGCTAAATGAATTTATATTAAAGGGGCATAAGGAAAATATTAGACTAAACAAAACTATTATAGGGGAAAAAAAATATTATGACACGTGCACAATGTGTGCATGTAATTAATAAAATAATTTTAATAAAAAGAAATTAAATTTACGAGAGAATGGATTATCAACAAAGAGTTAGAATCTTAAATCAAACTAGACTCTAAATCATAACTAAGAGAAGAGTCATAATCAAACTCTAATTGTAAAGTATTTAGGAGACACAATAAAGGATACATTGAGGAACTAAGGGACAACTAGGAGAAAATCTAGGAACTAATTGTGGGTGTGAGGGAATTTGCATATTTTATTTAAATAAAAGATATTAAAACATGTGCAACTTGGGGAAAGTGTGACATGTGTTCGGGGTTAATAATCTCTAATTTCATTATTAAAAATTAGTTAATTGTGCATGAGAAGACAAGTGTCAAGCTACATTTTTTTATAAAAGAAAGGTGAGGAGGAAAGAAAGGCACCCTATTGTTGGATGATTGAAATGTTGTCAAATTTGTTTGTGACTAAGTTTACTTGTGTGAGTTGGGATAAAATATTTTGCAAGAGGTGGAAGCCTCTCCTTGTGAGGGAAAGCTTGAGATAGTTTTTATCTAAAATTCTATGTGTGACCCCTTTGTGGCTCGGGGGGATAAGGGGGAAGAAGAGTGCCCCTAGCGTTGGTTGGTAGGTACTGGTGAAGTCATTGATTAGTGGGTGAAGGGAAGAGTATAGCGCAAATTTATGGTTCAAGTAGAAGATCATCCACACCTACCATCGATCCTTGGTCACAATATTTAAGTGTATAGTTATTTTAAGTGATAGCATATTAAAATTTGTATACCAAGTATGTATGTGAAAATGTTATTGGTTATTGACATATTACTTCTTGTCATTCATATATAAAATATGTGCATAAATTTTTTGTGTTTAATGGCATTTGATTTTATGTTTAGTTTATTGATGTAAATTTATATAAATTTTTCAATGATGCATTATAATCCTTGAGAATTATAGATTCACTTTTTTAACTGAAACTTATTTCTTGGGTCATGATCCTGAACTAGAATTGAATTTAGTAGTAACTCTACTTTTCCATAATTTTGAGGGTGATATTTAAATTTGTGTAGTTGTAGTTGTGCATGTTGTTGTTAAAGAATGCATGCAATTTTTCTCCAAAAGAAAATGATTACGACGTCATACTGTTAGTGCAATGGTCATAGGTTCGAAACCCATTAGTCTATTACATCGATTTCAAAAAGAACAGAATTTTTAATGAAAAACCATACTTTAAATTTATGATAGTTGTTGCTCTCTCAATTATAATCATGTTCGAGCTTCAACATATTTGTCTGTGAAATACGAAAGAACGATGAAATTTTTAAACTTCTGAAATTTTGGTCGATGATACTTTTGTTCTTTTGTTTTTGTTAAAAATTTAGTGTTCATGTATTTTATTTAGATATACATTATCTTCAGTGTCATTTCTCTTTAATACCTATAATACTCTTACATGTTATATACATGTTAAACTTTTTGTGTTTGGGTTTCACATTAATCGCATAAATATATTTTTCTAAGAAGTTAAATATTTGATTATATGTTGGTCAAACTTTTTTCTTTTGATTATGTTCCAATTCTTGATATTGGGGTCAATCGATTGGGTTCTAGTTCCGGTAAAACTAGTTCAGATCAATTCAAACAGTTAGAAAGGATCATAATATGGCCAAAGTTCAAACCTAGTGAGGACACTTGAGATTTTATCCTGAGGTTGATGTTGCTTGTCTACCCTATAATGGAAGCCTTAGGTACTATGTCTTATTTTTAGATGAAATTATTTCATGTTATTTTAAAATCATGGCCACTTTCCTAGTGTTTCTACCCTTTAGTGATGAAATCCATTGCACTTCTCGGAATCTCAGATATGGCATTCATCAAGATTTGATTCCATTTGAATTCAATTTTGATTGCTTCTTTTGTTGATCCGGATTTATGCAGGAACACAATATAATACACAAATAACCATGAATACAAAGATGCAGCGAAAATAACACTTCATTCATTAATATCAAAGAACTGAAATTTGTTTACAGATAAAATAGAAATAAACTAATTAGGGCACTGGTAGCTTATCTCTGAGAAGAGATGTGGCGGCTATAGGCCTCTGAACTCTATTTCCCAATGAGGCTCAAAGGCCTATATATTATTAAGAGACAATGGAAACCCTAAACATCCAAAAAACCTAACCCTAGGAGATGAAACGACAGAATATGAGCCATCGCAGGGTAAATTGGTACATCAATTTTCTGGGGTTGTAACTTTGGCATACTATATTCATTTGACACATATGATACATAGTTAGAAACATCTATATGAGGAATACAATTGTTGGTTAGGGCCTCAAAATGGCTCCAGAAGTTCAGGACCCAAAAAATTGCCAAAAATAGTAAATTGTGTTACAATTAAGGAAATTGAAAAACTGAAAAAAACAATGGTGGGGGTCCAAGTGGAATAGGCGGGTGGCCACCAATATCCACATGGATAATTCCTCCCCCCTTAGGAATAAATTATTCCCATTGAATTGAGTTCCTCCATGAGATGAAGAAACTTCTGCTGAACTTGGTCCCTGGTGAGCCACTTTCCCTGGTGAAGGAGTTGGCATGCTTTGACAACTCGATATAGTTGGATTCTATACTGGCGGGTGTTCTTGATATCTGTGTCCATAATCCGATAAGTTGTGTCTTGTTCCATGTAGTTTGGTTTTAACTCTATTGGTGTGAGTTGTTCTTCCATGTCCGATGTGTCCACTAGAGGTGGAAAGTAAGGCCAAAGGTGATCCACGTTGAACATTGGGTGCAGACCAAGGAATGGTGGGATACTGAGGTCAAAGGAATCGTCCCCTACAACCTTGTTGATAGTGTATGGCCCATATCTAAGTGGGAAAATCTCGCGATGGAGTCCAGCGAGGCACTCCTTCTACAAATGTAGCCACACTTTGTCTCCTACCTGGAAGTTTTGTTGCACCCAATGTTGATCATGTCGCTACTTGTAATTATCATTGGCTCTATCCAATATGTCATGAACCTATTGGAGAATGTGTTGAATGCGCTCAATGAAGTTGTTCATTTTGGCAGATTTAGACTGGACATGATTCGAATCAGCCTGAGTAGTTGTAAATGGTATGGTTACATCAATGGGACATAGTGGTTGGAATCCCAAGCCCACCTGAAAGGGGTTGTGGTCGGTTGAGCTGTGGAGGGCTTGATTATAGCTATGTTGTACATAGGGAAGGGTCTCCTCCCATGTGCATGGATTATTTGAGTTTTTCATGCGCAAAATGTGTATGATCATCCTATTGACAACCTCTATCTGGCCATCAATTTGGGGGTGGAAAGTTGTGGACTTGGTGAGCTTGGTGTCCAGCATTGACTAGAGGCTGAACCAAAATGTACTAAGGAACCTGCTATCCCGATTTGAGATGATATACTGTGGGATCCCAAAGTGCACCCACACTCGTTCAAAGAAGATTTTAGTAGTGGATTTTGCTGTGATATTCTTCTTCCAAGCTGCCATAATGGCCATCTTCGAGAATCTGTCGACGACCACAAAAACACATTTGTTTCCCTTCTTAGTAGAAGGAAGGCCCGACCTGTAATCCAAGGAGATGGATTCCCAAGGTCGACTAGGGGTAGGCAGTGGAGTATAGAGGCCTTGCTTCTTGATGGTCGGTTTGGAAATGGCTCAGGCAGTGCAAGATCTGATGTACTTCCCAACATCATGTCGAAGTTTTGGCCAATAGAAATACTTTTGCAGTACTGCCACTATTTTCTCGATCTTGAAATGCCTAACGACCCAACTATAGTGCGCTTCCCAAATCATCTTGGCATGCTCGCCTGAAGGAACACAAAGGTGTCCCAGATGACATAGTAGTGCATATTGGAGGTGAAAATTTGGAACTCGGTTACCCTCCACGAGCGTCTTGTATGTGTGGATGAAATTGGGATCACTCTTGTAGAGAACTGGCCAATCAGAAGTCTCATTCCCACAAGAGTTGAGCACGGTGGTTATCGCCACGATCGGTGGTCGGTTGAGGAAGTATGCAAAATTATTGGTGTTGCCCTTCTTGTACTTGATGTTCGAATGAAACTGCTGCAAATATGTGGACCACTTTTAATGGAAATCATTATGTAGCTTCCCTTGTGTCTGTATGAACTGCAGGGGTCGGTGGTCTATGTGGATGATTTTTTCCTTCCCCAAAATGTAATTCTTCCACTATCGGCAAGCCTGCACAATGGAATACATTTATTTGTCATAAGTGGGATACTATTGGACTGTGTCGAACAGTGNTGCTACTTGAGAAGACGCATATGAGATGCGCCATCTGTTTCCTTATTTATTTTGATAGTTTGATATATATATTAGTAGCAACTATATTTATTTTTTTCATTGTTATATTGTACAAACTTCATGACGAAGTTTAAAATAAGAGGGAGTGTATGTACCATCCATTTTTTCACAGACCACATTTTTGTAACATTGATTATTCTTTGAAGACACTTGCATGCAAGTGATTCGGTTAAACATGATACATTGTGATTATCTAAATTGGTTTATGAGTTATGCTATGATTGAGTATTGAAATTTATATGTTATTTATATTGATGTATATCATTGACAATTATTATGATGAGGTTTCTTGAGTGTGCAGGAAAAGTGACATGATGAGGATTTTGATGGCATTGATAGCCTTCCTTGGACTCTGGATTGAGTCAGGGAGTGGACTATTTACTTTGATTATGAGTACTTGATTTTGTTATGCATATATTATTGATGATGATTTCAAAAATGGATTTCATTTATAATATTATTAACATAATTTTGTCAATGGATGCAGGCATAGTAATGATTGCTAATCTAACTCACATATGGAGTAAATGGGTCATACACAAATATCAGATAGATGAGTGAGAGGTGTCACAGTGTCCCTATCACATCCTACTAGCACTCCCACCATGACCCTGAACTGAAGGTTAACAACTACCTTGTTCCTGAGAGTTTCATGATGCCATGAGGGAAAACTAAGACATTTTCTCAGGAGGATTTCTGAGGGGAGCACAATAAGGAGGATTCATTATTCCTCAATAAGTCATTAGTCTCACACAACGTTGACAAGTGGAGTATTGATTCCAAGTGTCAGAAAACTTCCAAACTAAGTCAAATGATGAGTGGCACCCTTTGAGCATGTAGGTGCGTCTTGAAGGGTGCATCGCATGAATAAATTAGTGTGTTATTAAAAATATAGAAGACCTTAGAGAATAACAATTACTTAGAACTGATAGAAAAAAGAATAAGAATTTAGATCATTTTATTTTAATTTATGAAAGGGAACATAATAAAATCAAAGTTTAAAATGGTTATGGCTAAATGAATTTATATTAAAGGGGCATAAGGAAAATATTAGACTAAACAAAACTATTATAGGGGAAAAAAAATATTATGACACGTGCACAATGTGTGCATGTAATTAATAAAATAATTTTAATAAAAAGAAATTAAATTTACGAGAGAATGGATTATCAACAAAGAGTTAGAATCTTAAATCAAACTAGACTCTAAATCATAACTAAGAGAAGAGTCATAATCAAACTCTAATTGTAAAGTATTTAGGAGACACAATAAAGGATACATTGAGGAACTAAGGGACAACTAGGAGAAAATCTAGGAACTAATTGTGGGTGTGAGGGAATTTGCATATTTTATTTAAATAAAAGATATTAAAACATGTGCAACTTGGGGAAAGTGTGACATGTGTTCGGGGTTAATAATCTCTAATTTCATTATTAAAAATTAGTTAATTGTGCATGAGAAGACAAGTGTCAAGCTACATTTTTTTATAAAAGAAAGGTGAGGAGGAAAGAAAGGCACCCTATTGTTGGATGATTGAAATGTTGTCAAATTTGTTTGTGACTAAGTTTACTTGTGTGAGTTGGGATAAAATATTTTGCAAGAGGTGGAAGCCTCTCCTTGTGAGGGAAAGCTTGAGATAGTTTTTATCTAAAATTCTATGTGTGACCCCTTTGTGGCTCGGGGGGATAAGGGGGAAGAAGAGTGCCCCTAGCGTTGGTTGGTAGGTACTGGTGAAGTCATTGATTAGTGGGTGAAGGGAAGAGTATAGCGCAAATTTATGGTTCAAGTAGAAGATCATCCACACCTACCATCGATCCTTGGTCACAATATTTAAGTGTATAGTTATTTTAAGTGATAGCATATTAAAATTTGTATACCAAGTATGTATGTGAAAATGTTATTGGTTATTGACATATTACTTCTTGTCATTCATATATAAAATATGTGCATAAATTTTTTGTGTTTAATGGCATTTGATTTTATGTTTAGTTTATTGATGTAAATTTATATAAATTTTTCAATGATGCATTATAATCCTTGAGAATTATAGATTCACTTTTTTAACTGAAACTTATTTCTTGGGTCATGATCCTGAACTAGAATTGAATTTAGTAGTAACTCTACTTTTCCATAATTTTGAGGGTGATATTTAAATTTGTGTAGTTGTAGTTGTGCATGTTGTTGTTAAAGAATGCATGCAATTTTTCTCCAAAAGAAAATGATTACGACGTCATACTGTTAGTGCAATGGTCATAGGTTCGAAACCCATTAGTCTATTACATCGATTTCAAAAAGAACAGAATTTTTAATGAAAAACCATACTTTAAATTTATGATAGTTGTTGCTCTCTCAATTATAATCATGTTCGAGCTTCAACATATTTGTCTGTGAAATACGAAAGAACGATGAAATTTTTAAACTTCTGAAATTTTGGTCGATGATACTTTTGTTCTTTTGTTTTTGTTAAAAATTTAGTGTTCATGTATTTTATTTAGATATACATTATCTTCAGTGTCATTTCTCTTTAATACCTATAATACTCTTACATGTTATATACATGTTAAACTTTTTGTGTTTGGGTTTCACATTAATCGCATAAATATATTTTTCTAAGAAGTTAAATATTTGATTATATGTTGGTCAAACTTTTTTCTTTTGATTATGTTCCAATTCTTGATATTGGGGTCAATCGATTGGGTTCTAGTTCCGGTAAAACTAGTTCAGATCAATTCAAACAGTTAGAAAGGATCATAATATGGCCAAAGTTCAAACCTAGTGAGGACACTTGAGATTTTATCCTGAGGTTGATGTTGCTTGTCTACCCTATAATGGAAGCCTTAGGTACTATGTCTTATTTTTAGATGAAATTATTTCATGTTATTTTAAAATCATGGCCACTTTCCTAGTGTTTCTACCCTTTAGTGATGAAATCCATTGCACTTCTCGGAATCTCAGATATGGCATTCATCAAGATTTGATTCCATTTGAATTCAATTTTGATTGCTTCTTTTGTTGATCCGGATTTATGCAGGAACACAATATAATACACAAATAACCATGAATACAAAGATGCAGCGAAAATAACACTTCATTCATTAATATCAAAGAACTGAAATTTGTTTACAGATAAAATAGAAATAAACTAATTAGGGCACTGGTAGCTTATCTCTGAGAAGAGATGTGGCGGCTATAGGCCTCTGAACTCTATTTCCCAATGAGGCTCAAAGGCCTATATATTATTAAGAGACAATGGAAACCCTAAACATCCAAAAAACCTAACCCTAGGAGATGAAACGACAGAATATGAGCCATCGCAGGGTAAATTGGTACATCAATTTTCTGGGGTTGTAACTTTGGCATACTATATTCATTTGACACATATGATACATAGTTAGAAACATCTATATGAGGAATACAATTGTTGGTTAGGGCCTCAAAATGGCTCCAGAAGTTCAGGACCCAAAAAATTGCCAAAAATAGTAAATTGTGTTACAATTAAGGAAATTGAAAAACTGAAAAAAACAATGGTGGGGGTCCAAGTGGAATAGGCGGGTGGCCACCAATATCCACATGGATAATTCCTCCCCCCTTAGGAATAAATTATTCCCATTGAATTGAGTTCCTCCATGAGATGAAGAAACTTCTGCTGAACTTGGTCCCTGGTGAGCCACTTTCCCTGGTGAAGGAGTTGGCATGCTTTGACAACTCGATATAGTTGGATTCTATACTGGCGGGTGTTCTTGATATCTGTGTCCATAATCCGATAAGTTGTGTCTTGTTCCATGTAGTTTGGTTTTAACTCTATTGGTGTGAGTTGTTCTTCCATGTCCGATGTGTCCACTAGAGGTGGAAAGTAAGGCCAAAGGTGATCCACGTTGAACATTGGGTGCAGACCAAGGAATGGTGGGATACTGAGGTCAAAGGAATCGTCCCCTACAACCTTGTTGATAGTGTATGGCCCATATCTAAGTGGGAAAATCTCGCGATGGAGTCCAGCGAGGCACTCCTTCTACAAATGTAGCCACACTTTGTCTCCTACCTGGAAGTTTTGTTGCACCCAATGTTGATCATGTCGCTACTTGTAATTATCATTGGCTCTATCCAATATGTCATGAACCTATTGGAGAATGTGTTGAATGCGCTCAATGAAGTTGTTCATTTTGGCAGATTTAGACTGGACATGATTCGAATCAGCCTGAGTAGTTGTAAATGGTATGGTTACATCAATGGGACATAGTGGTTGGAATCCCAAGCCCACCTGAAAGGGGTTGTGGTCGGTTGAGCTGTGGAGGGCTTGATTATAGCTATGTTGTACATAGGGAAGGGTCTCCTCCCATGTGCATGGATTCTTTTAGTTTTTCATGCACAAAATGTGTATGATCATCCTATTGACAACCTCTATCTGGCCATCAGTTTGGGGGTGGAAAGTTGTGGACTTGGTGAGCTTGGTGTCCAGCATTGACTAGAGGCTGAACCAAAATGTACTAAGGAACCTGCTATCTCGATTTGAGATGATATACTGTGGGATCCCAAAGTGCACCCACACTCATTCAAAGAAGATTTTAGTAGTGGATTTTGCTGTGATATTCTTCTTCCAGGCTGCCATAATGGCCATCTTCGAGAATCTGCCGACGACCACGAAAACACATTTGTTTCCCTTCTTAGTAGAAGGAAGGCCTGACTTGTAATCCAAGGAGATGGATTCCCAAGGTCGACTAGGGGTAGGCAATGGAGTATAGAGGCCTTGCTTCTTGATGGTCGATTTGGAAATGGTTCAGGTAGTGCAAGATCTGATGTACTTCCCAACATCATGTCGAAGTTTTGGCCAATAG
The DNA here is from genome assembly GCA_000966675.3 of Picea glauca. NCBI lineage: Eukaryota > Viridiplantae > Streptophyta > Pinopsida > Pinales > Pinaceae > Picea > Picea glauca. The sequence goes on along the minus strand of JZKD02S1744046.1, from coordinate 2,989 downwards.
AAATACTTTTGCAGTACTGCCACTATTTTCTCGATCTTGAAATGCCTAACGACCCAACTATAGTGCGCTTCCCAAATCATCTTGGCATGCTCGCCTGAAGGAACACAAAGGTGTCCCAGATGACATAGTAGTGCATATTGGAGGTGAAAATTTGGAACTCGGTTACCCTCCACGAGCGTCTTGTATGTGTGGATGAAATTGGGATCACTCTTGTAGAGAACTGGCCAATCAGAAGTCTCATTCCCACAAGAGTTGAGCACGGTGGTTATCGCCACGATCGGTGGTCGGTTGAGGAAGTATGCAAAATTATTGGTGTTGCCCTTCTTGTACTTGATGTTCGAATGAAACTGCTGCAAATATGTGGACCACTTTTAATGGAAATCATTATGTAGCTTCCCTTGTGTCTGTATGAACTGCAGGGGTCGGTGGTCTATGTGGATGATTTTTTCCTTCCCCAAAATGTAATTCTTCCACTATCGGCAAGCCTGCACAATGGAATACATTTATTTGTCATAAGTGGGATACTATTGGACTGTGTCGAACAGTGCCGCACTGTGATATTCCATTGGATGCCCCTGTTGAGTAAGAGTTGCCCCAATATCATAGTCATAGGCATCTGTCTCGATCTCAAATGTTTGTTGCAAGTCTAGTAATTTGAGCACGGGGGTGCAAAAGAGGAGATGTTTCAATTCTGTGAACGCCTTCTATTGAGATTTTAACCAAAAGAATTTTTATTTTTCTCCTCCCTTGGTGACTTGACTCAAGGGCCAAGTGATATGAGAGAATCCTAACACGAACCTACAATAGAAATTAGCAAGACCCAGAAAGTTGAAAAGCTCTGTTAGAGTGGTCGGGGCTGGCCAATCCAAGATAACATGGATCTTGGTTGGATCCACATGCACCCCACACTCATAGATAATGTATCCTAGATATTGAACCTGGGTCATKCCAAAAGTGCACTTCTCCAAATTGTCACACAACTTGTCTTTCCATAGTGTTTGGAGGACCTGTCGRATGTGGTGGAGGTGCTCTTCCCAAGTCTRGTTGAAGATCAGGATGTCATCCAAGTACACTACTACAAATGAGTTGGTGAATRGTTGTAAKATGTCATCCATTAKCCTCATGAAGGTTGCGGGAGCATTTGTCAACCSGAAAGKCATGACTARCCATTCAAAAAGGCCCTCCTTGGCTTTGAAGGAAACCTTCCACACATCGGACAGTTCGATTGGTACCCAGTGATACCCTGAATTCAAGTGGATCTTGATGAAATATTTCTCCCCTTTGAGTTATTCCAGAAGGTCATCAATCCATGGGATTGAGTACCTATTCCGAATGAAGATCTTGTTCAATGCCCGATAGTTGATAGAGAGTATCCAAGTCCGATCCTTCTTATGCACCAACATGATCAGGCTCCCACACAGTGATGAACTTGGTTGGATGTGACCTTTCTGTAGCATCTCTTGAATCTGTCGCTTGATTTCATCGTTCTCCAAAACATAGCACTGATAGATTGGTCCATTGGGCAATGATGCACCTAGGGTCATATCGATGGGGGGGCTTGACCTGACAGTGTAGAGGCATCCCTGCGGGTGAGGTGAATATGTCCCAGTACTCCTCCATGAACTTATCCATTCGTTGTTGCCATGCGGAGAAGCCCTGTCTAGAGGTCGTGGCCATAGTCTTCTTCTTTCCCTGAGGGTGGATCATCAGGAAAACAAATTTCTCCATTTTGGAAATGAGCTTACTGCATTGTTTTGCAGTAACCAAAGAGATAGCAATAGGTGGTGGTACCTCTGGTGTCCTGGACAACTTATTTCCTAAGGTAACAATAACAACGTGAGGCTGGGAATCATACACAACATGTCGCTTCCACAAGTATGGTTGGCCTAATAATACATCACAAAAATCAAGAGGAGCAATGTCACATAATACCTCATCGGTGAAGGGATTGATGTTGTAGGGAAGGAGACATTGATGGCTGATGTGGATATCCCATACTTGGTGAATCCACTCGATGGTGTACGACTGTGGGTGTGTTGTGGTTGGTAAGCCCAATCGCTTCATGACCTTTGTTGAAATGAGGTTATTTTGGATCCCTCTATCGATGATGAACTGTAGCGGGGAACCCTTTACCCACATCTGGGAGTGGAAGAGACGCTCCTCCTCCTCTGAATCTTCTGGTTCTTCATTTTGGATCTTCATGGTGGCAACGATGGTGTTGGGCTCTGCATGATAATCTGCTTCCCTATGTCATTTCCCTTCTCAGGTTCTGATTCAATGTCAGTGCATGCATCTGATTCAGAAGCCCTCATCTCAGCCACCAATGACTATTTGGCCCGACAGTCACTTGTGTTGTGAGTGGAGCTCTTATGGAAATCACACCACTTTCCCATGTCCTTTTTTGGCTTCACGGTGTTATTATTTTCTTGTGGATTTGGTAGGTTATCTTGAGTTGCCATGCCTTGGATTTGTCCTTTGTTCTATGGTTTGGGGGCACCTTTCACTTGAATTTGATTCACAGATCCAAGTTATCGCTTCTTGTGTTTGAATTTCTTCTCAATATTGGCAGCATACCAGTATGTCATACCAAGCGAGGAGATGTCGAGGAACTCCATTTCATCCTGAATGTATCTGTGTAGACAATTGTGGTACTTCAACACCAAATTTTTCTCTGAATCTTTGATACCCAATTTTTTTCGCAGGGTATGGAATAAATTCGTCAACTCATGCACATCTTGATCCCTTTGTTGTCGTAGTGTACTCCATTTTATGTACTTTCCCTCATAGATCTCCACGAGATAATATTGTTCCTTGATGGAATCTCGGAAATAATTCAAAGTGGGTACGACCGAGAACATGGAGGGTTCCTCCTCGTCCTTTTTCTCACAGTAGGTTTCCCACTAGTCCTTGACATGGGGGGTGGCTTTGAGTATTGAAGAAATAATCTTCTCCCGGTCGGAAAAGTCATGAACCAAGAAATATCCTTCTA
>JZKD02S1744035.1:97394-114988 GCA_000966675.3 Picea glauca | reverse complement strand
TGGGGATAGCATGGCAGTTTGACAGAAATGTCATTCATGATGGGAGGAAAAATACTTATACCTTGGAGAAAAATGGTAGGACACACATGCTACTACCAATAGAGGATAAGAAAGTGAAGGAAGACACCAACAAAACTATACTTCTCATGGGTGGGAAGGAAATCCTAAGTGAAGTCAATAAGTAACATGAAATGCAATTTGTTGTGGTGAGGAATCGCAGAGTCATCCTTACAATAACTTTTATGGATGATTTTCCTGAATAAATTAAGGAGTTGTTAGAAAAGTGTGCTGACATAGTAGTGGATGAGTTACCTTGCTCATTGCCACCTATTAGGGGAATCATCCATCACATTGATCTTATACTAGGAGCGATTCTATCGAACAAATCATATTATAGATTGACACCTAAAGAGAATGAGGAGGTAAAGAGACAAGTGATCCGGATTATTTTCGTCACAAAATGAGAGCAGGGATATAATAAAGAAATTCAAAGAGATATTGTGTATATCCAATAATATAACAGAAATATATCAGAGATTCAACCATAAACACAGAGATACAATAATACATGATTTCTATTAATGAAAGAAATGTACAGAAACTATAAAAATACAGAGTGAAAGACTCGCTAGAATGGTGGCAGCTTATCTCTGAGAAGAGATGTGACGGCTACTCACATTTCCAAGAAGATGGTTACAATGAGGCTCTGAAGGCCTTTTTACAATAAACCAGAATTCCAAAAACCCTAGACATCCAAAAACCTAACCCTAGGAGATGAAGCGCCAAAAGTCATGTGGGTCCCGTTTGGGTAAGTTAGTACATCAACTTCTCGGGGTCATAACTTTTGCATACGATCTTCGTTTTAGACGTGTGATAGCTTGTTGGAAAGGTATCATAGAGGAGATTCATTTTGGGGGATAAATTATTCCTTCATATATAATTGAGAACCTAGAACTCAAAAAACATTCATTTGGGCCCTCGAAATGGCCTCGTAAGTTAAAAACTGCTAAAAATATTAAATTGCCAAATTTGCCAGAAAACTATTTTGAGCCAGTCGAAAAAGGTGGGTGGCCACTGATATCCACCTGGATCAGCAAGTCCATGATTTGATGGACAAGGGTTTATTCAGAGAAAACTTGAGTCCATGCGTAGTACCAACTGTGTTAAGTCCAAAAAAAAGATGGAGGATGGAGAATGTGTACAGACTCAAGAGATATAAGCAAAATCACCATTAGGTACATATTTCCTTTGCCGAGGATGGATGAATTAATGGATTGTTTGAGCATAGAAAATTATTTCTCAAAAATAGACTTGAAAAGTGGATATCACTAGATAAGGATGAGATAAAGTGATGAATGGAAAACATCCTGCAAAACGAACGAATGATTGTATGAGTGGCTTGATATGCCATTTGGCTTGACAAAATCCCTAAGTACTTTTATGAGATTCATGAATGAGGTATTGAAATATTTAGTTGGTAAGTTTGTGATTGTATATTTGGATGATATATTAGTCTTCAATAAGACTGAAGAATAGCATTTGAGGCACTTAGCATTAGTGATGAGAATATTGTAGCGAGAGAAGTTGTTGATAAAGATGAAGAAATCCACTTTTATGAAGCCATAACTCATTTACTTGGGTTTTGTAATATCTTCAAATGAATTGAAGAGGGATCCATAGAAAGTGGGAGCAATCAGAGAATGGCCATCGTCGAGGAGCATATTCGAGGTGAGAAGCTTCCATGGATTAGCAAGTTTCTATCGGAAGTTCATAAAAAAAATCAGTGGTATTTGTGCACCTATATTAGATACGGTGAAGAAGAGATGCACGTATTTTAAGTGGACAGAAGAAGTCGAGGAAAGATTCAGGATATTAAAGGATAATATAACAAAACAACCAATTCTGGTCTTTCCATATTTCGGGAAGATGTTTCAAGTACGATGTGATGCTAGTGGAGTAGCAATTGGAGTGGTCTTGAGCCAAGAGAATAGGCCTGTTGTATATTTCAGTGAGAATTTAAATGAAACCAAGAGGAAGTACTCCACATATGATAAAGAATTTTATTTACTAATCCAAGCCTTAAAGAAATGGAGGCACTACCTTGTTCCAAAATAATTTATTTTGTGTACCGATAATCAGGCTTTACAATTCATAACCATACAAGAGAAGTTAAATCAAAGACATGCTAAGTGGATAGACTTTATGAAAAATTTCACTTTTGTCATTAAACATATTTCAGGTAATGCTAATAAAGTTGTTGATTAATTGAGTAGGAGATGTCTGATTCTGCGGGAATTTCAAGTGAAAAACTTAGGGTTTGAACACCTTAAGGAGATGTACTTTGATGATCCAGATTTTAAAGAGGCATATGAAGCATGTGTAAATCCTATGCTCAGAGACAAAAATCAGTGGATAGAGTATTTGTTTCAATACGGATTGTTGTTTAAAGGTATCCAGTTGTGCATACCAAAGTGCTTGATGCGAGATAATCTGTTGAAGGAAAAAGATAGTGGAGGTCTAGCCGGACATTTCGGCCATGAAAAGACATTTTCACAATTGAACATTTCATACTATTGGCCAGGTATGAGGGAAGAGGTGAAGAAATTTGTAAACATAAGTAATATTTTCCAGTATGCAAAAGGAAAGAGACAAAACACTGGATTATATCATCCATTGCTTATTCAAGATAGGCCTTGGGATGCAATAAGCATGGATTTCGAGTTGGGATTGCCAACAACACAAAGGGGAAGCGATTCCATATTTGTTGTAGTTGATATATTCTCAAATATGGCAAACTTTATCCCATGTCATAAAACTAATGATGCAACACATATTGCAAATTTGTTTTTCAAAGAAGTTGTGAGACTTCATGGGTTGCCCGAGACTATTGTCTCAAAAAGAGAAAAAAAAATTGTTAGTCATTTATGGAGGACATTGTGGAAGAAACTGGGAACATAAATATTGTAATATACCTCAAAAATTGTCTGAAAAAAAAATGTTTCTATAAATATCCTTGAATAGTTCGAGATTCAAGCAAGTAAGCTTTCTGTTATAAATCTTAAGTCTGAAAGTTTGCAAGAGTCATTACTGTCATCGATTGTCATTACCATTCAAATTAAAGTTTTATGATCGACGAGAAGTGTTTACTCCTCATTTCAATGTTTATTTCAATTCCTCTAATTATAATTACTTTCCGATCTGTTTGTACCTATAACCATTACCACAGTCTTAACAACACAAATGACTTTGGGGGTTGATGGCCTAAGCCTCATGCGTTAGTTCATACACATAATCACATGATGAAAATGACCAAACAGACTTAGGTAAAAGTAGGGTATTAGTCTATACTCCTCTGCAAAAAGTTTAAATATAAATAGACCCCTATAGTTTTTTTTTTTTTTTAAATATCCGGATACAAGATAGGGGTTAGGTAAGGCCTTCTGATTAAACTTAGCATACGAATAATTCATAATCCTCCGATCATATTCAAATTCACCTGCACTGTTGGATTACAAGTACTGGGTATCACTCTTATTCCATATGCCCACTAGCTGTGACCACGAGCCTAATCAAAATTCCTTTCACACTTTGGCATTTCGACATTTCAGCAAGTCACAATCCTCGAAATGGAGCCAGATCAATTGTTCAAAAAACTCCATAATCTGATCCCTTCTTTTCTTAATCGAATGACTGACGGGATTTTCGGTGTTTTTCCCTTCGAGTCATTGTGACTCCAACATTATAAAATTCATGATCACCAAATCTCTGAAGTAATCAGAAGGTTCACATAACCCATTGAGATGGACGGTTGACAGGATTTTAGAGTTTTTCCTTTTGGGTTTTCGAGACTCACAATAGTCCCTTTCGACATTTCGTGATTTTATCATTCTTGTCATGAGTGTCCTTGACACCTCCAACTCCCGGTATCTGAAACTCCGAAATGGTGATTAAGTCATGTTTTTGGTACCATTGATTAAGGGTAACCCGTTTTGTGATGGAAAAGTATACCATTGGAAGTAAAACACCGCATGGGATGTTCATTTGTTTCAATTCCGAACAAGATATGTAATACTATTTTTAAAAGAATTACAGGGTTTGCCTTCCGCCTACTTGTAATGGCATACTGGTTATTTTATTGGTTTAATATACTAGTGCCATATTGGCTACTTCCTCAAAAGGATTTTGAAAAAGGAAAAAATACTCGGCTATTTCCGACTATATGTGTATCTTGTTTATAGTTGACTCCAGCTCGCATGATGGTATATGAATTCAATTTGCACTTATTGTACTTGTGTTAAAGAATTTCCTTTTGAACTTTTAGGTGATTGTGTTTTTATTTACACAGTTAAGAATTTACTCAGGGGTATGTTTTAAGTTTCGTTATGTCCCTTCTTCCTTGGGCCTTCGCGCCTCTCGTGATTAGTTTTGGTAATTAAACTGTGTTAATTCGATTCACTCCAATAATTTTCCAACATTTCAACCTATAACTTTTCATTAAACACTGGTTGATATAAAGATGTGTAAATGTTGTATATGGTCTATAATAATTCTTGGTATTCGCAAGGTCACTTCTGTACTTTAAATATACATATATATATATATCTTAGTGAAAAAACAAAATGAAGGTCAATCGGGTTTCGGCGATTACAAATGCCGAATAAAAAAAGCAAAAGAGCACACAGTTTGTCGAATCCCGAAATGAGAAAAGGTTATGGGCCCAACACTTTGGGGTTTCGGGGTTCAGGATTTTGGGGTTTACGAACACATGACACACAAACAAAATGAAATAAGAAATGTCGAATTGTGAAATGTGATTAGGGTGTAGGCCCAACAATTTCGGGTTTCAGGGTTTACTAACTCCCGATGCAAAACACTTCACAACATCAAACGCCGTATCGTGAAATCACGAAAAAGGTATGGGGCCCAACCAATATCGGGTTTCGGCATTTGGTAATGCTTGATGCATGAACAACATACAATGGTAATCACTAAATCACGAAATTTGATCAGGCTATGGGGCCACTTTGGGTTTCAACGTTTGTAAGAACAAAAGAACTCCATGCAACTTGAACCAATAAACTCTGAAATGCCAAAAAATGAAAACATGAACAAAGTTTACAAACTCAGTAAAATAAAATACAAAGTGACAAATTCAATTCAAAATTTGTTGTCAAGCTCATCCCTATTACAATTTCGACTCTGGTATTTAAATGTAGAAAAAAAATTGCCCCTTCAATCTCCTAAGAGATTTTAATCAAGCTGGTGATGGTGTTTTGTGGCCTGCAAAGGTTAAGGCGACCACCATTTAAATTATTTAAAACAAAAATGTAATCGGTGTTTTAGTCCTCGAGTCTTGAAAGGTCAATATGGCCACCGATTCACCGTTTTCATAGGCGGTGAACTGATTACATACTTACAATCTATACACTATGAAGTTTTCCATTTGCATTCAATATGTAGGTAAACTGAAATCTGCATCACAATTTACTTGTGGGGTTTCAACTACGACGCTTTATCTTACTACAGTAGTAATCCAAACCACAACACAAATCTTCTTTAAGAATTGACTAGTCATATCCTTCCAGCTCGTATACTTTCGGGAACTAGTATTCATAACAGTAATGAGATGCAACAAGTTAATCCATTCTGAACTAGTAGAGAGACATTCTAGCAATTCCTAAGTTTGCAATGGGATGCATTCGATATTTCGTCCTTCATATTATTTCTAACAGATATATTCTATCAAGTATGTGACCATTTAACATTCAATCAGAGAAGGGACATAAATAACATATCTGAAATAATACGCTGAAAGACAAAGGGAACAACCACGTTCCTCCCAACCATAGAACAGGGCAGCCAAACTACTTGCTCGATTCACCCCCTAACCTGACCATGAATCCATGAGGGCGAACTTGGAAAAGATTCTCTTCATATATGTCCTACAACTCCAACAGTTTTTCCCTTGCCTCACACTCAAGTAGTGTTCATAACAACAAGTAAATCAAAAGTCTCCTTTCCCAGCATACTTGGCAGCGTCCTGCCTCCTCTCATATGTTATTTATCATTTGCCCAGGTATTTTCCCTCCCTGGGGAATTTTTGCAGCTTTCTAAATCCTTGATTTTCAGGGGCTGCCAATGGTCAAATCACTGATTTGGCACTTGTAATAATCAGCCCAGAGGTAGTTCCAACATGTTCCCCACTCATGGAGTCATGGTGAGCTAAATTTAACATGGTTGTTCCAGTTGTCCTCCTGCAATCAATATAAAATATTTTGTTTCCATACAAGTGTCATAGTCAAATATTTAGTTGGGTCCAATCAGGTCTCTATCCAGCAGTCAAAATAATTAATTACAATTACCAAATTTGAAATTCGAAATTTCCATAAATGGCAAACAAATTCCAAATTCGAATTTACTAAAATCGGAATAAATTTCCAGCAATTTTAAATTTCAAAAATATTTTATTTTTGGGGATGTCACAAATATCATTTAGTTCAGCATATCACCCTCAAATGGATGTACAAAATGAGGTGGTAAATCGAATCTTAGGAAATTTGTTGAAGAGTCTAGTCACCGAACATCATAGCTAGTCGGATCAGATTCTGTCACAAGAAGATTTTGCCTACAATGACTCACCAAACATGAGTACAGGGAAGATTCTATTCTAGATAGTATATGGAATAAAGCCAAGAGGGTTATTGGAGTTGAGATATTTGGATAAGAATGAATTCGAAAGCATTGGAGAAGATGACTTCAGTGCATAAATGAAGAATCTTCATAATAAGATCAAAGAGAAGTTGCAGAACAATAGTGGAGAATATAAATCCAGAGTTGATCAAGGAGAGAACTTCAATTTGAAGTGGGAGATAAATTTCTGGAACATCTCAGGAAGGAAAGGTTCCCAAGGGGAACATATAACAAACTAAAGTTGAAGAAGATAAGATCGTGCAAGATCCTAAGGAAATTTGATGCAAATCCTTATGAGTTAGAGCTGCCAGAGAATGTGGGAATATCGCCCATATTCAACATTTTAGACCTATACCCTTATAGGGAACATGAAAAAAGAGGATCAGAAGATCATAAAGAGATCCAGTGGGAGAAGCATATGCATATAGTAGAAAACTCGCAGATGGAGAGGATCATATATCAAAGGATTGGTAAGAACACTAAGAGGAAGACTTATTTTGAGTATTTGGTAAAGTTGAAAGGACACCCAATAGAAGATGTTGGTTGGGTAAATGAAGCAGATATTCAAAAGCATGGAAAGTTGGTGCAAGAGATCATGGACAGGAGTCCATGATTTTTTTTCTAAAGGAGTATGATGCAGGAGCATCGTCATCAAAGCGCAAGTGGAGGACAACTCAACACCCTAGCATGCATTTTGAAGTAATTTTTTATTTTTTTTGAATTTTAAAGGTGGCATGTCATGAAATATCTTGAAAATATTGTAATTAAAGAATATATTAAATGTTAAGAGTTTGAATAATCGCATGAGATCGATGGAGATTGTATTTTCTTTAATGTAGTTAATAACAATACAAATCTGAAGCATTCACTCTTATCTTTTTTCACTAGTCATTTATTGTAATATGCCTTAGTAGTTGAAATATTTTAATTTGACAGGATAGAACTAAGGTAGTCAGAGGGAAAATCTATATGATCTCTCTTGTATAAATATATGTTTTGTTGCCCAAATGAGGTTGCTGAAGGTTTTTGAAAGCTGTTGAAGATTATTGTAGTTGAAGATTGTTGAAGCTTATCAAGTTGTATGAGCCCATGTACATATCATTTGAATGAATGTAAAAGAGAGGCATTTATCCAACATGTTTGGTGTTTCTATTACTGTATCTATATGAATGAATGCTAGTATTTATATTTAATTGCAATTCTCTCTTATTACTTGTTCTTATGTTATGAAATCTTTACATGGTTGAATATATGAATCTGTGACAATTAGATAAGTTTGAATTGTTTCTCTTCTATGAGATCATCCAAGGAGTGCATAGTGTCCTCAAGGAATGCATTGGAAGAGTCTAGTGTGACTCTAAATCTTAGGAGAGATAACATGGATTTTTATATGAAATGTGTGCATAATGTCTGGAAGGAGTGCATTGACAGATTCTAGTGTTACTCAGAATCTCAAGAGAGATAACTTGGAGACTTATTTGCAAAGAGTGGAGAGGACCGCGGAAGGTGTGCGTAGGCATAAACACACTAAAGGTCATATTGCTCAAGAGGAAAAATTGAGTCGTGTAAGAACTGTTGCAAGGACTGTAGATTTTCCCAAAAAGGGGTGAAGTGAAAGAATTTCGTTGCAAGATGTGCTTAGGGTCGACATTTGGCTAAGTGTCGAAGAAACATTCTTAGAAGTTCGAAGTTTTCATGGAGGAATAAGCTCATAAGAGATAGTGGACGAAAATTATTCAGTAGGGAGGATCCCACTGAAAATTTCACAATCAACAAGCAAGATCCATTTGGAGGAATCAGGATCTTTCCAGACCGTGAGATCTGGGAAATTTGCGCGGAGGATAGTCTTCATAATCTTTCGGCACTTCGTGTGTTCAGATATTTGAAAGTGGTTAAGGAGGCAGAGCATTGAATTCTCGAAGAGGCGAAGTGAAATCCTAGCCATCGATATCAAGGAGGATATGTGGAAACGGATCAGAGAGTCCAGAAGGTAAAGCTATGAAATAATTGCATGGAGAAAAGAGCAATTTTCACGAAGTCGCAAAGGACGAAGAGATATGGACTGTTGGATCTAGAAGGAAATGTGGTGGAGATCCGCGTACTTCAGAAGAAGAGCACTTCAGAGGAAAATGAGAGTGGTGAAGCCAAAACTCTAGAAGCCTGAAGTAGCAAAGTAAATCRTGGTCATCGATTTGAGAAGGACACACGTCGTTAGATCGTGGAATCTAGAAGTGTGTACTTCAGGAAAKAARGAACTCACTTGTGACATGAACATTTCCTTGTTTATTATAAGTGTCATCTTGTTTTTGGTAGAGTGTACCATTCATGAGAATCCTAGATAATACCTTAATTTCCTGATTATAAGTATTTTCATAGGCTCATGAATCCTATTTAATCTCGTAATGAGATTGCATTGAAACCTCATTTTATTCTCAATCTTTTTCTAGATATTACCTATGAGGATCCCAAAATTTTGTGTTAAGTTGTATCTGCATTGCATTTTTCCTACTTACACTTTTGGGCCTAATGCAGGCTTTAGCTTCTTGTTGCTTAGCCTCTTTATTATGCACTATTATTAGTTTCTAGCCTTGCTTTATTTTCCTATGGGACTTGACACATGTAAATCTCAAGGAAACATTCCCCAGAGTGTCCATATCATGCACGTGTTTCCTTGCATTGAGAATAAGTATGTTCCTTTTGCTTGGAACTAATTTGTTTTCCTACGAGACTCATTTCCTCCACTATACTATAACATTCTTCTATTCTTTTTTAGGATTTCTAATATAAAAAATACAAGAGAATCAAATAACAAAAAAAGAGGATGGGAAAGAGTCTTCTCTTCACTATTTTGGAAAAAATCGAGTAACCCTTGAGAAAAGAACAAAGTTTTCAGTTGATGCCTTAACAATTTGGGTTTAGTACGACTTTAGGAAAATGAAGACATTACATAGATTTTTTCTCCTCCAAGTGGTTATTCTTGTAATCACTATAGAGAGTCTATTGATGCCTCACGTGTCACAAATTTAGGTCATTTATCATATTATTTGAGTCCATGTTTCCTAAATCACTTTATTTTATCATTTTTCGCACTTAAATGAAAGTTTTATCCTGTGTTGACCACTCCTGAAAATTCTTGAATTTTCATGATAGCCTTCTCGTATGTCAAGTACTTCTTAGAATCAACAAGCATATTTTTCCTAAACTCATGATAGTATGGAATGTACTCATTGACTTCTTGTTGGTGGGTCAACTATTATTGACTACGACACATTGCTATGAGATTTTGACTTAGAGTTGCACCTTGACCCTATTTACATCAATCTTAGGTGACCTTGTGCTCAACAGATGGCACTTCCTCATTGGTAATTGATTGAGTGGCTTTCATTGTGTTCAATGACAAGACCATTATTCTCACATTGGAATTTATGTAGTACCTTAGATTCCATTTGTCCCCATTAGTTTTTTCCTCACCTCTGTCAACGATTTTCATTATTGGTTGTTTCTTAGAGGGTTACTTTTGTGCACTATTCTATGTGGTGCACGTGAGGGGCATACTTGGTTTCAGGTCCTTTCAATCATTCATCCAAGTTATTTGAAATATTTGTCCTTCTGCTACTCCTTGTTTTAGATGATGGAAGATTCCCTAATTTCCTCCTTCCAGTGGATCTCTTATGCTACTCACTTGTGACATGAACATTTTCCTGTTGATTATAAGTGTCATCTTGTTTTTGGTAGAGTGTATCGTTCATGGGAATCCTATATAACACCTTAATTTGATGATTATAAGTATTTTCATAGGGTTGAGAATCCTATTTAGTCCCGCAATGGAATTGCATTGAAACCTCATTTTATTCTCAATATTTTTATGTCTATTACCTATGGGGATCCCATAATTTTGTGTTAAGTTGTATTTTCATTGGATTTTTCCTACTTTCACTTTTGGGCCTAATGCGGTATTCATCTTGTTGTTGCTTAGCCTCTTTCTTATGCATTCTTATTAGTTTCTATCCTTGCAATCTTTTCCTATGAGACTTGAAACATGGAACTCTCGAGGAAACATTCCCTCGAGTGTCCATATCCTACACGTGTTTCCTTACACTGAGCATAAGTATGTTCCTTGTTCTTGGAGCTAGTTTTCTTTCCTGCGAGACTCATTTTCTCCACTGTACTATAACATTCTTCTATTATTTTTTAGGATTTCTAATATAAAAAATACAAAATAATCAAATAACAAAGAAAGTGGATGGGAAAGAGTCTTCTCTTCAGTATTTTGGAAACAATCGAGTAACCCTTGAGAAAAGCACAAATTTTTCAGTTGATTCCTTAAAAATTTGGGTTTAGTATGGCTTTAGGAAAATGAACACATTACATAGAGTGTTTTCTCCTCCAAGTGGTTATTCTTATAGTCACTATGGAGAGTCTATTGATGGCTCGTGTGTCATAAACTTAGGTCATTTTTAATATTCTTTGAGTCCATGTTTCCTAAATCAATTTATTTTATCCTGTTTTTGTTTAAACGAAAGTTTTATCCTCTATCGACCACTCCTCAAAATTCTTTAATTTTCATGATAGCCTTATCGTATGTCAAGTACTTATTAGAATCAACATGCATATTTTTCCTATACTCATGATAGTATGGAATGTACTCATTTACTTCTTTCTGGTCGGTCAACTATTATTGACTACGACACATTGCTAGAGAGTTTGACATAGAGTTGCACCCTAACCCTATTTACATCAATCTTAGGTGACCTTGTTCTCAATAGATGACACTTCCTCATTGGTCATTGAAAGAGTGGCTTCCATTTTGTTTAATGACAAGAAAATTATTCACACATTGGGATTCATTCAGTACCTTAGATTCCATTTGTCCCCATTAGTGGTTTCCTCGCCTTTGTTAGGAGTTTTCATTATTGGTTTTTACTCAAAGGTTCACTTTTGTGAACTATTCTATCCAGTTCACATGAGAGGGATACTTGGTTGTGGGTCCTTTCAATCATTCATCCAATTTATTTCAAATATTTGGTCTTTTGCTACTCCTTGTTTTAGATGATAGGAGATTCCCTAATTCTCTCCTTCCACTGGATCTCTTCCTATTGAATTCGACATATCTTGATCTAGGATAGGGATATAGAGTATTTATTAGTACCTTGTGGATTGCAGTCATCAATAGCTATTGACAGTGAAAATACATCAATGTCCCTCGTTAGATATATTCTACAAGTGTTCAACATCAACTCATTTATTTTCACTTTCTATAATGTACTAGTTACCTTGATCACCATTATCATTATCAATGGGTTGTCTCATGTTTTCTAATGGTATACACCAATGACCAATTGTTTGACTTCAACTCATCTCTTCCCATAATGTAAATTTGTACCTTCGACGATTTTATTTGAAGACCTATGGTCTGTAGTAGCATTGCCTCTTTTATGTTGCTTCACAATTTGCATTTGATAGTACCACTTCCTCTCTTTCACATTGGTACTTGTGGTGGATCAGTTTCTTCAACTCTTGTTTCCATATATCCTCCTTTGATTTTAAGACATAGATCCATTGTGTATCTCTTTCATGACTATGATCTCTTTTGACATGGATCCATTGTGTATTCATTTTCATGGCCATCATCATTGTTTCTATATATACATATTTCATGGATCTGCAATGTACTTGATTTGGCGACCATGCTTTTGTCATTCTTGAGCATGGGTATGCACAACTCGGGAAGAGAGCACTCTTACTTTTTTTTTATTGTAGGTTATATTCTTAGACAAAATTTTGGCGAACTTCTCCTAGGCCCACTTTATCCTAAAATTCTTCATTTATCATGTATTTAAACCATTAATTGTTCTTCTGACCTCACAAATTAAGGGGCATATGTTATAGCATCAATTTCCACCATATATGCATTGATGACATTTTGGCCTTTCTCTTTCCCACTTATAGACCTTAATCCCCTTTTTCCTCCTTTGGATTCATAAAAAAACACACCTTTTTGACATATGCGTGCCCTACCAACTATGTTAAGGTGCTTACATACTAGTGTTACTCCATTTTAGGTTGTTTACACCTTAATTTGTCTCAAAAAATAAGATTTTGTGTTTTTTTGGACACGGTTCACGAGCTCCCCTAGTTGTTGACCCCCTATTTCCCATACACAATTGTTTGTAACAACTCCAACCGTAATATCCCTCAAACGAACCCAATTGTAAATGTAATGTAAGCGTACTTAATATGGTGAGTTGTTTTGACATCATTTTGTAATGCACCTTTCATGGCATAGTGTGCACATGAACTGTGCAGTAAAATGATGTAGTGTGCACATTTTCAGATACCGCACGCAGTAACTAAAGTGCGCGTAGTATGGAGGTTAGCGAGCCTTATGTATACGCTATGTGTTATAGGCTGATGAGCCAGTTATTATAAGCTGAGATGCTTATGTTTTGGAATTAGGCCAAAGCGCCTAGATGTTAAAGGCCAGTGAGCCTATTTTGTATATGTCTCATGATTAATATAAAATACATCACTGCGCATAGACCGACCATGATAAAAGAGATAGGGGACTGAACTTCACCAGATGGGGAAAGAGAGGACCAAAAGTTAAGGGAAAGGGCTAAGCTAGAGGGCTTAAGCCAAAAAGGAATATTATGTTATTATTTCCTAAAGCATAAAGTATGGATAATTATTTTATCCTAAGTTCTAAACTTGGGGACAAGTGGACCAAAGTAGCTTCCAACATGACAAGTTTCAAGTTGGGGACATGCATTCATATCATGGGGACTTAGCTCATTGGTCACTTTTTCATGAGGATTCTTACCAACAGCTTCACCATCACTTTCCCGATCAACTTCATGATGATTCCTTCCATCACTCAGTTATCTAGTAAATGATTCCATGACCATTTCACTCATGCAGTCCATTATCCTTCAGGAATTCATTTCACCATACTTGAGCCTATTTCCATAACCTTTTTCGATTGGTGTACCTAGTTAGCTTGGAGCGAGATTGAAAAAGCAGGTTGTCAGGCCCGTGAGCAATTCTCCGAGCGAGAGAATTGCTGGGGATTGATCTCCTAAAGGTACTAAACTACAACTACAGTTCTCTGAGACTTCTAGTCTGACCTATTGTTGAATCCTTGCAAGGGAAGTGGGGCAACTGAGGGACTGTTGAGCAGAGAAGGGGCACACTTACTTGGGTGGAACAAGCATGTGGGGAATAAGAGGTTGTAGGCTGTTATTTGAGTGAGCACCTAAGATGGAGTCTTTCCTGATGTCCATGATCCTTATCCTAGTTAGGAACCCATTTACCCGGGTGGAGTTCAGTCCCAGCTCGGGGGTGACTCACTGTTGAGATTGATGAACAATGTAGTCTAAGGCTAGGATGTTCGAGGACGGTCTGTATGCAATTGGTGACAATATTTCCAAGATAAGTACCAATCATATGATAAAATTATATGATGCATTGTTATTTACATGCTTATGTTACGGTTTATCATATATGTGATTATAATTGTCTGTATGTTTATGGGAATTTCCCTGTATATGCTGCATATCTTTGTTTACTATTATTTCAATATGAAACCATATATTACAGAATGTAATTTTTTTTTTACGTTTATATGTAAAGCTTCCTCAAGAGTGTTGTATGTATATGTTTAAGTTGCATGCAGTTTGAAGAGAAAATTTATGTGGCATAGCTCAGTTGAACACTGGGTATGATGTCGTGTGTTCCACAATAAGGGAATGAAAGTGTTCCCTTGAGTAGCATGGCCCGGCCTGCTGAAGGCTGGGGATGTTACGAACTGGTATTAGAGAATGAGAGATTGCTTTGGAGTGGCATTCCTTGGCCTATGGGTGGCCTGGGGACATTACAAATTGGTATCAAAGCTTTAGTTTCAACACTGAGCCTGGTTGGGCTGGAAAGGTCCAATTGAAGCTAATATTCATAGAAGATTAATTTCGAACTGACCAAATTTCAAGTCATAGAACGTCCATGAAAAATATTGGCATGCAGGCGTGCGCAGTAAAATTTTGACACTGCGCGGAAAAAGTTGGTGTGCAAGTGTGCACGATAAATTGTGGCACCGCACAGAAGAATATTGTGTGTGGATGCACGCACTGAATTTAGCCTTGCACGCTAAGAACACACATAGTAATGTGCACATGGGGTGCACAAGTATTGCATAACATAGAGGAGTTTTGTTGCTACGCGCATAGTATGAGTATAAGTTGTCTCGTGACAATGTATTCAATGGTGCATGTAGATTATTGTGCGCTATGAAACATATTGAACTTTGACATGGTGCAATGCATAGGGAGAAATGCATGTGGAGTATCAGTGCACGATACCAAAAATGTGCGCTGTGGATATTGGCGCACAACACAAAAGTACTTCTCGCAAGTTGTCGACGCGATGAAGAAGAAATGCATAGTGGATATAGGTGCGCGGAAATGCGTTTTACCTTGTGGTGTTACTGTGCATGATAAATATGGGTGTACAGGATGAATTTTTGTGCACGTGAAGTCGTTTGGAAGGCGATGAGTCTGAGTTTAATTTGCATGATATTAAAGGAAAAAGAAACTCATCGCATCGGAGCATTAATTAAAAAGATTTCTGAGTTTTATATTCCTTCGATTCAGACAGATGGAAGTGAAATACAGGCTTACAAGAAAAGCATACTATAAAAGAAATCAAGAATCATAACACAACTAGTTAGAATTTTGTAATAAATAGTCCAAAATCCACTTCTGTATTTATATAATCGTATTAATCCAAAAATTACAAAAAGGGGATGATAGCAACTATCCTATTGTAAAGGGACCATTTAATAACATGTCTATCATCTCTAGTCCCCTTACCTTTGCTATCAATTAACCAAAAATTCGTTGAAATATACTTAATTTTAGTTGCGAACTCATTTGAGCTTAGCGATATCCTCCTTTAAAGAATCTAACCATACCAGTTGATTCTCTCCAACACTTTCAATTGTTTCAACTATGGATTCCTCCTTCTTTTGTCACTTGCTCCTTTTCTTCTTATCAACTGGCCTGTTGATGATGAAGACTTATATTCTTGAAAATATTTGCAAGTTTTAATTCAAGTGTTCTTATGCAAATGGATCAATTTTGCAAACACAAATTTTACAGAAATTACACATTTAAGATGCATATAAACAAAAGCAAATAATAGTGAACAGAAAACACATAACACAACAAATGATAAAGGAGTTCGCCCCTCTCTTGGGCTACATCTCCTGGTCCATCTTCCAATGGATCTTTTGTATTATTTTCTCAAAGTTATAAAATATGTTCTTTACAATGCTCAAAACGCCAAATAGATGGCTCCAATGGCTTCAGAATGTCCAAAAACCCCTAGCTGGGCTTTTTCGACACCTCGTTTGGCCAAAAATTGAAGAAGATAGGCTTCCTGGAAGTTCCCCTTCAAACTTGCTATCTCTGGATCGCCAAAATGCACCTCTGCCTCCTCAACCTAGCCCCCACGCGCATTTTTGTGTTAAAACTCAGCACCAGGTGCAACCGCCATATGGTGGGAACTGTAGGATGGTTACGCGCCTATCCCCTAATTGCCAAGTCCGTGGGCACATGGCCACCATATGACCACGCACAATACATAAAAGGGGTTAAGTTTAAATGACATATGGTAACGGTCGGATAGGCGTGCGCCGGTGGTTACATTGTATACACATATGACCGGGGGCCGGGGCTAAGCCTCAGCCCCAGACCGTGCCCCATATCAAAACTATATCAATTCAAATAAATTCTTTTCCATATATATAATAAGAAACATACGATGGCCCACCAGTTGGGCGGCCCTTCCCAAAGCATTACCCCTTCCCGGAGGTCGTGGGGTCGAATCCTGCCAACAACATAAATTTTAAACCAACACTAGGGTGACATGTGGCAGCCATTGATTAGGCCACGTGTTGGCATTCCATTTTCCATCATTGCCACATGTCATACGCCAACTTGTCCACATGACTTCCAACCAACACCAGCCACGTGTCATATGGCCCTGCCACATGTCATACAGCTCTGCCATGTGTCATACGGTCTTGCCACGTTAGCATCCGTATGGACTGTACGGACTGTACAGTCAACGCATTTTTTTTTCCTATTTTTCAATTTGAACAGAACGCGATATCTCTCTCATCCGAGGTCCTCTTGAACCCAAACAAGTTGCATTGGGTTCATGATGAAGAGGCCTATGCTCCTGTTCGATTTGAAGCTATTCCAAGCACTTTGAATTTTGAGAAAAATTTGATCCCCTGGATCACACCTCCCCATTAGAAATCTTTTGGACCTCCAAAAGACTATTTTCAGTCTATCTGAAGACGAGGGTATAGTTCCCTCACCTTTCCAACCTCAATCCACTTGGATTTGCTTGGATTTGTGCCTTTAAGACCAATTCGAAGATATTCCACATTTCCTCGTTTTGAAGTTCTCATTCTCCTGTCAAGGATTGTGTCTTCATGCAGTTCTGTAAGATATTCTAGGGAGAAATCATCTATAGAAGGAATATGAACATGTTCTCCTTGATCATCAATCAAAGGAGGCTCATACAATTTCAAATTCTCAACATTAACAATTGCATACATTTTAATATAAGGAGGAAAATCTAAACAGAAGGCATTGTTATCAATCTTGTCAAGAATCTTGAAAGCACCATATCGAATTGGTTTCAGTTTTTTACCTTCTCCTTTAAGCCTCTCCTTACTAATGTAAAGCCAAACTTCATCTCCAACTTGGAAATTGTGATCAACATGATACTTGTCATGTCTTGTCTTGTACTTGGCTTGACTCTTTTCCAACTGCTCTTGCACCATTTGATGTATCGACTGAATTTGTTCAATGAACTTTTCTTCCCTATCAATGTCATATTGA
>JZKD02S1744035.1:39077-49226 GCA_000966675.3 Picea glauca | reverse complement strand
AGTTTTGCTTCCTACTTATCTTCCTTTGATTTGAATCTGATCTGATTACATAAGTGTTTAATATGGTAAGCATTGTATAGATCTTAAGAGATGTTTATTGTGAAATGATTAGGCAAAGCTACTAACTCATCTCTTCGGATCTGGATGTTATCCTACTGTTACAGCTATCTAATTTTGTGTATAAACTGTCCTTAATAACTGCTTACTGTTTTAAGATCAGATCTAAGTATGTACCTTACAGCTTTATAGATTCATACCTCTGCTCATCTTATTGCTTGTTAGATCTGAGTTATTGATTTTCAGTTCTGAGTTATTTATAGATCTTAGTTTTAGATCTGAGTTATAGATCTGGGTTTTTAGATCTGAGCTTTAGATCTAAGTATTATGGATCTAAGTTAATTTCCATATGTGTTCTGAGTTGTTCTCTTCAAGATGTTGATATCTTGTATAGATCCATCTCATATATGATTTACCTCTGATTAAACTCCAAATCTAAGTTGTTTTTAGTTTTGAAATTTAAAAGAGTTCTCTATTTTGCATTTTTACCCTAATCTAACAATTATATCTGTAAGCTCAATAGTATGTGACTGTACACTTCCAGTTTTCCTAGCCAACTGTACGATTGTTTCTTGATCTTCTTGATTTGTTGAAGCTTATTTAGATCAACTCTTTTCTCTTAATGAATTGTGCTCTACACTTTCTTGTTCCCAATTTAGTCTTCTTTGTATTATCTTCTCTCCATCTCATTTTTTCATGGTATCCAAGATTAGGACCTAAGCCTCTGTCCAGTCCCTGGAGAGCAGCCCGATCTTAGGAAGAAGAGAACAAAGCTTACATTGTCTCGCAAATGAGGGAACAAGACACAAGATTTTTCATAGATCTTGGAGAGTAGTCCATAGTCTGTAATACGCTCAAAATATCATTGGATACATCAAGCACGAGGAAGCAAAGCTGCAGAAGGAGGACAAAAGTTAAAGATTCTTGAGCATTTAAAGAATTAGCGAAAAATTCTCAAAATTCTTTCTTAAGGAGAAAGTTTGCAGAAGCAACAAAGGAGAAGGTACTTCAGCCATAAGATTGGACGTGGGAACATATCTGATCCTTTAATTAAGCTCAGAAATGATGATCTCGCAGGTAAGGAATTTTTTTTTTTTTAGTCGTAATATCTAAGAGAGAGAAAGATCAGTCGTCAGATCAAGCAAAGAATAAGTCATAACCATTGGATATCTTTGGAGAGAGATTGACGGTGGGGAGGCATTGCGGGGATTGAGAAGAAAATTAAAGTTTCTGCAATTTGTGAGCCCGCAATCCCTTAGGATCGTTGATCTTTCTAGATCAATAGATCAATGACAGATATCGATTCCGCTAAGATCGAGCATCTTCACATTGCGGAGATCGAGAAGGAAATTAAAGTGCGAGAAAGTTGTGAGCCCGTAATCACTTAGGATCGTTGATCTTGATAGATCAACAGATCAAAACTTCATATTGATCCCACTACGAACGAGCATCTTCGCATTACGGGGATCATTAAGTAAATTAAAGTTTGTGCAAGTTGTGATCCCGCAATCTCTCAAGATCGTTGATGTTTCGAGATCAATAGATCAATGATGGATATTCATCCCACTACGAACGAGCATATTCACTTTGCATATATCGGGAAGGAAATTAAAGAGTGAGCAAGTTGAGTCTCCACAATCACTTGTGGTCATTGATCTTCAAAAAAGGGAGATGTGTTAGGAGATTGTGTACTCCGGGAGGAATCAAGCATAAGTTGAGTGAGTAAAGGATTCTAGAAATCCTAAAGCTCTGAAGAGTCGAAGGATATCCAGATCATTGATCAAAGTGGACACATGGCAGGAGATCCTGCACTCCGACAGATAACCACTTTGGAAGAAAGACGAAGGCATGAAGCAAGAACTCCTGAAAGCCCAAAGCCCGAAATTCATATGGACCATCCATCAAAGAAGACATGTGTTGGAAAATATGGCACTTCGAAAATCTAACACTTCAGAGGTTTGTTGTGTTTTGCATCTCGTAACATCCAAAGCCCCGAATTTCGAAGTAAATATTAGTCATCCAAATCAAGAAGACACATGGAGGCAAATCCCGCACTCCACAAGTTCGCTTATTTAGCAATCCGTGGGATGATGTGTGTTAGCAGATGAAAAATCCAAAAGGCCAAAGTTTCGAAGAATATCTTTGTCATTCGTTGGATATACACTTCTACGAATAGTTCATCGCCTAGACACTTCGCAAGTTTTGCGATTAAGAGAGGTGAAAGATTCTTGAAGCCCGAACTGCCGAAGTAATTATGAGTCGTAGATATTGACGAGAAATTGAGACTGTTGATCTCTTCCCCTGTTTGGAGGTTCACGAGTTCGGAGGATTGCGAGGTAAGAAAGGAATGTCTCTCGAAATCCCGAAGGCCTGAAGAAATTGAGGACCGTTGATCTCAAATCAACGAAGACCATAGATCTTTGTAGCAATTTTGTTATTCGTCCATTCATCTATTAAGATAAATTGACACCTTCAGCGTCCAAATGCCCGAAGCCTGAAGACCGAGAGCGCCTGGTTTCCAGCCCCCAGTCACATGAGAAGCTAAACTTCAATTTTTTTTTGGCTCTCGAGTAAACTCAGATAGCCCCATTCCACCATTAGAGGAGCTACAGTTCATAAAGAACAGAGCTCAAATCTTTGACTCCGTAGATCTCATGCTCAGATAATTAGATCTGGCCAAATCAAAGACAAATATGTGTTATGCCCCGTGTTTTTCAGCCCAAAGTCACACAGAGGATTTCACAGACCTCATTTTACGTGCAGGAAACATGTAAGAATGTAAATATCTAACACTTTTTTTGTTGTTGTTCAATTTTTTTCAAGATGGCCACCTCTAGCAATTTAGGACCAACACAAGGACTGATTCTTCTTGGAAATAACTATGAATTTTGTTCTCTTAGAATGAGATCATTCTTACAAGAACAAGAGCGTTGGGATCTAATGGATCTTGGCTACGTGGAACCAGATCCAATAGACCTTGCTTCCTTGACCAATCAACAAAGAATTGCTTGGGCAACACATAGGAACATAGAGAATAAGGTAGAATTTTGGATTCAAAACTCAGTGGATGACTCGATTTTCTCAAAAATCATAGGTGTTGTTACCTCAAAATAGGCTCGGGACATCCTTAAATTAGTTTACCAAGGAAATGACAGGATCAAAACAGTCAAGATGTAGACCTTGAGGACATATTTTGAGACTTTTAAAATGACAGAGTATGAAAATGTTGATCAGTTTATGACTAGAGTCATGGGAATTGTAAACCATATCAGATTGAATGGGGAGGCCATCCATGATCAAAGAATCATTGAGAGAGTCCTCAAAAGTCTACCAAAGAAATTGAAAATGGTTGTTACAACCATCCTTGAATCCAAGGATCTGTCAATTTTTTCAACAGATGAATTAATGGGCTCTCTATTGACACATGAGACCATACTACATCTCGAAGTTGAGTCAATAGCCAATGCCCTCAAGACTTAATTCTCCTTCAGCAAAGGAAGAGGAAGAGGCATAGGTCACCTATGAAGAGGGAGAATTCCAAGTAACAATCACTCAAATGAAGGTCACAGGCAACAAAACTAGAATCATAATTTCCAAGGTCATAGACAAAAGAACTAGAATCATAATTTCCATCCTCAAAGAGGCAGAGGGAGAAGATCAAATGACAAATCAATCATATAATGCTATTACTGCAAAAATTATGGGCACTATGGATATGAATGATGGAAGAAGCAGGAAGATCATCTCTTAAAAAGAGAACATGTCTCAAATCATGAAGGAGAAACTTCATATGGTGTGTTTCTCTCATGCCACAAGACTGAAGAACAACATAAAGATCTCTGGGTGCTGGACAATGGTTACAAAAATCATATGACATGTAACAAAGATTTACCTGTATGCATTGATTGTTCTATTTCATTTGATATTACACTTGGAAATGACTCTCAAGTCAAAGTTCAAGGAAAAGGAACAATGCCTATTCTTACTAAACAAAATGTAAAGAAATACATAAACAATGTCTATCATGTTCCATATTTGAAACATAATATGTTAAGTGTAGGACAACTTATTGAACATGGATACAAGGTACCTTTTGAAGGAGCCTCATGTAGGATATATGACAAAAACCCCAGCAGGAAATTGATTTTTGAAATCCACATGACTAGGAATAGAATGTTTCCCCTCACCCTTAGAACTGCAAATTTGATCCAATCATATGCACAAACTTCATCCACCCCCAATGAAACTATGGTTTGGCATGCAAGATTTTGACATCTACCCTTTCATAGTCTAAGCCTTCTACATAAGCACTCCATGGTCAAAGATCTACCTATCTTCAAAGAGAAAAATCCCCCATGTGAGTCTTGCATTCTTGGAAAACATAAGAGAACTAGTGTTCCTCAGTCCTCCACTCAAGACAAACAACACTTAGAGTTGGTTCACACTGACCTATGTGGACCAATGCAAACAAACTCAATAGGTGGTAGCGTTTATTTTCTAACGTTTATTGATGACTTTAGCAAGAAAATTTGGATCTATTTTCTCAGACACAAGTCTGGACCTTTTGTAAAGTTCAAAGAGATTAAAGCTAAAGCTGAAAAACAAAGTGGGAAATATGTGAAAACTCTCAGGTCAGATGGAGGAGGAGAATACAACTCCAAATAATTTTCAAATTTTTGCAAATCACCAGGCATCGTCATGCAAACTACAACCAGGAATACTCCACAACAAAATGGAGTGGCTAAAAGGAAAAATTAGACAATAATGAACATGATAAGAATCCTTCTCAGAGAGAATTGTCCGTCAAATCTATTTTGGGATGAAACAGTAGCATGCTTAGTTTATCTCCTGAATAGATCTCCAACCACTAGCCTGAAGATGAAGGTCCCTCAAGAAGCATGTAGTGAGACAAAACTAAATGTTGCTCATCTCAGGACATTTGGATGCATAGCATTCACTCACATACCTTCCGAATTGAGAAAGAAACTTGATGATAGAAGTGAGAAATGCATTTTTGTTGGCTACAATGAGACATCCAAAGCCTATAGAATCTACAATATGATTTCAAAGAAACTAATTCTTAGCAGAGATGTCAAATTTCTTGAAAATAAGTTTTAGAGTGAGTCTAAAAATCACACAATGGAAAGTCAAAATCCATTGCTACCGCTTCCTGAAAACACAAAAAATCCAGGACAACAAACACATTATCCTTCTCTTCCAATATTGCAGATACACGGACAACATGAAAGTACTCAAGACAAATCTACTTCAAGAAAAAATTCATCCTATGAACTTCAAAATCAGAGAACTCGAAGCTTGAGAGAAATCCATCAACAGTTTGATGATATTGATCAGCACAATATTTTTGCATTAATGTCATGTCAACCTACATCTTTTAAAGAAGCATCTAAAGAGCCACATTGGGTTCAAGCCACGAACCAAGAGATTGAATCCATTGAGAAAAACAAGAAATGAGATCTTGTTGATCTTCCCAGACACAAGAAGAGTATTGGTGTCAAGTGGGTTTACAAAACTAAAATCAATGAAAAGGGGCAGATTGAAAAACACAAGGAAAGACTTGTTGCCAATGGATTCTCACAACAACAAGGTATTGATTATGGTGAAACTTTTTCTCCAGTAGCAAGGTTGGACACTGTCACAACTCTCTTAGCCATAACAACTCAACACAAATGGAAAGTATACCATATGGATGTCAAGTCATCTTTCCTGAATGATGTCTTAGAAGAAGAGGTCTATGTGGATCAACGACCTGGATTTGAATTCAAAGAACAACCAACCAAATTGTATTGATTGAAGAAAGCCTTGTATGGCTTAAAACAAGCTCCAAGATCTTGGTACAACAGACTTGACACTTACCTAATCAAGAGTGGTTTCAACAAAATCCAAAATGAGCGAACTCTATACACCAAATTTAATCAACACGGTACAATTCTGATTGTATTTTTATATGTTGATGACATGATATATACTGAAAATATTGAGCTAAACAGTTTCAAACATCCCATGCAATCATAGTTTGAGATGACATATATTGGCATTATAAAATACTTTTTGGGGATTGAGGTTAACGAATCAACCAATGGAATTTGTTTCCATCAACAAAAGTATGCAGCAGACATGATCAAAAATTATGTATGGAAGACTACAATCCAACATAAACTCCTATACCCCTAGGAACAAAATTGAGCAAGAAGGATTAAGGCTCTACATTGGATTCTACCCTATACAAAAGTTTAGTAGGAAATTTTTTGTATCTTACAGCAACTAGGCCTGATATTATGTATGTAGCCAGCTTTGTTTTGAGGTTTATGGAATCCCTCAAAGATTCTCACTGGAAGCTGGCGAAAAGGATTCTGAGATATGTTGCAAGCACTCTCAATTTTGGCTTATGGTACACTCAGTGTGATAATAATCTCTCTGGTTACATAGACAATGATTTTGCAGGCAACCTAGAAGACTAGAAAAGCACCTCAGGACATGTTTTTCACGTGAGCACAAACCTGATTTCTTGGGCATCAAAGAAACAACCCATTGTGTCAATATCTTCTATAGAGGCACAATATGTCACTGCTACCTCGTCTTCCTGTCAAGCTGTGTGGCTGAGAAGACTATTGAATGATATGTCACACATAGAAAATGAGCCAACTCCTATCTTCTGTGACAACACCTCAGCAATTGCTTTATCCAAAAACCATGTGTTTCATAAGAAAATAAAGCATATTGATAATCACTTTCAGTTCATACTCGAGGTAGTCAATAATGTTTACATCGCACTTCAATATTGTGGCTCACAAGATCAACTCACATACATTTTTACGAAGCCACTAGGAAAATCCTTTTTTTGATTTTCAGAGACAACACTTGGGAATTATCAATCATGATGTTTGTAACTGTTGATTTTAAGAGGGAGTGTTAATTATATTTGTAACCTCAACATTATGTGAATGTACACTATCAGTTGTCCTGGCCAGCTGTACGATTGTTTCTTGATTTTCTTGATTTGCGGAAGCTTATTTAGCTCAACTCTTTTCTCTTAATGAATTGCGCTCTACACTTTCTTGTTCCCAATTTCATCTTCTCTGTATTATCTTCTTTGCTTCTCATTTTTTCAGTAGAGATGACTCTTTCCTCCTATTTCACCATGCACCCAAATTGGTGGAGGACTTCAAGGTTACTACAAATTGGAGACTTCTGGTGAACCGTGAATGGTGTTTTCTTTGGTGATTCTGGGAAATCTTTCTTAATGTTAATGTTTGTGGGAGTTTATCCAAGTAAATTCTCTTTATAAGTGTTTCAACGTTCTTAGTGATGTTCTTCAATTTCAATAAATATGACAACCTCTATTCCCAAGAAAATGGCAATCCACTCAACATAATTGCAATAATAATAAAAAAATCCTCTCTCCAAAATGAGCTATAGTTTAATGGAACATTGATGTTTTGGAATTTAAATTGCAGAGCCTGAGTATTGATGACTCTCAAAACTACATTTTCTTTTTACAAATTTTTGAATGAAATTTCACATTTGAATAGACACATTTTCAGTAAATGTTGTTGGCTTGAAATTAATCTAAAATTTCATTGGAATTTCAAGTTTAAATTGTCAATGGTTGTCCCATGAAAGGTTTGCCAATGTTTTGAATTAACAAGTATCAAGGAAACGTTTTTCAATATTTTGTATTGGTTTGTCTAATTATTCTATGTTTTGTAATAAACCACAATTTTCTGTTATTTAAATTGCATTTTTGAATATAGAAATATATCCACTTTGCTCAAAAATCTGTGAGACACTCCATTATACAAAATTACTAATATCTTCAAATTCAACATTTTTTTTATTAAAACAATTAAACTTTAGCTTTTGAATTAGTACCAATATTTTGAATCAACTTACCAAGGCAAAGTTTCTCCATATTTTAAATTAGCTTAATTACAGAGGCAAAGTTTCTCCATATTTTGAATTGGCTTACAAATATGTATAGGACAAACATATTTTATACAAGTTTGAGAGCAAGTTAAAATTTTACGACTATATTCTCTTATAAGAAAGCATTGACCTAGACCTAAGTACAATACTACACAAATGAGTTTTTTGATATGGGGATCAAACAACTAAAACACTTGATTGCAAGACTTGTCAGTTATCAAAGTAAATAATCAACTCTTTGATCTGTTTGAGAGAGGGTATATGTGTTCAAAATCACACTTTCATAATTCTTATTACTTTTACTATTTTTCTTTCCAAGTACTTTATTCAATATTTTGCTTTCTTATTACTTTATTTAATGACTTAAAAAGTTAAATAAAGGATTAATCCTCTCACTTATGGACTTTGTATATCAAGATAAGAATTTGTTATTAAACAAAGTATTCAACTTTACTTTTCGTTTACTTTATTTAAGTTGTTTTCCGATTACTTTATTTAATGACTTAAAAATTAAATAAAGGATGAACTTTGTATGTGAGAATTTGTTTTTAAAACAATTGAATTGAAAATCTCACCAATAAAAGCCACATAAATCCTGATGAAATTGTATTTTTAACCTTGTAACTATATAAGTGCACCAACAGACCTGTCAGAGATCCACACAATCTCACCAATAAAAGCCACATAAGTCATGATGAAATTGAATTTTTAACCTTATAATTATATATGTTAACTATACATGTGCACCAATCGGCCTGTCACAAAGCCACACCCCTTATCAAATGAAATAAAATAGAAGTATAGGTCAGGCATAATCCTTTGGTTTGTTCATTAGAAGATATGATCTGATCTACTCAAATTGTAAGTAAATTAAATGTTTCTTTTCTTTCCATTTACAAATTTAACAAATTAAATGTTATTGGTTCATTTTTCTTTTTAGAGATTGAGTGGGTTTAATTGTTAATGACATATGTTTATTTCCATATTACTCTTATTCTTAAAAGTTACAGAGGTCCAAATGCAGAAGAATAAGGTACAAATTCAAAAGAATCAATTACAAATCTCTGTCCAGAAGATGAAGGTACAAATCCCTCGAAAATCCTTAGATATTAATAATCCAATCCAAATTCAAATAGGGTACGTTTATATCCAAATCCAAATGACCTGCGCAAATCGTACAGTAGAGAGAACTGGAGAGATGATCTTCTTACACTGTAACATCTGCGAGTGAAAAACGATTACATACATACAATACAGAGAACTGCATTAATTCACTCCCAACTTCTCAATTTTTATTAGAATTTTGGAGGCATTCCATAGAATCTTCGGCCACATCGTGAATACACACAGTACTTGTTACAGCATTACTACTACATTGTCACTGTAATTATATGTGGAAGAAATAGTGGCGCAGTGAGCTGCTGCCCTCCGCAGAAACAAGTAGAGGCCGCGAGCTACAGCAGAGAGTTGCTTAAGCATTAACGGTATGTTCCTGCCTGAGGGAATGCATAACGCCAAGAAGGAAAAGAGATCCAACACCCATGCAAACATCTTAAGAAAGCTGATTGAGAGATCAAGAGCAGTTGTAATCCTTCTTTCCTTCCTTGGGACTTCAAAGTATTGTGATTTTCTATGCCAGAAACCTAAAACCATGGACGGATTGGGATGGCAAATTGAGAAGTGTCCAGCCTCTCACTAATTATATGCAAAAAAAAAAGAAAGATAAAATATCAGGTCAACCAATCAAACAACCATCACTTCATTGCTCCGCACTCAACTGCCATCGTTTCTTTCGCCACGATGGTCGGTCACTGTAATGCATAAACTAAAGCAAACATGTGCCATCTGTTTCCCAATGTATGTTCGGTAAGTGAAAATTATTGTCGTTTTCCAAAGTTAATATTATTATCTTTCGTTTGACAGTGACTCCACATCCAAATCAATAATTATTATGAATAACTAACTTGCTATTAAAGAAAACTCTGGCCTTTTTAATGATTCTTTTAAACTTTTTATTTAAATAGTTTACGTAGTGCAATCATAGGGAATCTAAAACTACCTAATGGAAGTCGAGGACTATTAGGTAATGTAGACACCATGTCAACATTCATGACTTCTTCCATCTAGAAAAACCATTCGAATTAT
>JZKD02S1744035.1:0-25333 GCA_000966675.3 Picea glauca | reverse complement strand
ATCAATTTTGGAAAGGGTGTTAAACTCTCTCCTAGGTTCGTGGGACCTTTTGAGATTGTGGAAAGGAACAGGCCCATGGCCTATCAACTAGCCTTGCCTAATTCTTTGAGGTGTATGCACGATGTTTTTCATGTATATGTTTTTAGTCATTATATTAGTGATCCTACACATGTTATTGACATGTGTTCCTTGTAAGTATCTAACGAGGGTGCGCTCATGGCTGGGCCGATTCGCATCCTAGATCATCGCATTTGATAGCTATGATGTTGAACATTAGATCAGGTCAAGGTCCAGTGGGACAACTATAGTCCGCACTCGACGACCTGGGAGGATGCATATGATATGCACCAGCAGTTTCCATTTTTGCTTGATAGATAAACTTATGATACTGTGATACACATTATTTGGGCACTTATATACTGTGAAACTTCAGGATGAATTTTAGACTAAGAGGGGGTATATGTGACATTCCTCTCTTGCGCGCATTGAGCGAACTTATTCTTTGAGGACACTTTCTTGCAAGTGATCCGAATTATTATACTATTGGGCATTTGATTATGGTTATGAGGCATTATGGATATGATGATATGTTATTTTGTTGTATTGACATAGACAGGTGCTATTGACTGGGTTGTCCTGAGTGTGCAGGACTTTGGACCTCGAGGATGAAAAGGCATCGATGAAAACCCTTGGACTCTGGATCGAGTTAGGGAGTGGACTATTGGGTTGATTATTGCTGATGTGACATATGTACATATGATTAGATGTTATGATGATTGATTATTTTGCTGACATGATTTGTTGATTATGTAGGTTGGCGATAGCTTGCCAACCAAACTCACATGTGGAGTAGAGGGGTCATGCTCGACAACCAGAGACATTGAGGTAGAGGTGTGGACAACATCCCTGCCACAACCTACTAGCACTCCCTATGTGGCTCGAACTGTAGGTTAGCGATTACCTAGTTCGAGAATACCCATGATGTCGTGAAGGAATAATGCAACAGTCGATCATGATGATTCTAAGGGGTGCACAATAAGGCAAGGGCCTTATTCCTTACAGGCCCTGAGTCTCCCACAAGATCACCTGGAAGAGTATTGAATCTAGTGGTTTTTGATGTCTACTAAGTCAGTCAAGAGGCGAGTGGCACCCTTGCACCACATAGTGCGTCCTGAAGGGCACGTTGCGCAAGGAAACAAAAAGAGGCGAGTGGAACCCTTTGAGCATGTAGTGCATCCTAAAGGGCATATCCCACAAGGAAAAAAAAAAAAGAGGCGATTGGCAACCTTGGAGAACCTAGTGCGTCTTCAAGGGAACGTCGTGTTTTCAACCGGTATGTGAATAAACCTAGATGGCCTTAAAACGAATGATGTGACAAGTAAGATTTAAAAACAATTTTTCCTAATAAAAATGTCTCCCAACCTAGTGAAATTAACATATAGGTCTAAGTAATACACATGGTAAAAAATAATATTTATAATTAAACATGTAACAAGAAGGGGGTAAGAAATTCAATTAATTTATTAAAATCAAATTATATTGGGGGATTAAAATTTTAAAAGAGAAATGATTGTTTTATCTACATATGCTAATTAAATTTTTAATTAAAAAGGAAAAGGGGTAAAAGGTTGTTTTTCTACACTTTCTAAATTGAGTTTTAGTTAAAATAGGAAAAGAGGGAAACTTAAAAGAAATAGGAAACTAAAGGAAAAATGGGAAACATAAAGAAAAGGGGAAACACAAAGAAAAAGCTGAATCTCTAACTTAGTAAGGAATATTTCCTTGGAAACTTGCTATTTTTAAACTCAACTAGGAATTTAGTAAGGCGTAGGTCATTTAATATTTGTAAGGGAATATTGGGACACCAAGGATCATTTTTAGGAATGATTTTAGGTGGGTGGGGGAAATAGGAATAATTAAATAATTAATGAAATTAATTTTCTAGTGCAACTAGGGGGATGGGTGACATGTGTACAGGGGAGGTTTTTTCTTATTAATTTAATGACAAATAAATTAAATGGGAATTTGAGAAAGAAATAACTTAAATCTATAAAAAGGGTGGAGGAGGAGGAGTATGGATCTCATATTTATGCCTAACATTACGCTGTTGAATTGTTTTCTTGATTAAACTTATCTTGTGGGAATTGGGATACCCAACTCGGGTAATGAGTGGTAGTTGGACCTTGCGAGGTGATCTGGGTTCTAGAGGTTATCTGGTATTAGGTGTGTGGCCCCTTTGCGGCTCAGGGGGCTCAGGGGGAAGATCAGTACCCCTAGCATTGGCTGGGAGGTACTGGTGAGGTCACATTGATCGACAAGCGGAAGCTGGATGGAGCACTCGTAGGACAAAAACTATTGTGCAGTTGTGTTTGGCTAAGGTACTCCGGTTTAATTGTTACTTGCAAAGAAATTAAATTTACACATGTTATTTCTCTATGCTCGATTTAAGATTTCATTTCCATGCACTGTCTTGCACCTGCTTTCCTATGGTATTGTAATCCCCTTGCTTTTTGTTTTCTGAATGGATTTCCCTTGGCAAACAAAACTTCTAATTTCAATAACTTATCTGTGTGGGTTTTATTGATTATTATGAAGATATTGTGTTTTATATTCTACCCTTATCCCTAGGTCATCAATCCATTCCTGAGCAATCAGCTAGGATCTNTAGGTCTAAGTAATACACATGGTAAAAAATAATATTTATAATTAAACATGTAACAAGAAGGGGGTAAGAAATTCAATTAATTTATTAAAATCAAATTATATTGGGGGATTAAAATTTTAAAAGAGAAATGATTGTTTTATCTACATATGCTAATTAAATTTTTAATTAAAAAGGAAAAGGGGTAAAAGGTTGTTTTTCTACACTTTCTAAATTGAGTTTTAGTTAAAATAGGAAAAGAGGGAAACTTAAAAGAAATAGGAAACTAAAGGAAAAATGGGAAACATAAAGAAAAGGGGAAACACAAAGAAAAAGCTGAATCTCTAACTTAGTAAGGAATATTTCCTTGGAAACTTGCTATTTTTAAACTCAACTAGGAATTTAGTAAGGCGTAGGTCATTTAATATTTGTAAGGGAATATTGGGACACCAAGGATCATTTTTAGGAATGATTTTAGGTGGGTGGGGGAAATAGGAATAATTAAATAATTAATGAAATTAATTTTCTAGTGCAACTAGGGGGATGGGTGACATGTGTACAGGGGAGGTTTTTTCTTATTAATTTAATGACAAATAAATTAAATGGGAATTTGAGAAAGAAATAACTTAAATCTATAAAAAGGGTGGAGGAGGAGGAGTATGGATCTCATATTTATGCCTAACATTACGCTGTTGAATTGTTTTCTTGATTAAACTTATCTTGTGGGAATTGGGATACCCAACTCGGGTAATGAGTGGTAGTTGGACCTTGCGAGGTGATCTGGGTTCTAGAGGTTATCTGGTATTAGGTGTGTGGCCCCTTTGCGGCTCAGGGGGCTCAGGGGGAAGAGGAGTACCCCTAGCATTGGCTGGGAGGTACTGGTGAGGTCACATTGATCGACAAGCGGAAGCTGGATGGAGCACTCGTAGGACAAAAACTACTGTGCAGTTGTGTTTGGCTAAGGTACTCCGGTTTAATTGTTACTTGCAAAGAAATTAAATTTACACATAATATTTCTCTATGCTCGATTTAAGATTTCATTTCCATGCACTGTCTTGCACTTGCTTTCCTATGGTATTGTAATCCCCTTGCTTTTTGTTTTCTGAATGGATTTCCCTTGGCGAACAAAACTTCTAATTTCAATAACTTATCTGTGTGGGTTTTATTGATTATTATGAATATATTGTGCTTTATATTATGCCCTTATCCCTAGGTCATCAATCCATTCCTGAGCAGTCAGCTAGGATCTGAATCAACGTTCATCACTTTAGTGTTTAAAGACCTATAGATTCTAATTCCCTCTATTTCTATGCATGGATAATGAGCCAAGGATAAAAAAATTCCCTGTTGTCTACCCCTTTTTTATCTCTGCGTTGATTGATTCATGGTTGAATGATTGTCCTTGTGCCTTCTTGTGAATGAGCATCTTTGTGTATTGTTATAATTTCTCTCCATGAACAACTTAATACTCTCTGTGTTTTTAATATCACCTCTATGTTTTTGGATGGCATTTTATTCTCTGCGATTTTAATGACAGCTCCCAACTCTTTGATTTGTAAAATATCAGTGTTATTAATATGTGAATGAAAATGTTTTAATGTATATGTTGATTGCATTTTAATGTGACAGCATGTATACATAATGATTTCATTTTACTATTGAAAGAACCATTTCATGCACCCCCATGAATTCATTTTACTGTCGATAAAACATTTATATTGTGACCAGTTTTTATTTTGTTGTTTGAACCATGATTTTATTGAACCAACAATTTATTGAACCACAAATTTTATTGAACCAACTCTTTTGAACCACGATTTACCATGCAAATTGGTTGATACCATTGTCATTTACCACGTGATTTAGTTTACACCATTGTTATTTACCATGCGTTTTTATTTGGATAAAACGCAGCACACATTACACCCTATTCAACTAGCTGACAATTATTTAGACTTGCCCTAAACACACACAATATTAACAACGATTTCTCTCAGGATTCACAATTGGTTACCCATTTCGTAGATAGCCCATGGATGTCTTGGCCACGTTTTCATTTAGTTGCAGTATCATTCTTTTAGTAGGTAGCCAAATTTTATACAGTGATTTCCCACCTATATAAATCTATTTTAGTTTTATCTCACCTTATTTTTTAAAACCGCGATTTAACACAGTGAAATTATCATATTCGTTTAATTTCATGGTTAGCGATTGGTTCATTGGATAGCAATTGATTTTTAATGAAATAGTATCGATGAAAGATATATCTGGTGTGACTGCAAATGTTATTATAGACAGTGAATATATTTTAGAAAAACTAATTTTGGTGGTGTTACACAACCAATATCAGTTTTCAACTTAGCCATTATCATGTTAAACTCAATGCCTTCCTTTTTAACTCAACATATATGAAATTTTTCAACTCTGCAATTTTCTTTTATTTAGACAGTTTTAATTCTTAATCTAGACAGTTCAATCGAAATTCTTTTAAGCAATTCAATTTCTCTTATAATCATGTTCACATCATGAATTTGACAGAGTTCGTATTCAACAACGATATCCCCAAATTTTATGAATGACATCAATTTGATTGTTGCATTTTTTACTGTGTAATTGGTTGGGTGAATTTATTTCTTGTATGAATGTGAAATGGCAGTGAATATGACTATAATGGGGACGTATTTACTGTGAAAAATGATAGTGCTTTTACGATGCAATTGGTGGTGTATTTATTGTGTAAATGGTGGCATCTTAATGGCAGAAAAATTCCCCTTGATTTATTGATTGTGTTGATTAATATGTTGATTGTAAGGATTTGACAACCATCTTACAATAGGTGTGACAAAACCTTTATAATTAGTATGTTTGACATGAAGAATTAGGTAAGGAGTTCCTTTCATATAGACAATAATGCTAAATTGTAAACTCTGTGAATTTTTTTAATTAGAGAATA
The DNA here is from genome assembly GCA_000966675.3 of Picea glauca. Classification (NCBI taxonomy): domain Eukaryota; kingdom Viridiplantae; phylum Streptophyta; class Pinopsida; order Pinales; family Pinaceae; genus Picea; species Picea glauca. The sequence goes on along the minus strand of JZKD02S1744035.1, from coordinate 19,739 downwards.
ATGATCTAATTGACTATGCAAATCTTTAATAGAAAGACAACAGTATCTTTATGGTTGGTTCACTGTGTTTTTATATCTATATAAATAGTCTCATGTGGTTAATAGATAGTGATACCACTCCTTGGTAGACAACTTACATTTTATGTTAAGAAATAATAGCTTATAATTGTTAGCCAGTGAAATAATATTATTTTCTCAATAAGAACTAACTTCACTTAAACCTTCTTCTAGTGGAATGTTTCCAACTTTTTACTTACACTTAAATACCTTCACTAATTTACCCCTTTCAGTGATTTTATCTTGGGAGAAAACAAAAGTAGATTGGTATAGAAAATAATAATTATTAATGTTAAATGATGCAAAAGTTTTAAGATTTATTGATTTTTATTCAACATAATAGGATTATCATTTGTTGGACAGAGCAGTAAATGTTGGATTAATAGGACCATTAGACATAATGGTTATTGGCGTAATAGTTGATTATCTTGCACAACCTTAATGGTCGAGGGATTAGTAGTTTTATCAACTAAAACTATTAATAGATAACAATTAATTGGCGAACATGCACCTTGCGCCTTAGGTTGAGGTGGAAGGGGTGTTTGGTCATAGTCGTTTCACCATATAGGTTTCCTTGTAGGAAAAAAGAATCCTCCGGTCATTCGTGCAATTTAAATCGAGTGATGTCATCTTGCATCCTATCGACTCGTTCCTTGGGTGTGTGGGTATCATCTTCTTGTTAGTTATTTCGGTCTCCTGGCACATTGGATTTGTCTTGAGTCTATGGTCCATGTAGGTTATGTTGAACTAGGGTTATTTTCACACCTATCACCTGGTGACGACATGATTCCTGATGATGGGATCATTACATTCCCTAGTGGATAGAGGCGAATGATATCTTGGTTGGAGTTTGTTCTTCCTATTGTGAGTTTTTGTTCATTGTATTTGATATTGGTGCTTGGGTTGTAACGCCTTCATGTGTTTGGTTTTGCACGCCATAGAGGTTTCTACTTACTGGTCTTTGATCTCATTGTGTCGGGATTGTGGATGTTGTCCCTTAGCTTGTAGGTGTTGTCATGTTTGTGTCGTGCAGTTAGTTGTTTCTATCAGTCCTTGATTTTCGCATGTTTCACCTAGTTTCTCGATGTGCTAGTGTGTTGAGTCGTTGTTTTCTATTTCCTAATCTGTGTGCATGGTGTTCGTCGTCAGTTTGTGTGGTTTAATTGTTGTTGTCATTTCCTTCCTGCCTAAAACCAAAACAAAAAAATGCACTTTTTACTTTGCTTCTAGTCATAACGATTGGGGTCATTACATCCACATTCATTGCTAAGTAAATGTGCATATATGGGGGTAGACTTATTTTGTAGGTGTTATCTCCCACCTTCTCTAATACCTCAAAAGGGACATATTTCAGATCCTTGATCCTCTTATCAGGACCCAATAATATTTCGTTCTTCAACAATAATGAAACTCTATCTGCCACTTTTAATGCCTTCTCGACTCATTGTTGATCATGTCTGGATTTATACTTTTCCTATGAATTATTTAGTGTTTATTATGCTTGAAAATGGATTTGTCTAATCTTTTCAAAACATTTATTAACTCTCAAAGATTCTTTTGTGATGTCTTCCCTCACTCTTCCTCAATATTCATATGCAAAATCCAACGTTGAAGATTAAAAATACCCAAAGCAAGTTTCAAAATGGGACTTACCGATAGAAGTGTGGACTACTTTGTTATAAGAATGTTGAATATAGATCTTATTTTCATCCCAAGTCTTCAGATGCTTCTAATTGTAACCCTTCAAAAGATGCACCAAAGTCCTATTTATTACTTATTTATACCCATCCTTCTATGGATCAAATGTTGTAGAACTCTTCAACGTAGTGTCCATCTTCTCCCTAAGTGTAGTCCAAAAGGAACTAAGAGATTTGGTATCCCTATCTGAGATTATGCTCCTTGGTATCCCAAATTGCACCCAAACATGTTCAAAGACCATGTTTGTTGCTTCTTGTCTTATTATGGTATTTTTACAAGGAATAAGAATGCACATATGATAACTACCACAAAAATATAGTCATGTCCCTTCCTATTTTTTGGTAAACCTTCCATAAAATCCATGGAAATGATTTCTGAAATTTGTCTATGTACAAATAAGGGATGGTATAGACCTTTCCTTATATTGTTGGGATTGTTGGTACAATAAATTATAAATCCTCTAATATAGCATGCTATATCTTCTTTCATTTTAGGTTAGTACAGATACCTTTTAAGTTAGCAACTATCCTCCCAACACCAAAATGTCCTGCAAATTTGTAGGTGTGAGACTCTCTGATAAGCAACAATATTTAACCTTTAGGAATGCATATCATGTCTAGATTGTAGAGAAACCAATTATGTATATGATATTCATATTTACCATCACCCTATTTTACATGAAAGTTTCCCTATAGTTGTTGAAACATCTCCTTGAAGTCCTCATATTTTGTGTATTCCTCTTTGTATGCATCATGGGTAAAAGGATACATCTTCATAAGAGTTACCAAATATATAAACTCTCATGTGGGTGGCCTGGAAAGAATGTATGCCAAATTATTAGTGCTACTCTTATTATACTTGATAATTGGATGACATTGTTGTGAAAACCACATCCACTTGTAATGTCTGGTTTGCTAAACCTTGAATTGGGCCTGCAAATATTATAGTGGCTCATGATCTATGTGGATAATGGTTTACTTCCTCATCATATAGTTCTTCTACTTCTTAATAGCTTGAACCATGGAATATAGTTGCTTATCATAGGTAGGGTAGTTTAAGACTCCCCCATGAAATATTTCAAAATGATAGGATATTAGCTTACCTCCTTGCATCAAAAATAGTTTCATAGAATACCCACTTGCATCTATATCCACTTCAAAGTGATTTTTCAAGTTAGGAATTACAATAATTGGTGCTCTATTGATCTTTCATTTTATCTCATTCAATGCTTTATGTTGATTATTTTCCCACTAGAAAATCTTACCACTAGTTTTTATGGAATGGAGTGGTGCAAATATTGTTCAAAACAATGCTATGAACTTCGATAGGTAATGTATTTTCCGAAAAAAGGTCCTAAATTCAATGACAATAGTAGAAACTGGTGATTTTATAATGGCATCCATCTTTGTGGGATCTATCTTGAGCTCACCTCCACCAATAACATACCTAGAATACGTCAATGATTGCTGCGAAAACAAACATTTCTAGAGGTTATCCAATAACTAATAATTTTTTAGAGTCTCTAACACCTACACAAAATGTGAGATGTACTCTTCCTAGGTAGATTTATAAACCAATATATCATCCAAAGACACTATAACACATGAATCTAAGTATTAGAATAATACATCATTCATCAAAAGCATAAATGTAGTTTATGCATTCAATCAACCAAATGGAATGAATAACCATTCATACAAACCTTTTCTAGTATTCAGGGTGGTATTACAAGTGTCTTGTTCTTTGACATGTACCTAGCAATATCCCAATTTGAGATCCAACTTGGTAAAGTACTTGGCATGTTGCAACTAATATAACAAATCACCAATCCTAGGCATAACATATCGACTCTTGAGTGTAAAATTGTTTAAATCTCTGTAGTTGATACACATTCACCAAGTTGTATCCTTCTTAGCTAGTATAATGATATATGACCCACAATGTGAGGTGTTTGGTCTAATTACTCTCTACTCTAGTAGTTGTTGCAAATATTTCTTCACTTCATCTACTTGCATACAAAACTTTCTATACAACCCAATATTTGGCAATGTAACATTAGGAAGCAACTATATCTCATGCTCCACTTCCCTCTTAGGTTGCAGACCTTTAGGATCCTATAGGATTCCTTTGTATTCCTTCAAAAACTCCTCCAACTATTGTGTTTTAGTTTTAGTACATCCCTCCAAGGATGTCGTTACTCTTACAGATTCATTACCTGATTGATTCTCTTGTAAGAAAAGAAAAGCATACCTCTTACTTGAACTAATGAACTTTTTGGCTTGATTGTCACTTACAAATGAGATCATAAATTTACCTTCATTTGCATTGGTGATGAAATACTTCCCATCCTTAATTAGAAGGTAGTATTTTTCTCTCCCCATGAATATCTGATCCCTCATATACATGTAGGGCCATCCAAAAAATACACCACACATGTAAAGGTGTACTACATATAAATCCACTTCAACAATAAAATATGAAATTATAATAAATTTGATCTTACACTTAATGAGGGTTTTGAAATCCTCCCACTTATTTATTGACGAATCACCCTCCAGCCTAAGTTTATTTGTGTGTATTTTCCACCAGATTAAAGCATGGCCCTCTAGTTTTAGTGAGGAAATTGAAATCATTTGCTTATTTATATTGTGAACACTAAAATAGACATATAGTTGTTGTAACCAATGATTCAACTTTAATGCATCGATCTCACCTTGGTATGGATTGATATCCACTTTCACTTCCATTTTAAATAAATATTATGAATGGGTAATGACATATGAACTTGGACGCTCTTTCTCAGGATCTTTCCTCAACTAATTTTCTTGGTCTTTATTATCTCCCAATTTCCCCTTTGATACAATCTCTGAGTTAGAGCCTCCAACCTCCCCAAACAAAACAATATTTCTTACTAGAGATTCCATGAATATGGACATATTGTGAGAGATGTTGGAGACATTCTCTTCTATTCTTGCAAATATCTCTTGTACTAGATCTTGAGGGTTTTTCTGAACAAACTCATCCTCTATTACTAGGGTTCTGTGACTTTTTTCTAAAGCCAATTCCTAGGTCCTTTTTTCTAAAGCCAATTCCTAGGTCCTACAACTTTTCACAAATATCCCATAGAAAATAATTTGATACCAATATGATCTATAAATTGTCATGGATATTCTACTAGAACAATTCCTCACAACAAATCTTACACTTTTATGAAATATTATATTTTTTTTGAAATATGTTTCCTTAGATACCGCATTAGTTAATTACTATATTTTTTTAATTTATGAAATAAATGAATTATGAAAATGAAGAAAAAATATACAAAACATTTATACAATTGAATACAATATGTATCCTAGGAAACCCAATATGGAATAAAACCTAGCTATAAGGTGAGACATATTCTCTACTCTATTTTCTTGAGTTATGGAAAACACGTAGAAAGAAAGTGTCACTCACTATGCAAATTCCTTAGACATTGTGGCATGAACGAGTGCTACATAATATCCTATCTCCTCTGTTATGTTCTGAAACTACCACTCCTTGGATGCTCCACTTGTAATTCTCCAAATGCTTAATATATCATAAAAAAAAAAATATGTACGCACCATGTACAAAATGTGAGCATGGAGAAAAACTCCAAGATAGATATTTTACAAAATAACTCCTTAAATAATAGGAGAACCTCCTCCAAATATCCAAATAGATTCATACATGATAATTCACATGTTTCAATAATGAAGACATGATCTCTATATATACCTATTCACACCTACACATGAGACCCCTTTACTATTAGGCCGACTCTACTAGATATATATTTACACATTACATGTACATTTATCCCCATATATACCCCCACTTGGGATCATATCATATACATTTAACCCTATATATTCCCCCTTTGGTTCATAACATAGTATGCTCCCTCAAAAATATTTGTCCTCAAATCTTTGAAATTAAAGGCTTGAGATGTGATGAAACCAAGTAATATTGTTTTCTTATGTTCTTTATTTATTCTTTCCATTGATTATGATACGTCCATCCAAAAAAAAATATTTTCAGTTTTAATCCTTGGTGTCTAGTTGTTGCACAATTTTGTTTCCCTTTATTCCATGTAATTTTGTTGAAGCTTTTCCAATTTGTAGTAGATGTTGGTGCATGATAATATCTTGTTGATTAACGGTTTTATGATTCCATATTCCATGAATACTGATGATTATTCCATCTTCTTTATTGATAATGTTGATATTGATCTTCTTGTCTTCTTTGAAATATTTCCTGATAATGAGGGTGTCGATATGGTTTCACATTAAACGATTTTTCTTCATTTTTCACACCCATTTCATATATATTTTTTTCAAAGATAATGGAATCATCTATCCTCTTTGCTTGGTATTTGAATACTCTATACTTGGATATAATACCATAATATTTGGGATGTACCTCCTTTAGATGAAGTTCAACTTCTTCATTTTTCTAGTGACCTTCTTGAATCTTGTCTTCTTTCTCCTTTTGAAGATGCAATGTGACCCCATATATCAAATTGTTATGTCTTTCTTCAATTTTGGATTTTGTTTTTCATTTTACCTCATTATTATCTAAGGATTCCTCAACCTTCTTGCAAATTTCCTCTTCAAGTCTTTTGGTAGATTCTTCATCCAGGATCCTCGTTTCTTCTTGATTTTGATAATTCTTCTTTTCTTCTTTCAATATCTTAACCTCATACAATATTGTTTTATTATGGTTTCATAATATACATATCTCTTCATATTTCTTTTTCAATTCTTCCCTTTACTCATTTTTTTCCAAATTTCTATTGGTAATATTTTCTTTCTTTATGTTATTAATCTCCCTAATGAGTGATTCATTAAGGGATTTCATATTGGAAACTTATCATATTTCTTAATAATATATTTTCTTAGTTCTTCATTCTCCATTTTCAATTTGGAGACTTTCTTTTTAGTCCTTTAATTCCAATTGAATTTTATATATCTCTTCCATTTTTTTTTATTGATCCATTCATTTGAGAAGAGTTTTTCAAAATATTCTCATGTGGGGGAGAGTTTATTACCTTCATCAAGGATATACCACCACTTAAAGTCTTCACCCATCAAGTATAATCATATTGGAAAAGGCCTCCAATTCATTTTCTTTATCATCCTAAACCATTCCTTGGGATCGATTTCATGTTTATCTTCATCTCCTATAAATTAGGTATTTCTATTGATTTTTAAGTGAGTTCAAACCCCAACCCTCAACTTACAAAATCAATATATTATGAATAATGATATAAAATATTTATAATACCTGTTCCAATATATTATTATATGTTTTCTCTTTCCAATGGATTTTGAATTATCTCAATCAGACATTCCAATCAAATGTTATGATAATTTTAAGTGAAAATACATTGTAAACCCTGATTTAGAGTATGTCCTTCTATTTGACCTTCCTTCTTATGTATTTGAGAAATTTAGGCCCTTATGAGTCTGAAATTTCGGCCTATAGTCCTATGATGTGTCTTCTCTATAATTCCATAGGTCTGACAAAAAATTCAGGTGCCAAATGAAAGTTATGATAACTTTTCCAAACCTTGTTGATTTGTTTACTATTCTAGAGAGATAACTTGTACATAATTCCACAAGTCCAATATTTGATAAATGATTCTGAAATTTGTACCGAATATACTAATGATTTTCATGTTTTAAACTCAACTAGTCCAACAAAATTTGGATCCTCATTGAATAACATGACTTTTTAACCTGGAACACTTGTTTGAGACTAGTTATAAGACTAGTGAAAAACCTTATCTTCCACAAGGTATATATATATGAAAGTATAACTTCCCAGAACCTAGCCATTTTACTATAGGTACCTCTCTATGTATTTTGAATAACCTCCAATTTTCTCTATCTCAAGTGGCTCTGAAATAATATTATAGTGAAAATTCCAAGATGACTTGCTTGAGGAGGAAAAACCCTAGGATCGATGTTATGATACCAAATGTAATGATCCAAATGCTTAATATATCATCATATAAAATAAGTACACGCCATGTACATAATTTGAACATGCATCACAAATCCAAGATAGATATGTTACATAATAAATCCTTAAAGAATAGGAGAACCCCCTCCAAATATCCAAATACATTCATACATCACAATTAACATGTCTAAATAATGAATACATGATATCTATATATACCTATTCACACCTACACATGAGGCCCCTTTACTATTAGGACGACCCTATTACATATATATTTATACATTACATGTACAATTAACCCCATATATTCCCACCCTTTAGGTAATATCATATACATTTATCCCTGTGTATTCTCCCTGTGGGTCAGAACATCGCTTAACTAGTTCTAGACCTCTTTTGAAAAATTGTATCCTATTCCAACTCCACCTAAGAATCTAGTAATAAGTCTTCTATGGTAGGTGGGACCCACTCCTCTTGATTCAACATCGAATGATCATAGAGTTTCAAATTCTCCATGTTCACTACTAAGTAAATGTGCATATATGAGGGTATATTGATTATGTAGTTGTTATCTCCCACCTTCTCCAATACCTAAAAAGGGCCATACGAGAAAGCCTTGATATTATTACTAGGACCCTATAGTATTTCATTATTGAGTTGTAATAAAAAAAAATATTCTCTATTGTATGTTGATCATGTTTGGCCTTATACTTTTCCTGTGACTTCTTCAATATGTATTGTAGTTGAAAATATATTTGTCTATTCTTTTCAACAATTTTTTTCACTCTAAAATCTTCTCTTCAACTTAGAGTCCATATTCTCCAAAAGCATAGTCTAAAAGGAACTGAAAAATCTAGTATCCATATCTAAGATGTTGCTCCTTGGTATCCCAAAGTGCACCCAGACTTGTTTAAAGAACATGTTTTATACTTATTGTCATCTAATGGTCTTTTTACAAGGACTAAGAATGGGAATATTGTTAATGCTTTAAACTATAGAAAACATATAATCGTGTACCTTCCTAGTTTTTGGTAAACCTTCCACCAAATCTAAGGAAATGCTTTCTAGAGTTCGATTGGGTATAGGTATGGGATAGACTAAACCTTTCGTTCTATTAATAGGCTTGTTGGTAAACCAAAGTGTAAGTTCTATAATATATCATGCTACATCTTCTTTAATTATGGGTCAGTGCACATACATTTGTAAGTTAGGAACTATCTTCCCAACACAAAAATGTCCTGCAACTTTGGAGGTGTGAGCCTCTCTGATAATCTGCAAACTTTCACCTTTAGGAATGAAGAGTTTGTCTATATTATAGATAGACCTATTATAGAGATGATAGTAAGCCTTTCCATCACCTTATTCTACATGAATTTTTCCCTGTAGCTTCTAAAACACCTCCTTGAAGTTCTCATCTTATGTGTATGTCTCATGTTCATAAGAGTTCCAAAAGATGTAAACTTTGATGTCAGTGACCTTGAAATCATGTCTGCCAACTCATTAGTGTTTTCCTTCTTATACTTCATGAATAGATGAAATTATTGCAAAAAATCCATCCACTTATAATGTTTTCTTTATTGAAGCTTACTCTAGGCATGAAAATACTATAGTGGTTTGTGATCTGTGTGGATTATGGTTTCTTTCTCATAAAATAGTGCAATCACTTATTAATATATTAATTTGGGGAATAGTGTTCCTTATCATAGGTAGGATAGTTTAATACTCCCGAATGAAACATTTCAAAGTGATAGCATACTATCTTACCTCCTTGCATCAAAATGGATCACATAGCATACCCACTTACAACTGTGTCCACTTCAAATAGATTTTGTAAGTTAGACAATGCGCAATTTTTTTTCTTGAATGATCCTTTGTTTCATCTTGTTGAAAAATTTATGTTGATTATTTTCCATCTGGAAACTCTTACCATCGGTTTTTATAGCATGGAGTAGTGTAGCTATTGCTAAAAGCGATACTATGAACTTTCACATGTATTGTGTTTCCCCAACAACACTCCTAAATTTAATGACATTATTAGGAATTGGAAATTTTATAATGGTATCCATATTTGCAGGATATATATTCAATTCCCCTCCATTGATCACATACCCAAAAAATACACCAATGACTAATAAGAAAACTCACATTTCTTAAGGTTATCCAACATTTGGTGTTTTTTCAGAGTCTCTAAAACTTCAATGATATGTGATATGTGCTCCTCATAGGTAGATCTATAAGACAATATATCTTCCAAATACACTATAACAAATTAATCTAAATATGGGTGCAATACATCCTTGATTAATCTCATAAATTTAGTCGGTGTATTACATAAAACAAATGGCATGACAAACCATTCATACAAACCTTTCCTTGTCTTGAACATAGTATTCCAGATGTCTTGTTCTTTGATGCATACTTTGTGGTATTGTTATTTGAGATCTAACTTGGTGAAGTACTTGGCATGTTACACGTATTCAAACAAATCATCGATCCTAGGTAGATGGTATTGATTCTTGAGTGTAATATTGTTCAAATTTCTGTAGTCGATACAGATTCACCAAGTCCCCTCCTTATTGGGTACTATAATTATAGGTGACCCACAAGGATAGGTGCTTGGTTTAATTTCTCCCTACTCTAGAAACTACTACAACTATTTATTCACTTCATTTGCTTCCAAAACAAATTTTCTATACAACCCAATATTTGGTAATGGGGAGTTAGGAAACAACTGCATCTCTTTATCCACTTCCCTCTTAGGTGGAATTCCTTTAATATCCCGTAAAAATCCTTTGTATTCCTACAAAAAATCCTCCAACTGTTGTTTCTTGTTCTTAGTACAACCCTCCATGGATGTATTTACTCTTACTGAATCATCACCCAATTGATTCTCTCATAAGGAAAGAAAAATATATTTCTTACATTAACTAATACAAATTTTGGCATGGTTGGCACTTACTAATGAGAACATCAATTTACCTTTATGTGCATTGATAATGAAAGACTTCCCATCCTTTATTAGGTGGTATTTGTTTTTCTCTTAATCAATATTGCATCACTCATATACATGTAGGGGATTTCAAAAACGACACCACACACATCAAGGGGTATTGCATCTAACTCCACTTCATCAATAAAATATGCACATGCAAAATTAATGATCTTATACCATTTCATGACCTTGATATATGCATCCTTGCTTACTCACCCCAACAACTATGGGCTAGTATGATCTTGAACTTCCATCCCAAGATTTCTAACTAGACCGAGTGCTATGAGATTGGACTATGAACCAAAATTAAATAGAGTGTCTACCTCAATCTTGTTGACCTAGATCTTGATATGGAATATTTTTTTCATCTCCTTCTCTTCCTTTTGATGAATGCTTATCAAATTCAAATCTTCTACATTGAAGTGCATGCAATATTCTCATCCACATTTGACCTTCTCTCTACTTGATTACTTGAATCCATGGCTAGAAGGTTCTTCTTCTTGGAATCTATCTTACAATTATTAGGGTTCAACTCTAGTTGTAGTTCCCAACACTTTTATTTGGTGTGACCATCAATATTGCAATGTTTAAAGTGGTTACTTGGAACCTTTCACTGTTATGTGGTGGTTCTCATATTCTTGTATTTACCTTTCCAGTTCTTCTTCCCATCCTTGGAAGTATATTGGTTTTCTTTCTATTTGTAAACACTTGGATGTCCTTTCTTGTGGAATATATTGTTTATATATTGTTCTTTCACACAGGCCTCAAAACATATCTTGATATTGAAGAGAATCACTTTACTTAAAAAATGACTATGTAGACACCCAAGATACCTAAGGAGTACATATGGGTTCTTGTCGGAGATACCCAACATCATATCCATATTTCTAATTTTGGTGGCATACTCCTACAAACTATGTACTTTCCTTTGCTTGAATTAATGACAATAGATCCATTTTTTGTCTACATACCCAATAGGGTATAACTATGACTTACTGATGGATTTAAATCCTCCCACTTAGCTACTAGCATATCTCCCTCTAGCCTAAGTGTCTTTATGTGGTTTTCTCACTGGGACAATGCATGGCCCTTTAATTCTGATCAGGCAAAGGAAATATTTAGCTCCTAATCAATATTGTGAACACTAAAACATACCTCTAATTGTTGGATCCATTCAATCAACATTAATGCATTGATATCACCTTGGTATAGCTTGATATCCACTATCACTTCAATTTTAAATAAATACTATGAAGGGGTAAGGGAAATCAAACTTAGTTTCTCTTTCTTGGGATCTTTCCTCGACTCCTTTTATGGGTCTTCATTATATGCGTATTTCCCCTCTGATCTAATATCTTAGTTAGAGCCTCCAACCTCCCCAAACCATTTTATATTTCTTATTATATCTCCCATGAGGAGGTACATATTACAAGAGATTTTGGTGACTTTCTTTTCTATCCTCACAAATCTCTCTTCTACTCGATATCAATTGTTTTTGTGAATAGACTCATCTGGCATTACTAGGGCTCCATGAAATTTTTCTGAAGCCAATTCCTACATCCTACAAATTTCCACAGAAATTCCAAAGTAATCTTATTTAGTACCAATTTGATCTATAAACCGCTATGGATATTCCACTAGAACTGCTCGTCACAACATATCTTAAACTATTTTGAAATAATAGATTTTTTTTGTAGTATGTTTCCTTATATCATATATTAGTTAATTAATATGTTTTCTTGAATTTATGAAATAAATGAATTATGAAAATGAAGGAAATGAAAAAATATATACACACCATTCACACAATTCAGCACAAGATCTATCCTAGGAAACCCAATATGGGAGAAAACCCAACTAGAAGGTGAGACCTATTCTCTACTCTCTTTTATTCAATTATGGAAATCAAGTCCAAAGAAAGAGGAACTCACTATGGAGTTTCCTTTGAAAAAGTTGCCTAAAAAAATGCTACAAAATATATTGCGTCCTCTATTATGCTCTACAACTATTGCTCCTTTGATGCTCTACTCAACTAGTTTTGGAGCTCTTCTGCAAAACTATGTGCTCTTCCAACTCTACCTCCCATGGACCATCATTTCATATTGATATAGTAGGTTCCTAACTACTTTTTTGTCTAAACTATGGTTGATTATGGACATCAAACCTTCCATCCACAGACTTATGGACAAATAGAGGAAGTCAATAGGATGATTTCCCATCTATTGAGGATGTTCAATTCAAAAAATCCATGCACATGCGATGAGAGCCTTCATTATGCTCAACCCAGTTTCTATAGAGCCCTCCATAGCTATATTGGCCACATCCATTTTCAGGCATGCTTGGGATTCCAGCCATTGGCCCCCATTGATGTAGCTCTACCCATTACAACTACATAGGAAGAGTCCTCCCATGCTTATACCAAGTCTGATTGAGTAACCAAATTTGTTTAATGAATTCAACACATCCAACAAAAATTTCATGATATTCTACAGAAAGCCAATTCCAAGTATAAGCAATGCCACAATTAGCATCGCATAGCACACAAGTTTCAGGTGGGAGATAAGGTAGGGTTTCATTTGAAGAAAGAGTGCCTCATAAGGCCCCATAAAAATATCTTCCCACTTAGACATAGGACTTACACTATCACCAAGGTTGTGGGTGAGAATGATTTTGAATTGATTATTCTCCCTTTCCTTGGCTTGCACCCGATCTTTAATATGAAACTTCTTTGACCATATTTTCCACCTCTCCTGGACACTTGAAACTTGGTCAAGTACTTGGACAATAAAAAAATCAATCATGAATGCATTGAAAAAGTGATATTTGATAGAATCATGGACACCAAGATAAAGGGATCACGTCAATGGAACATCCAATTCTATCAGTTCATGAAAGTAGGGAAATTTCTTCACTAGGGTAAGTGTCTCGCTAGGTGTAATATTCAACATACGATTCCCCATATAATGGATTAAATTGATGTAATGGGGACCATTTATTCCTAATGTGGGAGAACTAATCCATGTGGATACTAGTGGCCATCCACCTATTCCACTAATTAAAAATGGTTCCACATCTTGGAAGTTTTCTATGGTTTTTCGGGTCCCAAACTTTTGAGAACGTTTTCAGTCCCTAAATGACATTTTTTTGTGTGGAAGAACCTACAATGTAGTTGAAGGCACATTCTAGGCTAAATGAAATGTGTACTCCTTGGATATACCTTTTCGATGGGGTATCGAGTGCCCCAAACGATGATCATATGCAAAATTTTCACCCCTAGGAGGTTGACGAATTACCTAACCACATCGGGGACCACAAACCTTTTGCCACTTCATTTTCTAGGGTGATGGTTTTGGATGTTTTGGGTTTTCTCACTGATGATTTATGTTAAAATTCATTTTTGGCCTATTTATAATCAACTTCTTAAAAATGAGCGTAGTCAACACAACTCTCTCTTTAGAGATAAGCTACCATCCTTCTAGCTAGCTTGTGCGCTTTTCATTTTTTACAATCTTTTATATTCCAAACAATCATTAATAGAATATAAGTTTAATCATATTATTGTGTTTCTTGGAATATCTATTTGTGTTTCATTTTTATATCTATGCCTTCATATGATTCTCAATATAATATGGATTAGATCAAGACAAGGATTCTTTAGGGGTAGGAGTTTCACCCGATAAGGAATGGTTCTTACATCGTTAGATGTTCCCTATATAAAGGATCTTATGAATTATCAAATTATGAAGGTAAGGTGTTGTCAAAGCCCAGAAATGGGCTCTATATATAGATTTAATATGCTTGAGAGTCAATGGTCAAGCATTTTATCCTTTGTAATTATTCTATATTGGAAGTATTTTTGTATTATATAATTCGTTTTCTTTATGTTTCAGTTTGATTATGGTGCTTTTGCTTGGTCTGCATATTTCCATGTAGTTTTTTATCTTCATAGGGTTCACGGATGTAACCATCCATCACACTCAGAACCTTTATTCTATGGCGTGGGTGATTTACTCTCATTTGGGCCAAGTGGTAACTTCTAGACACACTTGTATGGAGCTACCAACCAATAATGTGGTTGAGTATAGCGTCATGATTGAACTTCTTGGAGATTCCATTTCACACTATATCTTGTCCTTGGAAGTTCACACAGGTTCCCAGTTGGTAGTTTCACAATTGAACAATGAATATTTTGTGCACGATCCTACACTTCTCTGACGATTTTGTCAGGTATGTCTTTTGGAATTATTTTTTGACTATGTTGCATATGTTCACGTTTCTAGGAGTGAAAATTTAGTATCTAATGCATATGTTAATTATGTGTTAGATTGAAAAATTTTCATAATTAAAATTAGAATAAAACACACATAAATGTATATAGAATCATTTGTGCATAACAACATAAGTTTATTGAGGCAAAAAGGTGTATATATATTTCTTTAATATTCATTAAGCATAAAAATGTGGTTCAATGTTACAAAATTGGGCTCCTAGACCCAAGTTCCTATATATTTATACCAATACACATAATACATAAGATCTATGTTGAGTTATGAAAACCCCCTGCCTCTCATAGGATCCACTGACCTCCTGGTCTAAGGATCTTTAATTTTGCAGCAGTTGGATCAACTCACAAGGTTCCACTGGGCCTTTTCTGTTTGGTTCCACGGGTCTTTTCTTCAATTTTTGGGCCAATTTTAACTCTTTGATAGGATCTTTCCAGTTAGACGCTTCCTCCATGTGACCCCCGGGATATGACCTAGGGCTTGACTCCAAAGGGAGATAAGCTTTCAGGCTTCAGGACTGTTGGCACCCGACGCTTCTCCACACTCCCAAAGTACTCTGTAGCTAAAGCTACAGATCAAGTGCCACATACCCTCCTCTAAATAAACAGTTGGCAGAGATTTAGCCTTTGGGCCTCAGAGCTTCTCAATAAACTCTACCTCTCTCTCTTTCTCCTAGAGTACTCTTCCTCTGAATGCACGGATCCCCAACTTGTGCCTTCTCTGAGATCAACAGTTGATGGTGTTTCAACCTTCGGGTCCCCAACGATCTGACGCTACCCTACTCATCCTTATTTCTGAAGACTCCACTCGTCGACCCTTGATGTAACGGGGTGGATCTTTTACTTCCACATGTCCTATTTGTAATCAACAGTTGGTTCTCTCTTTGGGAGTTCAGGCTTTGATCGCACTTGATACTCCATTCCCTCAATCTTCTGAGGTTTTAAAGCTCTGAAGTGAGGATCCCATGCCATGTTTCCTCCTTTCAAATCTGATGGTCTAGATTTCTTCAGCCACCAGGATTTCGAAAGCCTAGCCTTATGGGGCTCTGCCTCTAGCTCCAACGAAGCACTCCTCCTATGGAGTGTGGGATCCACTGACACATGCCCCTTAAAATTGAAATTCTCAAATCCTCTTCATCTCCCAAACACTTCGGTGTATGCCCTCCTATGCGCTCAAACATGATTAAAGCATGTGCCACTTACCTGGATCTTACAATTGTTGACCCTCCATGCCTCGATATGACAAATGAGATCTAGTCTCCCTGTGTGGGCTCCTCCATTTTCCTGGACACAAATCCAATGGTCTAGACTACTCATGGATATCAATCCAATAGATCCTATAGCTCCTCCATCCTACGCACGTCACCTGGTTGGAAATGAAGGGTTATTTGGATTCTTCGAAGGCTTATACTTTGTGTCCTTGCGTTGGAATCTGATTCCTCAACTTTGACCAGTGCTATACCTCCTAAGATTAACTTCCCATAAGTATATGAGACTTTTTTCTTCCCTCTATGCACTCCTTTTATCACTTTTAAAACACATTCAGACTTAGAACTTTTTAAGTCCTTCCTCCTCAATTCTTGTGGTTTCTACCTCTCCGTAGCTTGTTCCTCCAAGGTTTTAAAACCTTGGGTGTAGACTTTTCATCCTTGGAACCTCTTCCACTTGACTGTTTTCCTCTGATAATAAGAGTCTGAGAATAACTTAGCTTGCACACTCCTTGCGTAGCTCTGTGAAATACACCACTATCGGTCCTAAGCTTATATGTGCTTTAAAAAGAGAAGTGACTCAAACCTTTGGACTTTCCTCTGTAGGTCCAAATGAATTGGCTTATGTCTGTGCTGATAAAAGCGTTACTTCTCCTGAGATTTATCTCTCTCAAACCTAAAGAGGTTCATGCTTTCTTCCTTTCCAAAAAATTTTATGTTCCCTCTTGGCACTCCATGCTCTTCTTCTTGATATTATGAATTTGAAATAAGTCCACCCTACGCAAACTTTGTGTTGATCCTCCTCATCTTATAATTGCTCAGGATTCAAATAATCTTTTGTGCGCTCTTGGCAAACTACTTCTCAATGCACTGTTGCACATCTCTCTTCCAGAGTGTTCAACAACTCTGGTTATCCTTAATTCCTCCAACACTTCAGAATGGTGTTGGAACTGTTCCCTCCTTGCACCTTCTCAAAGCACTCCTTGCTTAGCTTATAGAGTATTTAGTAAATCTGACTGCTCTTTCTCTGAACAGATTTTCTTAAAGAGTGTTCAATAAATTTGAGGCTCATTTTTGAGATTGATATTATCTTGGGGTGCCCACCTAGAAAATTTTCGTCTGAACTTGAAATGGAATTCATATGCACACTCCTTGTGCTGGCTATAGAGGTTTCAACGCTCTTTCATGCACTCCTTGCAACAACCTAAAGAACCTAGAACTTTCCACAAACTCACAAAAATATAGGGAAGTCTATCTTACTCCTGCGAAGAGAATACATTCATGCATATAAAAACATATCATAAGAACACATAAAACACTCATGTACATTCAAAAAACACACATAAAACATATAGCAAACTTATAGGTAGGAAAAAATTCTCTTTATATTAATTTTTGAATGTCTATACATTGTTTACAAGCCCATACTACAACAAAGTCTTTCGTATTTATCCCCTCCTCTCTCCTTCGATGACAATGGCATTCAACAACCTACAATATCCCAGTAACAACCTTTTATGGGAATCAATAACAATGAATTATACTGGAAAATTACTGAGATGGAAAGGATTATCCTACATCATAATCCACTGCTAGGAAAAATCATGAGCTCCTACTGATGAGATCCTTCTCATGAGTTCCTCTGCTCAACTGTTGAAATCCTCTTGGATCCCAAACCTCTCTTTGGAGCTTTCCATCTGCTCCTTTTCTATGTTTCTCTTGTTGTTGTCCTTCTACTCTTCTAGGATCTCCTCTATTCAGATTTCTTTTTCTGGCAGTCTCCTCTGTTGAATTCAACACCAACTCTCTTATCTCCTATATTACCTCGTCCATATGGTCTAATTGATGGCACTCTCTTGGAAGTATTATTTGTTGCATCTCCTCCTTATGATCAAAGGGAGGATCATACTGATCTCCCATGCTGATTTCACATTATGTGGCACTATCTTGCCACTCCACTGTAGGCTCAAATTTTGTAGCCTCCTCACCGATTTTATGCTCAATCATTTCCCTTGATAGATTAACTTCTGCCAACTCCTCTTCTTCTTCTTGCATTGGTGCTACTCCAACAATTTCCAGCTGCTCCTCAGGATGAAATTTTTCTTTATTCTACATGAATGTCTCCTTGGGGAAGTCATCTTCTATGTCTAGATGGTATAGCCAATCCTTTAGAATCCTCAATTCCTTCTCCCATTGAGTGAGCATCTAAACCGAATGCTCCTCATCTTTCTCCATTTGGGGAGAATTCAATTTATTCTCATTCTCCTCCTCTATGATAGTCTGCATTGGTTGTCCTTTCTTTGTTGTTGCACTTGCAACAAACATAATATCCTCTGCGTTTTTGGTTGGAAGGAATATTCCAATGCCCCCAATGACAAGAATGTACTTCTGATCTTTCTCTTTGAGGGTTGAATTATTTAACTTATCATCATATTTATTCATGTCATCTGAAACCCCACATGAACTCTTATGCTCATGAGGCATCTCTCCATCCTCTTCTTCTTCTCTTTCCAACACTTCTTGTTGAACTGAACTCATCTCTGAGCTCATGAGACTTTCATATAGTCTCATCTCATTTCCGTTTCCCACCTGTAAATTTGGGATTTCTCCTCTGCCCTCCTAGAAGTTTATGAGATGTTCAACAGATATCTCTTCATTACCCACCTGGAAATTTGAATTTTCACTTATTCCCTCGTGACAGGTCACGAGATATCTAACCAATCTATTCTCCTCATCATCAGTGAGGTTATCAAACTACCTCATCCAACTCCTTAGTACCTATTGCTTCCTCCTGGCCAACAACTGCTGGATAGGCCACCTTGCTCTCCTCCTCAAGGGCCAGTCATACCTCCAGCCTCCTTGTGCTACTTGCTTCATATTCATCATCAACTTATCCATTTATTCTCTTGTCTCCTCGAGATATTTATCCATCTTTTATTTGTGTAACTACTGGTGGTATTCTCTTCTGCCTCTCCTATAGACTTACGTAGTCATATCCACCTTTTGCCTCAAAGAACGCAATTGGTTCCTTTTTCTTATCCCACTTGGTTGTTTGTTTTCTACTCTACAACTGAGAGCATCTCCAAATTTCTCCTGCAGTCCACCTAGTTGTCTACTGACTATTGCACACTTGTAAAAAATCCTCTCCATGGCATTAACACTTTTCCTTCTCCCTTTTCCTATTGTATGTGAGAAAAAACATGCTCTGATACCACTTGATGGTATCAGACAAAGATTTTCCAGGGCTTTGATACCACTTGATGGTATCAGACAAATATTTTCTAGGGATATGATACCACTTGATGCATACCCCCTACCTCTCCTAAGGTCCACTGACCTCCCAATCTAAGGATCTTTAATTTTGCAGGAATTGGATCAGTTGACAAGGGCTCACTGGGCCTTTTTGTTTGGTTCCACATGTCCTTTTTTCAATGTTCGGGCCAACTTTGACTCTTTGATAGGCTCCTTCCAATTAGGTGACTCCTCCATGTGACCCTGGGCTATGACC
>JZKD02S1744013.1:28725-46516 GCA_000966675.3 Picea glauca | reverse complement strand
TGTCCACTCACCAGTTCATTATTCCCATGAGAGTAAAAGGTTGAAAACTGAGACCCACCATGCCCCTAAAAAAGGAAAATCCATTGTTGCCCCTTCCTCACCCTCTGATGGCTCTGATAAATCTGTGTCCTCCCGGATGCATTTGAGGGATGATTTCTCTCATGTGATAAATGATATTAGGCCTAAAGACTCAACAAAACCTAAGGTGAATTCAGAGAGATCAAAAGGTGACAGTAGAAACAAGGAAAAGATTGCATCTCAGAGTGGAAAATATGGATTTTAAGTTTTTTTTTTATTATTTATAAATTTATAATGACAGTTGACTTCTGAAATTTTGGACAACACATTATTTTTGGATATATGAGTAATTTATTTTGGAAATAGTTTAAAAAATCATTGAGATAAATCATCAAATATGAATGTGATGATGGAAGTCACAAGGAAGGATGTTTTGTTTAATTAACTAGTTGTTTTATGATTGTTAAAGGCCAAAGGGAGTCACAAGGGGTCCCACCTACTAGTTATTATTTATTTAAAAAAACTTATTATGATTCATTACTTTTCCCCCTAACTAAAAAGTTGGTTAAGTTTTAGTTAACTTAACTAATGAAGTAGGTAAACTACTTCAACCAATTCTAAATTGCTTAAAGGGAAAAGGAAAGGGAGGAACAAGAGGAGAATAGAAGGAGAAGCATACTAAGGTTTGGTCTTTGAGTTTTTTGTTGAGATAATTCATTTTTCATTCATTCCTTAATTCATTAGAAGCCTAATTTTTTTTTATGATAGCATGGTTCTATTGTAGACAACAAGATTCAAGGTTGAATTACATCATTCAAACATTTGTTTTTCAGAGGTGTTGATCTATCTTTGATAGTTTGTGTAGACATGTATGTTTGTGAATTAGTTTTTATGACTGACAAAGGCTCTTGTGGAGAGTCTAGTGGGAAACAACCTGTGGCAAGCTGATCCAGATTTTCAGGTTCAATTTTTTTTGTTTTCTGTTAGAAGTCCTTTTGTATGTTTCATCGGGGATGTCTAAGTTTGACTTTGGTCCAAAACTTCCTCAGGGAATTTTGTAAAGAGGACAATTCTTTGATGAATTGGAATGAAATAAAGGATTTCTTTATGTCTCATATGTGTTGATTATTGACTTGGTGTTTTTAATTCTGTCTCAATATTTATTTCAGGATTTGATATGTTCAGAAAATTACATAAAAAATGATTTTTTCAGCAAGCTTTTAATTATAAAAAAATAGCCTAAGAACTTGTAAA
This sequence comes from Picea glauca, assembly GCA_000966675.3. Lineage (NCBI taxonomy): Eukaryota > Viridiplantae > Streptophyta > Pinopsida > Pinales > Pinaceae > Picea > Picea glauca. The sequence goes on along the minus strand of JZKD02S1744013.1, from coordinate 45,244 downwards.
CAATACTTGTGAATTAGGATATTTGTTTTGATGGCTATAAACATAGGGTGATATTCCCATCTATATTTCTTTAGCCAAGCATGATCTGAAAATGTTTGAGTAAGATCATTTCATATCTTTTGCTCAACATTTATTTGGCGACCATACTGGGGAGATGTTCAATATCTCTCTGCTTAATATTTATGCTTGATTAGCATCAAATACATCTATTTTCTGATATTTATTCTTTGTCTGTTTTATTTATTAATGATTGTGCATGTTGCAAGGTAGCCCAATATTTAGCCCAGTCTTCAAGATCAGACCAACATTGCTTTGAATTTGTTCAACAACATTTTAGAAATTTCCAATACTCGTGCTAAGCTTAATCATTCATGGGAAGCAATTGAACGAGATATTAGTGCCCAAGAACATTAGGAAGCTAGACGTAGACAACCTAGAAATCAATAGTAACTTTCTTGTTCCTTCAGTTTTGGCCTTACTTTCATGTCCTTAGACTCTCGTGTTACTAGAAGAAGAAGAGGCTTATCATCTGAAATTAATCATATTGCTAAAATAGGAAGAAGGAACATTGTGTTATCAACCCAAAAAAGTGCTCTAAGGATAACTTTGTCTGATTCATCCAGTTTGTCTTTCTCTCCCTCACCTATCATCCACGAGATGGAATCTAGTGGTGGCTTTAGTGGCACTGGAAGTTCTTCCTCCTCTCAATATTCAACTTTGTCAGTGATTGGTAGCTTATATAGCCACCATATCCCCATCCAATCTACCACAAATCCCACCAAAGTCATTAAAAAGTATGGGATTTTTCAGTTTGAAGAAGATTCCACCACCACACCGTGGCATGTGTCCTCTCCTCTTAACCTAGAACCTGCTACTCGTCCACTTCCTAAATTCAAAGAGAATCTCCCTAGGTTTTCGAGAAATAACATTGTCACTACAAACTAACACCTGGTGGAATTTTCTAATGCTTTTCGCAACATAGGAGCCAATGACAATGATACTTGCATGCACTTATTCGTCAATTCCTTGGAAGGAAAGGCTATGACCGATTTATTTGACCTTCCTCCTAAGATTTTGTCTACTTGGGAGGATTTATTTGATTGGTCTAGGTATACCTATGGGAAATATTAAAGCCCAGTTGAGCAGTTATGAGAGTACAATAACATCTCCTGTAAGGATGGTGAGACCATCAAGTCCTTCAACTTGCATTTCACTAAGCTATACAATCAAATCCTTGAACTCATTCGACCTCATAACCAAGCCGCTTTCATGCATTACTAAAATGCATTACCTTCCCCTTATTGTCATAGGCTTGAGGAAAAGCCATTGATAACCTTGGTTTTGCTCTACATAATTGTTTAGAGTATGAAGAACAACTTGAAAGAATAGGTCTTCCGCGGGGAGAATCGATTAAACAGATAGACATATCCGCCCTCTTACAACTAATACAAGATATGAATAATCATATGATAGCGTATGAGTGAAAGGGAATTGTCTCCCCTCTCAACCTTGGAGCTTCATCCTCTTCTGTTACCCCCTTTACAAATCCAATTGAGAATAATTTTCAGCCCAAGGCTATCTTTCCTTGAAGTTGGTATAACTTTTGCGAGGAACACCACAAGGAAGCCACATGTGAGGTAAGGAAGAGTGTAAGAGATAATATCTTTGGTAAAATACCATAAAATACCATCGTTGTCCTAGATTTTGTAGAGCCAGAAGATGTCATGATCATCAATACTAGGAACAAATCCTACGGTCCCAAGGGAAAATATGATCCTCCCCGCAATTTTTCTAGCCCAAGCTCATCATCGCCAGCTGCTACTGTTTAGGTTCCTAAGGTTCCAGATAGTCAAGGAACAACTTCTCCTCTCCCCTCTTCCAAATACAATATTATGAATTAGTTGGCCAACATCAAAGTAGATGCCACCCTCCTAGACATGGTTGTTGTCCTTGAACAACAAAGGCATCTAAAACAATTCATGGAAGGAAAAGATTATGTTGTAGCCAACCTCTCTGAAGAGGTGGATGAAGAGGATTCATCTGTAAATAAAGTAGGTGTACATAACTTTAGACACCCTATAAAAAATCCCCCTTTTTTATATTTCTATAAATATTATGGACAAGATCACCCATTGTTGCCTCATTGATGGAAGTTCTGGCCCAAGTGTGATGTCAAACATTATTATGGAGGAGCTAGGCTTGTCTTGTACAAATGAAAATGCCAGGAGCATGCTCTCTTATAATAATAGTCTACAACAAACAACCATAGGTGAGATTAAATATGTGGCCTTAGTTTTGTGCGCACACCTTGAAATAAGGATGACCCTTAGCATTCAGGTAATTGACATGCCAGTAAGAAATTACTCAATCATATTGGGAAGAGATTGGAAATATTTGATGGGTGGATACCTCTCACTCGATGGGAACCACTTATCCATTCCTCATAATGGAAAAAACATTATAGTCTTTAGAGAGGGAAGGATTTCACCTTACATAGAAAGTGTTCCACAACCTAATGTGAACTATTTCGAAGAGGACCTATGGGTGTATTCCATCTTTGTTGAGGAAGATAATATCCCCTTGGAAAAAAATTATTTAGATGATGGTATGTGGCACATGCACTTTGATGGTTCATGCTCTAGTGAAGGTAACATAGCTTGCATAATATTATACTCTCATGTTGGGAAGATCCATAATTTCTCTTACAGGTTGGAATTTTCTTGCACAAACAATGTCACTGAATTAGAAGATTTATTATTAGGCATTAAAAACACCTATAATCTTGGTTGTGGTCACCTTTCAGTTTTTGGAGATTCTGAGCTTGTTGTGAACCTTGTACGTAAGATATAATCTCTTAGAAACAAGCTGATGAAACAATATACCTGTTGTGCCTCTTCCGTCACCTCAGTGAGAAAAATAGAGGTGCTTGCAAGCTCAATTGGGTCTGCTGAGCAGGACAACTGTAAGGAAAAGAGTTAGGGAAAGAAATAGAAAACAAAAACTAAGAATTAAACTAAGAAATGCAATAACAACTAAATTCATGAGTATAGGGACATAGAAAAAAAAAAACAATAAGACCCATGTCACCAATGATGAGGTTGATCTATTAGTGAAAGAATACACCAAGAAGAAAGGGGACTATGAGTCCCTTCTTCCTCTAAGGGAGGGCTCTTGGACCCCCACTAGCAAGCTCTTCTTACAACAAATAAAAATGGAAAATGATGAAAGAACTCTTTGCAAATCCACTCAAGGGGTGAGATGAATTGCCCAATGCAATGCTGCAAATATACTCTTGGCAAGGATGGAGTCCTCAATAGAATAATGGCAGCATAACTTTTCTTTGAATTCCTTGAAAAATGAAGTGTATCCATGGCCTTTTTATAGCATTCCTTTGAGCTATTGTTCAACTGGTTTGTAGTGTGAAAAGAGGCTAAGTAGGGCCTTTCTAGGTCTTTGACCAGCCATCCAGTCGAATCCAGTCCAGATTTGAGTGTCAAATCGGCTTGGGAGATGAACCATAAGTGGGTGGGAGGCCGACCACTCCCATAAATGCATCGTTTCTCAGGTGCATGGATTTTTGCGATAACAGTCGCGCATCGTGCGCATGTGCATGATTTCTGCGTTCCTGTTCCACGCATGTGTGCGCGCGCCCAGTGTTTTCATAGCACCCTTCAATTTTTCACTACTTTGTATAGTTTTTGACCCTTTCATGAATGATTTGGTGTTAATTCAGGTCCATGGGTGACTTCTTCACTATTTGACGATGTTGAGTTCTTGTAACCATGTGCGGACGGAATTTTAGTGATAACAGATGCCCCCTAATGGATGAGGTTAGGAGCATACGTATGGCCAAAATACATCAATGTTTCTTCTACTGAGAGTGTTTTTGTAAGAGAGAGAAATAGTGGGATCATCTAGAGAGATCTGTTGGAGGGAAAAGGAACCAGTAGAACCCAACCTTCCATGAGGTGTGTAAAAAAGAAAACAATGTACAAACAAGGTGAGCATGCCCCATGCTCATGTCATGTAATGCAAAAAAGAGGAATGAAGTGTTGGTGTAGACAACTGCAGTGCCCTCAAGGGCGGTCGTGATAGAAACAGAAGACAATTATGTGGATGAACATACTCTGAATAGTAGGAAGTGATCACGGGAATAAGTATCACCGATTATGTGGGCATTGATAGCCCAGCCAAGTTCAGAGGTCTTCGGAAAATGAAAGAACTAACTACAATAGTCGCAAAGTAAGACCCACCATAACATGAAACAATGTTGACGTCGAATGTTATGGGGGTCAACGACAGCAGGGAGTAATTGTGTTTCGCCATGTGTCATCTGAGATCTCTCATTGGGTGGGTAATGAGAATCAAGATACTGTCACCCTTCTGGAAAATTGTGTTGATGTCGATAAAAAGGGGGACACAACTCTTAGAAGCAAATGGCTTCATGAAATCTACTAGGTGAGGTGAGGAAGTGGAGGAGCTACATGGATGAAGTCAAGATGTAGAAAAAATCAAGACTACCCTTGGTTGGAGTATATGTGAGATAAAAAGTGGCCGCAACCGTTCAACGAGGTCAAGTGTCAGGGGGACGACAAGACCGGGGATAAGTTGTGCCAGAGGAGGGACAAGGTGAACAAATTCAGAGGGCAGAGGTAAGTGGCCTGTGGGATACTCTGAAGATATGGACAATGCCGGCAAGGGTGGATGATAAGTAGTGCTCCAACCAAGGGTGACATGGGTTGCAGTTGGCCAAAAAAAAGTGGAGTAGGTCGCCAAAGGTGACGACAAAAAGGTAATATAATGACTGGAAATAAAGGTGTTTGTACAATAAATAACGAATAATTGGGGAGAAGTCTACAAATACAGAAACGAGTGCCCCAGTGTGATATGGTGGGCCCATGTAGGGCATAGTTTTCTCAGATAAATAATGAAGGGTGGGGGCCTCATGGGTGGGGTTCTGTATGAGGTAGGTGAAATGAAGGGAGTTTTGAATATTGGTAGATGGATTGTGGATGAAATTAAGGGTTCATGCTACTGCGGAGGTGCAGCCTGACTATAGAACCGTAGAGAGATAATTTGGGAGTCCATTGAGAAAGCTAGAAAAATGAGGAGAAGGAGTATGTGGTGGATTCGTGACATGATGTAAGACTATCAGGACTCCCATCCCTAAAGGGTTTTGAAAAACAACATGAGTATCAGAAGTGCCAAAGGGTGCTATGAATGGGACAACTCATGTGGGTAAGAGTGCTATCGGGTGACAGTACCGAAGATGCAAATGGAGGTGTGGGTACTACAGAGCCGGGAATGGGGATCCTAGAGACAAATGTCAGAGGGTGTGACTAGAAATGTAAGTGAGATTCAGAGGGAATGACTACATGCCAGTGCTGAGTATATACCAGAAGGGGTTGTGTCAATGTATGATGACCAAGTACCTGCACACATGAAAACCAAATACCCGACATGAACAATATCTGAAGATAATCAAATAGATGAGCATGTATTTGATAAGTGCGAATATGCGTATGCGTACCTGACCAGGGTATTAAAAATGGTGTCCTAGGGGCTCAGGATGAAAAGAGGCCCAGGGACTATGGTGATGTAGATGATGGGATGATGATCCCGTGGATGAAGATGGATCGAGAAATGGACACCTTGGGCTCCCGGAATGGTGAGTGGAAGTTTGGAAAAAAGGCCTATATATAGCTATAGGGCCCACATTTCCACCTCATTTGTACTTTCTGCTATAGTGATTGGACGAGAAGCATTTAGAGGAGATTGTGAGATTCTGGGAGGAAGAGGCATCCGATTGCGGATCCGCGAGTGTCAGGTTAGTGACCTGATCATCCTTCATAGAATTAGGGTTTCATTTTCTGGGCAAGGGCTGTACGGAGGGCCATACAAGGGTGGTTAGGGGTGTGGGCCCCACATGTGTGGGTGATCCGGTAATAGGCGCGTACACGTGCGCGCCTGTCCACCAGATAGGCGCGCATGTGAGCACCGATAAGGGGATAATGGGTGTGCACTATGGGCGTGCCTGTTGGTTGAGCAGGCGTGCACATGTGTGCACCTGTCGGTTGAATAGGCGTGCACATGTGCATGCCTGTATAGTGAACAGGTACACCTGAGAGCGCGCCTATGTAGTAAACAGGTGCACACACGTGCGTGCCTATGTGGTGAACAGGCATGCATATGTGCACGCCTGTGGGGTGTGCAGGCGCACATGTGTGCGCGCCTATGGGTTGAAAAACCACACCATGGAGGCAAGGTTGACAGGTGTAAAACATTTCTTTTTGATGTTTTTGATTGTCCATGTGGCTAACTTAGGACAGTTTTATGTTGTGAAGGTGAGATTTGTGCACGATGCCTATTGGTTGGCGAGAGTGGGATTGGTCCCAGCTGCGAGACACCGTGGCTATTGAGGAGCCAGGCGTACATGCGACTTTGGCAGCTTGTGGGCTGCTGAAGTTCTTTGACTTCCCCTTGATATGGGTGCAAGAGTATCTCCTATAGCTTCTTATCCAGATGCGGAGTCCAGACCTGCACTGCTTCATAGTGCAGGGAGAGTAGATTCCCTTCACTGCGGTGGAGGATGTGTATTTTTTGACTGGGCCCCCATTTTGGGGAACGCCCCTACCAGTGGAGCCGGTGTTACCTAGAGATACGCCGCTCGCGATGGTGGGCCGGAGATATTGTTCGGGACCGAACTATATGTATGACTCAGTTGTGAGCATTGGGGCAATGGATGCCCTAGCGCATCACTGTATAGCAGCGATGATTGTGAGAGTGTATGGTTCGCTGGCAACGCAGCGGATCAGCGGTGGTCAGCTGATGGTGATGGAGAGAGTGTTGGCTGGTGACCATTTCGCTTGGGGGCTAACATTGCATTCCAGGATGGTTGGGTAGCTGGACCACTGTCAGTCCATGGATATGGGAGAGTTTTCCTTCAGGTCCATCCTGGAGGCCAAGTTTCTGGAGAGGGTGTCGATGTTGCGCCCTAGGATTCTATTGGGTGTGCCAGGGGCACGAGAGACACATCTGAGGCGATGGTCGACTGTGTTGCTTCACCATGGTGGTGGCAAGGGTGGCCACTTCTTCACTGTAGAGGCAGCACAGGTATGGTGGCAGATGCTGCAGGTGATATTATGGTACCCCTATGTCAGGGTTGACTTTCGATAGGATCTGGACATGGTGCTACCTCCAAGGGAGGTGTTTGACCGCCAAGGTATGTTGATGACGTTGATATGTATGTTTTTGTGTTTTTGAGATAGCATGCCCTATGTATATGATATAGATGTTGATACTATCTGTTGTTTGTTTGCATGTGCAGATGTGGCACCTCGTGGGTGCGAGGTGGAGTTGCAGAGATCGTCGGCTCGTCAAGAGCCAGAGAGACTGTCGCGGGGAGAGAGACGTCAGCATGAGGCCACCCCGGTGCGACCAGCTGAGCCAGAGAGGGTAGTGAGGAGGCATCGGTTTGATGACCCTAGTGCTGGGCCATCATATGCTCCTCTAGCGGCTGTTGGAGTGGATTTTGAGGACATACATCGTCGTCTAGAGGCGTTGTTACAGGATGTGCCTAAGGGCATATGGTCTCGCATCCAGGATGAGGGTATCCTGGAGAAGTGCATGGGGGTTCCACTGCCATGACGGGCCGTAGTACGACGAGAAACAGTGGTTGGTGCAGTGATGATCGGACGACTGTCGCTGGGGTAGGAGGGACCGGTAGGGGGTGGACCACCACCGCCGGAGGGAGGAGTAGGCAGTGGTGCTCTAGAGGTGCCATGAGCGGTGCTCTATGTATTGATGTATATATTTTTTGTATATAGGCTGGTGAGACCATTTTTTACCGAGGTGCTTCATTGGCCTGTGGATAGTTGTATTTTTGTATGTAAATATTTGGATGGCACTGTGGACCTTTCGATATATACATGAGTATACATTTTTGAGATCTATGTGGTGTTTACATGTGTTTTGTTAATGTATTGATGATGTCCAATATATATATATGTGATGAAAGTTTGTGTTATATGTTTATGTATGTGTAGAGGTAGATTGATGTGATATATGCCAGTCTAACACAATATTAGCTAAGTTATCCGTAATTTGATTCAATTGTCTTGGAATATGTGTAAATGTAATGGAATCAAAATGTCGAGGTAAAAGTCTAACTTGAAGGTATTTGTGAAAGAGGCAAGGATCACGGATGCGGTACACATTGTTGAGTTGCAGGACGATGAGTTGAGAGTCGAGGAAGACACTAAGGTGACGAATACGATGATGCTGGGCATCGGCTAGGAGGCCGATGACGACAGTGTATTCGTCTTGGTTGTTGGTCGTGGAACCCAAACATATGTCATTTGAATGGAGCATTTCATGTGAGGGGGTGTAGAGAGCCCAAGCGGCCGAAGCGGGATTTTGTGTCCAACGACTGGCGTTGTTGACGTAACCGATGTGGTAGGCTGGTGGAGGAATCATATGTGAATAGCACAAAGGATAGTTTTAGACGTGAGGGATGGAAAAAATATTAAAAATGCTATACAAGAAATAACCTAAAGTAGAATGACTACGTTTAAGCATAAAATTTATTTAGATACAACCCATTGATAAGTTCTTTGAGAGAGAGGCCTTCAAGGGAGGCTAGGATGTATGCGCCTTTGGTGAGGTAATGTTGGATAATGTATGGGCCATGCCAGAGTGACTCGAATTTTCCATGGCCAAAGGTATCATGAGCGATATTGTAAGCCAGGATGAGGTCGCCTTCGCGAAATGACCGAAGGTTGACATGTCGATCAAAGGTAGCCTTGGATCATTTTTTAGCTGCCTCATTGTTCTGTAAGAAAGATCGACGATCTTCATCCAGAGACTCTAAGTTCAGCAAGCGCTGCTCCATTGGAGCAGTTTCAGGTAATATCTCAATTGCAGTGCGTAAGGTGGAAATTTCACACTCGATGGGAAGAGTGACCTCAACCCCATGGACTAGATGAAATGGTGTGAAACCAGTAGCTATTTTCACAGCCGTACAGTAAGCCCATAGCATAGAAAATAACATATGATGCCAATTGGTTTTATGTTTATTAACCGTGCATTGTAACATGGTCTTGAGGACTTTGTTAACTTCTTCAACCTGTCCGTTAGACAACGGGTAGTATGGTGAGGCAAAATCGTGAGAGAATCCTAACCAAGATGAGAGTTTGACGAAGATCTCATTCTCGAAGTGTTTCCTGTGATTGGAAATGAGTTGGAGTGGTACTCCAAAGTAGGATATGACGTGGTTAAAGAAAAAATGCGCTGCAGTGTCAGCGGTGTTGTTGAAGGTGGGCATAGCTTCTGCCCATTTGGTGAAGTAATCGATGACGACAACAATGTATTTGTGACCATTGCTAGAGGAGGGATTACAAGTCATGAAGTCGATGCCCCATTTATAAAAAGGGTCGGCAGTGATGACAGGATGAAAAAGGGAGGGGGGAGCTCGGGCTTTATTGGCGTAGAGATAACATTGCTCACATCGTTTCACGGCATGAATGCAATCATGAAATAAGGTAGGCCAAAAGTAACCAGCTCGGATAATATTCTAAGCAGTAGATATGCTCGAAAGATGAACCCCACATGCACCATTGTGGCAGTTGTTTAAGACTCTATCAGCCTCGTCAATAGTCAGGCATCAACGAACAATGGTGTCGACTCCCCGCCGGTATAGGATGTCACCGATGAGGAGGTAGCGGGGGGATTGACGGTGAATACAATGATGATCATCGTATGAAAGGTGGTTACCGAACTTTTGAGTTCAAAGGTAGACGAGCAGGTCTCCGTACCAAGGATCATCCGAAGTGATGTAAAAGAGATGTTCGTCAGGAAAGTTGGTGTTGACGGGGGTACTGGTGGTGTCAGAGGGGAGTGTCGTGACAAGTTTGGCGAGAACGAGGGCCTTCTTACTCTTAGGTGTTGAGAACTCGAGGTTGTACTCCTGAAGGATAATGATCCATAGAGCAAATTTTTTGTTAACTTTCCGACAACTGAGAAAGTACTGCATAGGGTTGGAATCTACGATGACCTTTGTTGTGCGAAGCACAATGTAGTGGCGTAGTTTCTGGACTGCGAGGACGACTGCAAGAGCAATTTTCTCTTCATTTTTATACTTCAAGGGTGGCCCTGAGAGGTTTTTACTAACGTAATAAATGACATGCTCACAATTTTCATCACCTAGTTGGACGAGGACCCCTGCTACTGATACAGCTAATGCTGATACGTAGAGGATATGTTCGTGATTATAGTCAGGTGCACTGATTAAAGGTGCGTTCAAGAGTGTTGTTTTAAGATTGTCAAATGACTGTTGGGCATGGTCATCCTAGTGAAATGGGATGTCATGACATAGTAAGTGAAGGAAACCATGTGCGCATATGGCGTAGTCTAGGACAAATCGTCGTAGAAAGTTAGCTTTGCCTTGTAGGCTTTGCAGTTGACGTAAATTCCAGGGAGGTGGAATTTTGGTGATAGCTTGGACTTTGAGGGGGTCCACGGTAATACCACTTTGGGAAATGATAAAGCTGAGGAGGCACCCTGCGGTGACACATAACACACACTTGAGCGGATTCAAGCAGATATTGTACTGACAACACCGTTGAAAGATGATTCGTAAATCATCAAGATGTTGGGTGTGTTTCTTGGATCAAGATGTGAGGTCATCCAAGTAGGCAAGGATTATATGAGCCAGATCATAAAATATGCATTTCATAGCCCGCTAGAAAGTTGCGTCAGCATTCTTTAAGCCAAACAACATGACACAATATGAAAAAGTACCCCAAGGAGTAGTGAATGTGGTTTTATACTGATCGGCGGGGTGAATTTGAATCTGATTATAATTAGAGAATCCATCCATAAAGGATAGAGCCTCATGGCCTACACATTCGTCGATAATTTGATCGATGAAAGCGATTGGAAAGTTGTCTTCGGGACATGCTTTATTGAGATCGTGAAAGTCTGTGCAAATGCGGATAGTGCCATGTTTTTTGTTAACGGGTACAGGGTTGGAAACCCGTGAGGTATAGGCAATGGGGTAAATGAACTCGACAGTGCGTAATTTGTCAATTTCGACTTTGATGGTTGAAGCTTTGGATGGATGTAGCGGTCGTTGTTTTTGATGAACTGGTGTAATGTCGGACCAAGTGTCGATGCGAAGTTCGACGATAGAGGGATCGAGGCCAGGCATTTCTATGTATGACCCGGCAAAAATATCTCGATATTCTTGGAATAGAACTTTATATGCGGTGATTTACTGAGGAGTGCAAGTAGCTCCAATGATGATTTCCTCAATGATGCCATTTTTAATGCAAGTGTCGATTTTAATGGTTGGGGAAATGTTGGCCATGTTTCCTTCTTCAAAAGAATCAGGGGCAGGAATGGGGTTTTTGAACCAGTTGATAGGCCTTGATGGGATAAAATCCTTGATTTAGACCGTGTAAATGGGGTGTTGGTGAGGAGGCGCGGAGGTTTCCTGTAGAAATAAGAGTGCACGGTGGTGTAGCACATCCCAGGGATAGTCCGAGTGGTTTAACTCTTCGATTAGTTCTTTGTCATATTGGAAGTGACGGGAATACAAGGGGTCATGAGGGGTGATATCAGTGACGGTGGTCATGTGGTTGCCCCCTGGTGAGGAAGAAGTAGGGGGAACAATGTTAGGAGATGGTGAGGGTTCACTCAACATAAACCATATATTGAAGTACTGAGGAGTACCCGTGGTAGTTGGGTGTAAAATGTCCGTAGGGGAATGAGTGGGAGAGTTGGGGGGATTGGGGGGTGAATCCTTAGAAAAGTTGTCTAATAACCATGGAGGCGTTGGAAGGGCCTCGGGTTCGGTAGAAATGACATGAAGATCCACTAGTGATGAGGTAATGTCAATTATCAACTTTTCGGGCCGTTGAAGCATGGTCAATTGGCATTGCCTATATTCAAGGATCATAGGACATTGGTATGTAAAATGAGCTAAGGAGTCACAGAGAGAGAAAGGGCATCTCATACGTTCATTGACTGAAGTGGTGACATAACGGATGTCAGTGATATTGGTGGAGGAGGACGTAGTAGGATTTGGGTTGCGCTGGAAGCTCTGGCGTACTGCGGCTAATCTCTGTCGAAAGAATGGCAGTGTTGGACAATGGTGGGTATAATGGCCATATTCTGAACATATAGCGCAAGAAAATTTGGTCTGCAATGCTTTACTACTGGAATGGGGGGTGGTAGTGGCAGGACTGGTTGTAGTGGCGAGTGGTGGGGGAGTGTGATTGAGTGGAATCAAATTCCGTAACTCTGGTAGAGATAGGTAGTTGTTGGTTTGGTGTCCCTCTTTCTCACATAGTGTGCAAGAAGGTTAGATGCATGGAGGAAGTGGAGTTGTGGGCTCCTTTTTCTTTCTCCTGCCCCATGCTGTGGCAGGGGGGTTAGTGAGTGGGGGTGTGGTGGGAGTAAGTAAGGGAATCATCATGGGGATTCCTTCTTTTGGGGGGGGGAGGGATGGTCAAGGGACCATCTCTAGTGGGTGTAAATACCAAACTGGGATTGCTAAAACCATATTAGGTAGTGTGAGCATTGCAGCTACCTGAAAAGCTTCGATGCCTAATGGAGGGTAAAAGAAGGGAATTTGGGTGATGGCTTGAGGAACTGTCTCCCAAACTAGAATATGTCCCTGGGGAGAGGTGGAATCATGGACTGGTGGGGTTGACGAGTGTGCAGGAGGTTCTTAAGGGGGGAGTGTTGCGACAAGTGGAACATCATATATGATAGAAGCCTCAGTAGGAGGAAGGGTATCCTCTGTGTGAGTGTCGTCAGATGATATGACGTATACTTGATTGGAAGGATGAAGGAGTGGTGGTGCTCCATGGTAAGTCCCTAACAAGGATGGATCTTTGAAAATCCTAGAACCCATCTCGACAAGTGGGTATGCATCATGGCTTGTGTGAATGAGAGGAAGAATGTTATCTATGTTGGCAGATGGATTAGGCTCGTAATGTGAGACTTGGTCAATGGTAACGATCTTCCCATTGTGAGGGAACATCATTGTCCGAAAGAYGGAAGATGCCACTKCCTTCATAGCGTACATGTAGCTACGACCGAACAAGATAATATAATCAAGTGGGGTGTCGATAACTTCGATGTCGATGAGAATAGTCTTGCCCCTGAGTTTGACGAGGACATTTTGSAAGAGCCCTTCAGGAGACGATGGTYGCCCATCATAAGCTCGTAAGGTGATGGMAGAGGGTATGAGTTCGGGGGACATAAGCTTCTGYCGTACTRTTTTGGACATAATGCATGTAGWTGCACCTTCATCGATGATACACCGATGAACTATGATGTTCCGTATTTTTACTGGTATTTGAAAAGCGATCAAGGCGAGAAGGCGAGCTTCTCCACTATCAAGATCAAAGGTAATGAGTCGCGTATCTACGAGGTCGATTGGCCCCCAGGCAGAAAGTAATTATTTCCACTGAGTAGGACAAGTTTGGAGGACCTCCAAAACCAACATGGTAGCTAGGGATTGTGCTAAGTCATCTACCAAACTATAGTTATGAGCTGCCCTAGCCTTTGGGTTGTGTACATTTCTGTGCAACGGGATGCGAGGGATGCGAAATGGTGGTTCGATGGAAGGGCGAGGAATCACTAATAGGGGTCCCATCAATGTAGGGTTTGTCTCTGGAGGGATAAGAGGAGACTCAGCGGGTGCATGATACTGACGATTACGTGTCTGCAGAAGGATTCCTTCCTCACTAGTGAGGAGAATTGTCTGATCTACTGGATTGTTGGGTTTGAGGTATGGTCCTACCTGAGATGGAGGATGTTGTGTGTCCTGTTGGGTGTTTATCACACCTTGATGTGGAATGGGATTCTGTAGCATGGTAGGAGGGGGTTGTTGTATGTATTGTTGTGGTGCCTACTGAGGGGCAGGTGATGCTGGAGGATGGGGAAGACTACCAGAGTCTTTCAACCATTTGAAATCAGTGATTTGGGGGCAATGATGGGTGTAATGGCCAAACTCACCCCAAAGGGCACAAGGGAAGTTAGTTTTAACATTATTGTTATTTCTCCCTTTGCGTCTATTACTATTTCCCCCCTGGGGGTTTTGATTCCCTTGGTTCTGGTTGCCCCCAGTGGATTGGTTCTGCTGGGGTTGATTCCTACCTTGACCTGGGTTGTTGTTGTTCATGTTCCATCCTTTCTTCTTGGTATTATTCAACGGATGGGTTGGATTGGCCGTATTCAACTGTTCAAAATTTTGGTATTGCTAAACGACAGAGGGTTGAACAAAATTCACCCCCGCATGAGGATGTGGGGGAGCCATGGGTTGTGGGAGACCAGGAAATGGGAAGTACAGATTTTGTGGTGGTAACAATCCATAAGGTACATAAGAAGGCGTATTTATTTTGCTAGTACTATAAGCAGAGGTAGAGGGGGTACTAGAGTTCATTTGAATAGGTGGATGTATGGGAGGTGCCGGCGGTGGTCCATTTATGGGTGGAGGTATTGCAATAGGGTATGGTTGTTGATAAGGGGGTGGGGGGTAATAAGAAGTGCCCCCGTATGCTGGTGGGTATTGAGGTGTTCCATACATTGGTGGTGGTTGGGGTTGTGGACCATCGTGAGTGGTGGTACCAATTAGTCCGTCTGCTGAGTGAGACATCCCAGGTTTGTCTTGGCCAAATGGCACAGGTTTTGGAAGATCGGGAAGTACAGTGTATAAGTACCCTGATTGTGCATAGATGAGGTCATACTGTTGGGCCTTATTGATGGCTTCCTCTTCAGATTGAGGGAAGGTGGAAGCTACATCCTTACTGAGGAGAGAGACAAGTGATCTAAGAAACCAGTCGAGACATTGTTGCTTGGTGGTTTATGATTTGCACAAACTACGTCACCTATGCCACTCGTGAATGTGGTCAGCGATATGTGTGGCTGAGGTTTGTTTGAAATTAGAAAGTATTTCTAGACCATTGTCGTGGTGGATTGGTAATTGTAAGAAGGTAAAGAATGCTTTGGCCAAGGACTCAAAAGTTGTGTGGGACCCTGATTTTTCTTCTACATACCATTTGGTCGATGGGCCAGTGAGTGTGCATTGGAATAATTGCAGTCTGATGGAATCATCCATAATTCTATTGGAAGAGCACCATAGGTGAAAGGTCATGACATGGTTGGTAGGGTCATTGCCTACCTTTCCTTCGAACTTTGGTATGTCCGAAGGTAATTTGGTGGGCATTGCAGGCCATGTGGGAGCATGCAATATAGGATCATTGGTGAGTTTTTTGAGATCTGGTATGTTGAGAGAAGCAAAATATGGCATCTGCAGTGGGGGGGAGAGGATTATCTCTGGCCATGGTGTGAACATGTTGTGAACCTGACCCTTGAAAGGGGCTAGGTGGGTTGGTGCTTCCCCCTTGAGAGGAATTTGGTCCCCCACTTCCGTGTAAAGGAGAGCAAGTGAACAGATGACCTTGGGAAGTGGACCCAAGTAATGTAGAACCAAGAAAAGTTGATCCTAAAATAGTAGCACTCACAGGAGTGTGTGAAGGGGGTGCCAATGAGTGGGTAAGACCAGACACTCCCCCTAAGATAGGAGGGAGGTTGAGCAAGCATTGTGAATGATGAGGTTTATGTGGGTCCCTTATGATGTCCGACTAGCTGTGTGAATGTGTGCAAAGAGTGGTGATAGTAAGATAGAAACAGGAGCCTTTGCATTGAATGTTACACAATATATATATCCAAATCAAACTGTAATCAGAGGTGCATCATACATAAAAAAAAAATTGAAAAAGAAAAATATATGTGGGTAAGTGGGTTTTGTCTGCGTGGGGAATCAAAAAGAAAACAAATGCTCGTGTCCCAGAAGACGTAATGTCCTTCCTCTCAAATAACACTAGACCTTCCAATAGTACTCAACAGTGGGGTCTGAAGTCACTGGAAGAGAAACTAGTGAAGGATGAAATGATTGGTTATAATGAGGGGTAAAGGGGGCATATCCCAAAAGAGTTGGAGATATTTCCCAATAGCCACACAAAATCCAATCAAGGTGCAATTGTAGCCCACAATTTCCACCTGGGTAGATGTCCTAAAATTTGGTCACTAGGTACCTCGGTCAAAGTGCGGCATTTAGATTTTTTTCCTAAGAAATGGGTCACGAGCTGGATCACGTCCAAGAGGTGGGTGCCTCAAGGGGGGATGCACAGAACAACCGGACCTTGGCCTTCAACCCTTCATGGGTATCTCCCTGCCTTATGGTATTAGGAACACTTGACTTGGAGGATTTTCAGTTCTCTATTTGACAACTTCTATGGTTTTGACAATGTGAGAACCAGATAATGGGGACTTATTTGGATGCCTATCCCTGAAATCCTACCTAGACTAAAAAATTTCTTTTGACACCTCTTGTGGAGGAAAACTTAGTGAGTTTTTAGAAATATTTTATATGTAGTTGTTTTGGGAGGTTGGGGGTGCAAACCAACCTCGTTGATTAAAAATGGGAGTGGATAGTTTCGTCAAGAAA
>JZKD02S1744002.1:101994-115007 GCA_000966675.3 Picea glauca | reverse complement strand
TTTCTAGATGTGGCAGATGAATAGGGTGAGATGGCGACTCCAAACGTGAGAGGTATTTCTCAACTCTCCATGGTACGTAGACCTTATATTTGTTTTGCAAAATCTACAAGCTCCCCCTTGTTTGACTAAGACTAAAGCTAGATTTTTAAAGTTGAAAGCCTTAAAATTCTGTATTCTAGAAGGCAATTTGTATTGGAAAGATCCTGGAGGCATTTTGTTAAATTGTTTATTGAAAGATGAACCTGATAAAGTGTTACAAGAGTTTCATGCAGGAGAATGTGGTGGCCATCTGAACTGGAAGGTCACAGCCAACAAAATACTCAGAGCTGGATTCTATTGGCCCACCCTGTTCATTGATGTACATCATAAAGTGGTTGCATGTCATCAATGTCAGTTGTTTGAAGGTAAAAGAAAACTTCTCCCTCTACCTCTGAAACCGATCTCAGTTGAGGCCCCTTTCCAGCAATGGGGACTAGATTTCATTGGAGAAATACACCCCCCCGTCTTCAGGCCAACACAGGTGGATTATTACTACCACCGATTATTTTACCAAATGGATCGAGGCAGTACCAAGCAGGCAAGTCACTGACTCTATTATTATCAAATTCCTTGAAAATAATATTTTGTTTCATTTTGTATGTCCTAGGAAGATTATAACTGACAATGCAGTTGCCTTTTGGTCGAAGAAACTCATAGATTTCTGCAACCAGTATCACATTGGTTTGGGGCATTCCACTGCCTACTACCCTTAGGGAAATGGGCTAGCAGAATCCTCAAACAAAACCTTGGTAAATATCATCAAGAAAACATTACAGGAAAACAAGAAATCATGGCACATCAAGTTGGTGTTTGCATTATGGGCTGACAGACTGACCACCAAAAGGTCAATTGGTATGTCACCATACTAGTTGGTCTATGGTACAGAGGCATTTTCCCCACTTCTTTAGGAGTCCCTGTCATGAAGTTGCTTCAAGAGGTACAAGATGAGCCAAATGACTCACAGAGAAGGATCAACCAGGTGATCCATTTGCAACAGTCTAGGGAGGACGTTTTCAACAAAACACAGGTCATCCAAGAAAACATCAAGAAGATCTTTGACAAGCGAACCAAGGAGGATGATTTTGAGCTAGGAGATTTGGTGTTGAGATGGGAAGCCAAAAATGAAGACAAGGGAAAGCATGGAAAATTTGACAGTCTATGGACAGGACCATACATGATCCAAGCTTTCAGGGGAAACAATGTTTTCTTGCTAAATAATGTTGATGGGACAGATCTACCAGGAGGACCGGTGAATGGTAGAATGTTGAAACAGTATGTGCCACCCCAATAAGGATTCGAGTTTCCACTCTCAATTGTACATACCATTTTAATTTTCATTTTTCACTCGCATTTTCTGAGTGAAGAACATTAGTCAGTTGGTTGAAGCCCGAAGAGAAGGCCCTAAGCTGCTGATCATTGTTTTTCCATTTTTGAGAATAAAACCAACAAAGGCTACTAGGCAGAAATATTCAGAATGACAGGAACCAAGATTCTTGGCACTTCACAGGGAAAGTACCATCCCCAGGTGGAGTCGTTGTTATCACCCTATAAGTTATAGGATCAACTAGTGACTGGGATATTATCTGTCTCTAGTGTTTTTGTTGACAAATGATTTTTCATTCTACAAATAATTTGAAAAAAGAAAAAGAAAAAGAAAAAAGAAAAAAGAAAAGAAAAAGAAAGAAAGAAAAAGAGAGCATGAAAGAATTGCAATAAAAGCCCCATGCAATAATAGTAACTTGGTTCATACCTTTCAAGCATGGCCAAGTTCTTTTTAAATTTGATGTTGATAGGGTAGTGAATGATTCAGTTAAACAGTTTAATCTTAGCCAAAGTGTCTAGGTTAGATTAGTGAATAAATCTGGTCAGACTATCTAATCCTGGTCAGATAGCCCTGGGGTAGAGTAATTTCTTAACCCAATAGTTTAATCTGGGTTAACTATCATAGGAAACTAGGTTAGAACATAGGTTAGTGGCATTGTTTCTTTGTTCCAATAAAGACAGCTTGATGTAAGGATTGTACCATGTTTCAAATGCTTAAAATATAGTTTGCTCGAAGTCCCTTGGTGGTGTTTATTTGAAAATTTGGGGAAAACCCCATAAAAACTCATTTATCCTAAGTTTTCCCAGCACATGTGCTTTTCTGCTCCCCATTTATACTCTCTGCACATACTGACGGTCTTGGTCACGGTGCCCAGATCCACGGCGCACAGAGCATTCCGGACCCCCCCCCCCCCCCCCCCGATCGTTCTGCTTTTACCCCGGGGGGGGTCCGGAATCGATAATAAGAATTGCGCACATCTGGACAACCCAGAAACAAGTGCTTAAATCAATGGTTTAGATTGGATTCCGGACCCCCCATCTGTTCTACCTTTAATGGAGGGGGGTCCGGAATGAGTGATAAAGAGCGCTCTTGGATCTACGGCTCAGAAACAACCGGGCAGCTCAATGGCCCACAATGGATTTTGGACCCCCCCCCGAATGATCTGCTTTTAACCGAGGGGGGGGGGCCCGCACTGTTTATCCCCCCCTCCCGGGCCCCTTTTCATACGCTGCCTAATCCTATCGTACCCGACGTCCCCTCCCACTCCCCTATCCGTCAGCCCGCCCCCCCCCCCCACTCCCCTTCTGACCCCCCCCCCCCCCCCCCCGTCACTTATGGACGTCATCTTCCACAAGTTCCACTTGTTCCACTTGTTCCCGAGTTATGTCCAATCCCACAACTGTTGTCAGACCCCTACCCCCTTTCACTCATGACCAGCCCCTTATTGTGACTTTTTCCTCTAATCCCTAGCCACCACATCACCTGTTTGTATTTTTCAGCCACCGTCACCTTCCATCTCACCCCCAAGTGGCCTGTTGTCCATTTATTACTGGATAACCTATCCATTATCCAACTGACCTGTCTCTCGCGCCCAACCAACCCCATTTTAAATAAAACTACCGTTATTTCCCCTACTTTCGCTATTCACTCGTCGCACGAGAGAAACTCATAGCTTACTCCTCTGTTACATTCCGTCGCCCTCATCCATAGTTATTTGACCCCACTAACTTTGTGTTTATTGCAGGTATTGTTGCAGAAATGGCGCCAAAGCCCAGACAAGCAGAAGGAGAGGAGAATTTGTTTCTCCCGCCTCCTGTCAACCTCGACAAGATCCCACTGGTCGACAAAGATAGATTAATCGTAGATACCAAATGTGATTTCAATTTCTCAGACCTCCAATCATGGCTCAGGGAAGTGTTCCTGGACCAGAGTGATGAAATTGGACTCTGGGAGTCCAATTTACCCCTTTACCTTTTTCCCCAGATCCACCATTTTCCCGAGTTCGCGCTTAAATGTCAGGCTCACTATATTCCTAAACAAATATCCGTCATCTCCTCATTTGAAGACACCCTGTTCCTCATCACGCCCGAAGACATAGACCAGATGATGCAAATTCCCCATGCCGACTCTACGTCTCCTTTCAACCTAGAAATCCTTACAAAGTTGTATCAGAAGATGACTTTTCCCTAGAGAGCTCAAATATTCGAGCTTTTCCTTCCCACCTCCGCTCAATTCCCTTCCACAAATACCCCTTACCCGTCGTCCATGTTCTCCACTAAGGGAAACCAGGTCATTTCTTCCCTTTGTGCTTTGCTAGGGTACTACTCCGACCAGTGGGTAGATGAGCCCATTCTGGGTTTTCTATCCATTTTCTCCACTGATGAAAATCCCACCACCCAGTTTGATTTCAGCACCTTCTTGATAGACAATATTCATGAACAGTTCATGAATTTTGGCATGGAAGTCATGTTCAGATACTCGTCTATACTAGCCTACATGTTTGTTTTCTTTCAATCAGATAAATTTAGTTTTTCCATGCAGAATATGGATGCAGATGGAAGGCCTCAGGCAGTCACAGCATGGACCTCTTTGTTGAAGCATAACTCCACAGAGTATAGCTTCAAGGCATTCATCGACCTTTTCTACCACCCTGTGGTAATCATGTTGAACGGCAGGCCCGAGCCTCGAATAAATAACAAAGTCCAGAGAATCTTGCATCTCTCAGACAACACAAAGACTGGGGATTGGTACCTATATCAAAACCATACCGAGATCAGAGTATACAGTTGCGAGTTGGTGCCATATAAGCTGCCCAAATATTTGCTTGTAAGAATCTTTGCTTTAGAATACATAAGGCAGATTATGAATTCAGATGATATCCATTTTGTATCATTGAAGAAAAAGTAGCAGCTTCAAATCAAGGGGCAKATTAGCTCCTTCATTTGCAACAGTCAGGGCACTGGGGAAGACGTTGACAKGATGTTGAAAGAAATGAAGTTCTTTATGAGATTCCCATGGCACTATGATCCATGCGRGATCATCTCAGAAATGCGGGTGAAGAACAAAAACATCCCGTATGTTCATGTGTCCAAGCTTAAGATTGAAAAATTCACCAGTTAAACAGTGTGGGTTCCTGACACCTTGGTCAAAGTGGAACARCACGTTCCCCYGACCACTGTGCCGCCAAATACTATGCCACAGGTCCCTAAGGAAAAAWTTCCTCGACAAGAGTTATCTCCACMTGTCATGGAGGTATCGTCTGAAGAGTTCCAGTTGCACACTAAGAGGCCAAAGACAACCACAGTTCCCGKCCCTACGGGTGAGAAAGAAGCCCCGCCTACCACAGTGGTCAAGTTTGTCATTCCACCTTTCGGCTCAAGCCTACATAAGGACATCACCCCAGCAGTGCCAAAGAAATCCTCAGACTCCCCACTGGACACTCAGTCGGGCAAGACTGGGCCCAAGTTGAGCATTTTCGAGAAGTATGAGCTGATTAAGAAAAAAAATCAGAACCTTAGCAGTAGTACTTATGCTCAGTTTCAGAAACAGATGTCGACTGTGCAGCATAGGCTATTGTCCGCATTTGACACATAAAAGGGCAGGATGCACATGGCCTTCCTCCAAGCGCAGGTACCAGACCCCAAGGTGATCACGGATTACAAGAGGGCCACCTTCGAATTCCAGATGAAGGACATGCACCCAGCAGATCAGATGGATCTGCACAAGCAGACAGAGGAGATGGTATTCCATACATTGGCGCATGCTTCCACTTCTGCAGCCAAATTGCAGGTGTCGCTCAACAATGCTCAAACGCAGCTCAAGCTGGAGAAGATATCATCCTTTGCGAAGGACAATAGAATCAAGACTATGGAGGAGTTGGTCCTCAAGATTAGCTATGATCCTTCAAATGTTAAAGCTGCAAAGGAGATGATAAAGAAGAAGAATGCAGACATTGCCTCCTTGAGGAGACAACTGAAGCTCCCACCCACATAGGACTCGCAGGCGAAAGAGATAGTAGAGAAAGAAGGCGAGAAGGACGAAATGCTCAAGCTGCTCATGGAGAAGAATGCACAGCTCAAATAAATGGAAGCTGAGATGGAGAGATTATTGAAAGAGAAGGAGCAGTTGAAGCCAATGGAATTCATTCCATTGAGTGCCATTCTGATTTCAGGAGCAAGCATTGTATCAGTGACAGCAGTCCCATCCGCAACTCCACTGACGTCCCAAGAGAATACAGCCGACCTCGCCAAATCCATGGAAAAGATGAACCTGCAGGAGACAGAGATCAGCAGGCTTAAAAAGGAAGTTGAGAACCTCCAGGAACTCAAAAATTCCTTCCAGACCAGTCTCTCCAAGGAAAAKCAGGTAACGGAACAGCTCAAGAAGGAGCTACAACAGCTCCAAAAGAAAACAGTGGCAGGGAAGACTTTGGCTGAGGTCAAAGAGAATGTATGGACAGACATCACCAAGTCCATAAATGAGATATGTCCCATGATCCAAATCATGTTTGAGCAGAATGAGCTGGTCCAGAGGAGCAAACAGGCCAGTGAGAAGATCAGAGTAGAATTGGGAGACATGCCAACACAAGCAAATGAGATCATCAAGTTACTCAATTCTAAGACCAGGGAAGAGCTGGAAGAGCTAAAGATTGAAGACAAAACAGAGACCATCCTTGAGGTCAAAAGGGTTTTGACCAAGAGAGGATTAATGCTTTAGATGGAAGAAAAGGTTCAGGTCATGGACCAAGGGGTACAAAGGTTCTTCAATAAAATTGAAGCTCTCCAGAAGAAGGGTCTTCCTGGTCTGAAAGTGATAAATGATAAATTAATGACACTCCCAGATTACAGAAAGAGATTGGATGAGGTGTCCAAGGACAGTTCAAAGTTTGCAGGCATACAAGGGAGCATCACCAACAAAGCATTCCTGGATTCCATTCATTGGACATCGGTATCCAACACGAGATTCGATACATATTCCTCACTAAGCCTACATTCGCCAAGTATACAGAAATGTACGAAGTGTATCGAAGACTGCTCAAAGTCAGTGTGCCTAGTCATCTCAGATGGGAGGAACTCTGCGATCTACTCGATTAGAAGATGAGATGTCCAGGTCCAATCACCTTTCCAGTCAGATGAGGTCATGCGAAGGCTTCATCAACAGTCTACCCAAAAAATTGCGTGCAGTTGCACCAAGTCATCAAGCAGTTCCTAGATTCATGAGATTTGTTAAATTAGTTTGGCTAAAAATAGAATTAGCACGTCCTGATAATTTATGATAGGAATGTTTGTAATTTGAGTTATAAATACTTCACCTTTCAAAGTATTGAGGGTTGTTGATCTTCACACCCTGACGCTATTCAAACTGTAATATTTTTTAAGAGATCTTCCATTAATAAAAAGGAGGCACTTTTACAGGATTCTTGTGTGTATTCACTGGTGATGTTTACTCTCTAAGTTGAATGTTATTCTTGATTTATGATCATTTTGTTTTCTAATTCTAATCTTTAAGAGTAACGAATGTTGCAGGATTTATCTCGTATACCCTGTTTCCGACTCGAAAGATTTTATTGTTTATCTTCTGGTGTTTTCAATTAAGAAATTCTTAACTGCTTCTTAGTTGAAATTATCTTTCGCATCTTTTCTTCTGTCCATCATTTAAGCTACTAAAATAGCCAGTGAGTATATTATCTCGCCCTATAGAAGTCTTCTTTCGCATTTCTGGTTTGTATCTTGTATTTATTAAAACACAGACCCCATAGCTCAATGGATGTGTAGACTGTTTCAACCAATTCATAAAACACTCATACAACAAAAACGACCTATTTCTTTACCTAGCCTAATATCTAAAATTGGAAACCTAGCTAAATCATATAGAGAGATCCCTCTCTGAAGCTGGAAGGCCTAGATCCCAGCTTTAAAAGTGGTTGGATAAAGTTACCTTTGTAGATTTCTTCTGTTTCAACCTCTAGGAAATTTACCAAGTGCTAACATAGTACACTATGTACATGTATTTCTTACTGTGCTATAACTTTTAAGCGTTAGGAGGTTGATTGTCCCTGTACAGTTTCAGTTGACTCCCATTGATTATTCCTTTTAGTTATGTTCCATCCAAATCCTTTACTTGTACAGATCCTCCATCTGTGATAGTATTTACTTCATAGGACCCTAGCCAATGCATTCAAATTTTACCAGGATGTTGAAAAAATTTACTTTCATAGAGAAAGACTAGGTCTACTTTCTTGAAACTCTTCCTCTTTATATGTCTTTCATGCCAAGATTTGTCTCTTTCTTTCTGTACTTCTTGTTGAAATCCTACCAGAATCCTATCCTCTTCCATCTCCATTAGTTGATTTAACCTTTCCTTTATTTTCCCTCTTTCTATCATGTTGGTAATTGTTGCTATGCTTAGACTGGGTACAAGAAATTATAATGGTACTATTGCTTCCTTCCCATAAACCAATATGAATGGTGTCTATCCTATCAAATTATTACATGTAGTCTTGTATGCCCATAGAATTGCTGGTATTTTCAAGTCCCGGTCATCCCTGATGATATTGCAAATCTTTGTCAGAGCATTTTCCAAAATCTTATTGAAGGCTTCTATTGTTCCATTTACTTGAGGATGGTATGGTGTACTCTTGTAGTGATAGAATTTAAAATCCTCAATCATAGCCCTGATGGTACTGTATATAAAGTGAGTACCTTGGTCACTCATCAAAATTCTTGGACACCCAAATCTGGTGATCACGTGCTCAAACAAGAAGTGTGTCGTTGTATTTGCACTACAGTCTTTGACTGGTGTTGCTTCTTCCCATATTGTTAAGTATTATGTCGTAATAATGATATATCTTGCTCATGACCTTCTTGTTGGTGGATGGATTGGTCCCACAAATTATGTTTCCCATTTTTCAAATACCTGCAAAGTTACTTGTGGTCTTAGGGGCATATCATCTCTTCTGTTAGGTTTTCCAACTCTCTAATAGACATCGCATGTCTGACAATATTCCTTGGCATCCCTATGGACTATTGGCCACCATAATCTTCCATGCAATACCTTCTGCACAGAATATTTTCCTGCATAGTTTCCTCCAGCTATACCTTCATGAGATTTTGCCAAAATTCTGGGCCTTTCATGTTCTAATACACACCTTCTCAAAATACTAGCTTTGCCCATATTATATGAGTGTCCTACAATAAGTTGATAGTCCGCAACTCTTACTACCAGATTCTTCTTCTGTGTGGTCCTAAACTCTTGTGGTGCAACCCCTGTACTTAAGTATTCCACAATATCAGCAAAATATTCATCAGCTACTTGTACTGAAAACAACTGCGCATCAGGGAAGTTGTCTTCCAAATTGGTAGGTTTTTTCCCATTAGTTACCCTTGACAGGTGATCAGGTCCTGCATTCAACTTCCCTGGTTTAACTATCACTTCGAAATCAAAGTCTTGAAATAAAAATAGCCATCTATAGAGCCTCCCCCCCAATACTGGCTTGTTGACTAAATATTTGAGGGCATAATGGTTTGTAAACATTTGAAAGTGTTTACCCAGTAAATAGTGCATGAACTTCTGAAGTGCATATACCATGGCTAAGCATTCTCTTTCTATGGTATTGTAATTCTTCTTTGATTCTGACAATTTTCTTCTTGCAAAGGCTATAGGATGTTCTAAGTCCCCTACTCCTGGCTGCGCCAGAATTGCTCCAAGTGTTATGCATGATGCATCTACATGCACTTGAAATGTCCTTTCCCAATCTGGGAATACTAGGATAGGTGTTGTGACCATATTTTCTTTTAAGGTGTCCAATCCTTGTTGAAACTCAACATTCCACTGAAATTTTATATCTTTCTTTAAAAATATTTTCATTGGGGAAGTAATATGCACATACCCTTTTATAAATTTCCTGTAATAGCCTATTTGTCCCAGTGTTGCTATCAACTGGCACACTGACTTTGGTGGTGGTAAATTTACAATGACTGCAATCTTAGCAGGATCTAATAGAAAACCTTGTTTACAAACTATATGTCCCAACAATATTTCAAAATGTGTCCCAAAAATGCATTTCTTTATATTCAATGATATATGACATTGTCTGCATCTTTCCAACTTGAGTCTTAACACTTCTACATGATACTTTAATAGACTATATAGTGTCCAATCATCGAAATATACTTCTAAAAATTGATGTATGAATTCTTTAAAATCATCTATGACTACTCTTGACAATATGGTTGGTGCATTGTTCATCCCAAATGGCATGAATGTGTATTGATAGGATCCCCATTCTATAGTAAAAGTGGTCTTATACCTATCTTCTGAAGCTATTTTGATCTGATGGTAACCTGAGAATCCATCTATAAATGAATATTATTCTTGGCCTCCCACATTCTCTAAGACCTCATCTATGAAAGGGGTAGGAAAAGGGTCATGTAAGCAAGCATCATTAAGTTTCCTCAAATCTACAGAGATCCTTATCCCCCCTTGTTTATTTTCTTGGACTACCATGGGGCTTTGTTGGTAGTCAATTCAATTTTTTCTATTTCCCTATAAGCTGCCTACACCTATGTCTCCTGAACTTCAAATTTTCATCGCATTTTGCAAATATATGATATTTTCATTTCTTGCGACACTTGCAAATTGGTCTCAATTTAGTTTTCACGACTGTAAGCATGAAAACTCCTCCATCGTTATTTGAACTGTCATGATTTTCTCATTGATATCCTGAAAGGCACTCACCTTTGGTTTATTACTAAGTGGTTGTAAGGATTTTCGAAATATGCCTATTTGCCTATTCTTACTTTGATTACGCAACTGGATTTTATTAAACTGGTAAGGCATTGAGCATGAAAATTTATGTTTTTGAGACTAGCCTAGTCATTAAATTACATAGGGGTCATGGTTAATTTTGTTTTTTATATGATTTGATCCTTATTGTCATGGATTTTGGCTTGTCGATTTTATAAATATCAATTGTCACAATGTTTTATAAACGTTTGATTACACACTTATACGATGGCACATATTTAACCTTTGGGTTTTGAACATTCACGGTTTGATATATTACAATGGCGCATTGATACATCATTCATCGTTTGATTTTTGGGTTGGTTGAATGATAAGGTTTAAACTATGTTATGATTGCTTCAATAGTGGGTTAATTCACCGATTGTACTTTGCCATTACTACTTTGCATGGTGGTGGATAATCCCACCACCTTCTCACGCACACATTAATGTTTCCCCTTTGATCGTCGCAACTGTTAACCCAAAATGACTTTTCTCCTGTGTGTTGTTATTTTCGACCCAAACCCTGACCATGTGCCCACACCATGGCTCCAGTCGTGAGGGCTGAACCAAACGGTAGCCAGGCTCTGTTGATGTTCGACAGTGCTCACAGCGACCTTGAGGAATTTGGATGGCTCCTGTTCATACAAAAGTTTGATGGTTTTAATCCCTGCATGGCTTGGCAATTCGCATTAACCTTTGATGGTTGTCGAGCCAAGGTCGGGGATGTCCAATTGGAAATTAACGAGCAATTTCTCAGTTTAGCTATGGGTATGCCTGCCACTGGACAACGATGGTCCAAGAATTGCAAAGTGGAAGAAGTCCCTTGGAATTTGCTCTTCCAGTCACGTAAGGTTAGCTCCTGTGATAAAGGTTTGCCCACAAACATGCTCAAGCAACGTTGGCACAATTTTCTAATGATAATCAAACAAATTATCACCTGCGAGGGTCGGTATGGTTTTTTTTTCTTACACCACCTTCATTTACTTATGCTTTTCATGGGCTATGAGCTTAATATGCCTTATTACTTGCATAGAAGCCTGTTCAAAATGTCTACGAGATACAAAAGGAACCAGGCTGATAGCAGCCTCTTTCACTTTGGGCTGGTTAAAATTATTGTTGTTTGTCATTTGGGGTTACACGGAGACTGTTGGAACAATTTCCTGGTTCGCAATGATTTTGAGGATTCAAATCTTCCACAGGTTGATAAACCTGTGGTGACCGAGAACAAAGATATACCCCTGGTACCCTACAGTATCCTGTTACCTAAACCCTTACCCGACTCACCTATCGACCTACCCCACTCTGTGACCAAAGATGTCGAAACTGTTAAGCCCGTGGGAAATAAACCTAAAGCCAAACCTACTGCGAATTCCAAAGGCAAAAAGAATGCCCGTTTAATCTCTCACATGGCGAGGAACAAGCCGAAGCCCCCTGTCAATCCTGACCCTATCATGTTAAGCGAGGATTCTGATTCAGAGGTTGAACGTTTTTTGGCAAGTGAATATCCCTATTCGGAAGGTCTTTGTACCAAACCCTCATTTGATTTTGTGTCAAACCTACCTCCTTGCTTTCAAAACAACCCTAATTACCCTGGCATTAAGTTTCCATGTAAAACCCCCGGTGATTCGTCAAAACCCTCTCCTTCTCTACCTCAACCTACAACGCGACCCTGTGATCAGTGCGTCTCGTGGTTAGAAAGGTACTATCTTGATGTGACAATGTTACAGTCTAGAATTCATTCTTTGGAGGATCAAGTTGCACGACTTACTAGTCAAAAGGCTGAGCTTCAAACCACTGACAAGAAACAGAGGACAACAGGTTCTATTTTGTTTAAGAATGTGGAGTCAGCTACAACAGTCGTGAATTCAAAATTGGCATAGCTTGAGCAGCCTCACTGGTATGTCTATCACATGTTTATATAACAAACCAATAGCTCTGTTTACAGTTTGGATTTGCTCTGTCACATTATATGCATTATGTACATAGTTTTGTTTTGGTTGATCGAATTTCGTTTCCCAGTTTAGCTTTGAGTCGATTGTCTTCGATTCGATTGATCGTGCTATGGATTTGATTGTTTCGATTTGGCTTAAATTGGATACTATGTTGCTAATTGAAATTGTTTCTATCCTTTCTAAACACAAGCTGTTTCTCGTATTTCAATTTTGAACACAATCAATGTTTCGATTCGAATTGGTTATATTGTATACGATATGGTTGACAATAATGGTTAACTATTACGATTTTATATCCATATGATTTTCGATCAACAAGGATACAATTCGGATTATGTTCGATATGATTCTGTTTCGTGGATAGATACGATTCATAACAGTTATACACAGCCGATTGATTCGCATTGTTTTAGTCGACCGTGTTATCAATTCGATTCGTATTGTAATGAAAATGTTGTTTGAATTTGATTTGAGGAACAAAATTGACTGAATCGAGTCTCACAATTTGTTTCTATTAAACTCATGTCGTTTTCATTTTGATTATTTGCCCAGCTGATAATTATAACTTCTGTTGATTCCATTAAGATTGCGATCATGATCTTGCATGTTGCCTGTGCAAGGATCAATCACAAATTTAATTGGGTCGATGTTGTTGAAGTATGATTTCGTTACACATAATCGTAACAGTTTTTCCATCTATGCATTTGATTGAATGATATGAATTCTTGTTATATCATTATAGCTGTGTTGGATTAGATCGTATCACATACGATATCACTCATTGTTGATTTCATTTAAATTGAAACAGTCTTGTTACTGTTGACCCGATTTTATGGTAACAGTGAAACAGAGTACTCCTACCTCTGTTTTCGATTGAATCACTTTTGGTTTTGTTTAAATTGAATGATAAAA
>JZKD02S1744002.1:48240-62750 GCA_000966675.3 Picea glauca | reverse complement strand
AACATTGAAGAGACAGAAAAATCCACATCAGTTATAGAGAATGAAGAGAATCACTCTAGGTTGCTAGAAAAGAAGAATGAAGAAAATAGAAAGAGTTATGCAAAAGTAATCAAAGGAATGAATCATGGTCAACCAGAATCTAAGAAAGCTATTGAAGATACATCTTCAAGAAGACCATCCATGTTCAAGCCACAAATAAGCTTCAATAATGATCATGATTAGTCAAGGAAAAAATTCAGAAGGACTACACCACAAAGAATATCATTCACTCCCAGGTATGCAAATTTATTTTATGGTCATTTTTTTTATTGTACTAACTTTGGACATAAGGTTTCATATTGCAGGGATTATAAAATAAATGTTCAAGCAAGAAATGCCTATGTGGCCCCACATAACATTGAATGTTACAAATGTCATAACTATGGACACATAGCTAGTGATTGTAGAAGCATGATCAATACTTCCATGAAAGGGAACATTGATATCAGATGTAAGAAAGTATGGATAAGAAAACACGAAGAACAGGTGAACAAAGACCAGGTCCCATAGATCACAAGATTGGCAATAAAACGAGATGAAGAAAATTCTACAGAGTTAGAGGAATCTACCAATGAATATGATGATGAATACACATTAGAGGAGGAATCATTTTGAGCCATCTGGCTTAGAGACTCCAGGGTAACATGAATATTAGACAAGGGGAGTCTATGCGATAGTTGTGACAGAACAAAGAACCATCCTTAGAGCAACTTGCAGAGTTTGAATCGATAGATCCAGAGCATTCATTTAGCAGAAGTACAATCAGTTGTAGTCATGAATACTTCATGATAGTACAATGATAAATAAGTCAACATTATGGACAATGTGCACTAGAGTCTTGGAAATTATGGACAGAGATGGATTCATAAAAACACTTAGCAGGTTTGGATAGATATATTACAGTGGACGAGAGCATGGATTCATAGATTGGTTCAGAGATAAAGGAACATGATCATAATGGATGATAATTACACAGGAAATGGCTCGAACAATGCTAATGGATTCGAAATTGACATATATTTTTTGGACACATGCAGTGCATACAACAGTTGACATTCAAAATAGAGTAATGCTCAGACACAACAATGACAAAACTTCCTACGGGATATGGAAAGGAAGACCAACAAATGTGAATCACTTCGAAGTATTTGGAAGCAAATGCTACATCAAAAGAGAAGATGGCGAAATGGGAAAGTTTCACTCTCGTGTGGACAAAGGAGTACTTGTTGGTTACTCAAGTACAAGGAAAGAATACAAGTGTTACAATCTGAGGTTGAACAAATTTGTGGAAAGCATCAATGTAGAAATTGATGAAACAGGTGGACAAGAATTAAAGGAAAAAGAAAATGAATCAATGGAACAAGTTTACGAAGAAGAAGTAGAAGATAAAGAAGAAGTCTACATCAAACAACCAGAAGGATTTCAGTTGTCAGAGAACACAGATAATGTGTGAAAATTGAAGAAGGCCTTGTATGGTTTAAAACATGCTCCTAGAGCATGGTACTCTAGACTAGATAAATATCTACAACAGGCAGGGTTCTGAAAATGAAGTGCAGACAACAACCTCTACATCAAGATAACTCAAGATAGTATTTTATTGAATTTTATGTTGATGGTATTATTTTTGGAAGCAATGATGACAGGTTAAGCCAGAAATTTGCAAAGGATATGAAAAATGAATTTGAAATGTCATTACTCAGAGAACTATCCTTCTTTCTGGGTCTTCAGATACGTCAAAGCAACCAAGGAATTTTTATTTCTCAAACTAAGTATATTAGAGAAAGGCTAAAGAGGTTCAGAATGGAAGATTGCAAACTAGTTACCACTCCTATGCAAACTAGTTGCAAGTTCAACAAAGATGATGATTCAAAGTCTACAGACTGGAGTAATAAAGGTCAATGATTGGTATCTTACTATATGTGACAACATCCACACCATGTGTAATGCAAGAAGTTGGACAAGTGTCACGATTTCAAGCAGCACCAAAGGAATCACATGTCTTAGCAGTGAAGAGGATTTCCAAATATCTCAAAGGAATAGAAAAGTTTGGATTATGGTATCCAAAAGGAAAGGATCTATCACTTATTTCCTACACGGATGCATATTGGGCAGGTTGCATTGATGACCGACGAAGCAACAACGGAGCAACATTATACTTAGGTGAGTGGTCAGTATCTTGGGTAAGCAAGAAACAATCATCAGTATCTTTATCTATAGTCGAAGCAAAGTATATTGCAGCAGCAAGATGTTGTACACAGGTTCTATGGATGAAACAAACTCTGACAAATATACAGGTTGAGTATGATGAGCCCATTCCAATCTATTGTGATAATACAAGCGCCATCAATATCTCAAAGAACCCCGTGATGCATTCCAAGATGAAGAACATTCCAATCAAGTATCACTTTCTATGGGAATGGGTTGCAGAGAAGAACATCATAATTGAATATGTGGGCACAAAAGAACAAGTGGTAGACATCTTTACAAAACCATTTCTACAGGAAGCCTTTGAGTATCTTCGCCAGAGACTCAGAGTAATTTCTACTCCAAAATGAATGCTTTTGAATGCTTATCTTATATGTCTTAGAGTTACACAAGGAAGCACTATAAAGAGGACAGTTCAAGTCGGGAGATCAATTTCAGGAAGAGTTCAGTCAGGGGGAGTATCCCCAAGGACAGTTCAGTCAGGGGGAGAAGCCCCGGATGGAAATATACCTTTTCCATTGATGACAAAGGGGGGGAGATTTATCATATGCAGAGCATAGAGGCATGGTTCTAGGGGGAGCAATGGTCACAGGGAGAGCATGAGTGACATGACTTTAGTATTGCATCAGAGTGTTGTCATCAATGCCAAAGGGGGAGATTGTTGATTAATTGGGTTGGTTGTCATTGATGTCAACCCTTGAAGAAAGTCTAGTAGTGAATTCTGGTAGCACAAAGGTTTGGGTAATGGACCCGGGATTGTTTGATGGATAATAGTATGAGTTTTGATATATTTTCAGGTAAAAATATTCCATATGGATAGTACATGTCATGTCATTTCCGTTGGTATGTGGAACGTCACGTAACTCCTCACGGTTAGAGAGTTATGGCCATGTGAAGTTGGAGAACCCTCATGAGTCATATAAAAGCCCCAAAAGGTCAAAGTAGTCAAAGTGTTTGCAAAGAAGAAATTATTTAAATAATAAAGTGAAGTGATGAGTGTACTATAAGTCAAAGAGGATGCAAAAGAAATTATTTAGATAATAAAGTTAATGGAGAACTTATTAATTATGGAAAGTGGTTAAGTTAAGTGGACAAGTGGTTATAAGTGGGTTAACCCTAAAATAAGGAAAGTGGGTTAAGATGGTTAGAATGTAACTCCTTGAGGAAGCTACATAAAAGTATAAATAAGAGGTAAGGATATCTCATTCAAATCACACTTGAATATTATTGAATATTTATTTTTGTGAAAGGTTATTTTGGGTAGGTATTATTGATAGAGAAAAATTGCAGCAGAAAAAGTACGGAAGGAAAAGTGCGGCAGGAAAATTGTGGAAGAAAAAGTGCGATAGAAAAATTGCAACAGAAAAACTGCAGCAGGAAAACTACGGCAGAAAAAGTGTTGTACAAAAATCGCAGCAGGAAAAGTGTGGCAGGAAAAGTGCGACAGAAAAACCGTAGCAGAAAAAGTGCAGCAGAAAAATCACGACAGTGGATTCACGGAAGCAAAACCGCTGCAACAGAACGCTACAAGAAAAAAAATGGGCTTTTGGTTGAGGTATGTTGTTGAAGTTATTGGTACATATAGAGGTTGTATAACAGTGAGGGTCTAGCACATGGTTTGAGGTACAGACTTGTGGTATAATGTTTGAGGTATATGTGATCAGATCGGATTTGGATGATGACATTGATTAGGGATTTTGGTTGAGGTACATATTGGGTACATGGTTAAGACAAGTAGTTGATGAGTTGTCACATACATGAGGTGTATAGTTGATTATGTTAGTACATCTTGATGATTCATAGTTGATGTGTAGTTGATGCATGATTGGTACATACTTGGTCCATGGTTGGAGGTATTTGTTAGTAGTATTGTTGACACATGATTTATGGATGATGTAGCATACTTGTCTTGGTATATTATTAGAAGCACATATTGATCTTGGTGATGATTATGAGTTGTGATATGCTTGGTTGATGTACATCTTGGTGATATTGTGCATATGGTTTAAAGTTTTATTAGTGATTGATCTTGGTGAGTAGATCTGATTTGGTTGATAAGATTGATGAGACAGGTTGTTGTGATAGGTTTTTTGGACATGTTGTTGTGACAGGTTATTTGTACAGGTTTGGTGCATGGATGATGCACTTGTTTATGGTACAGGTTGAGGTATAGGTTTATGCATGGTTGATGCATGGTTCAAGTTATTGGTACAGGTTGTTTGGTGCAGGTTGATTGGTACAGGTTTACAACAATATATCTCACAGTGATAGTGTGACAGTGGTTCTATCATTCTAATTATATGCTAGGGCGATTGGACGGGGCAAGGACAGGTGGTTGTAGCCACCTTCTAGTTGTAGCCGAATAACATAGGGGGTTGTAGCCTCCTTTTGGTTGTATCCAGAGAATTGGGGAGTTGGAGCTTCCCTCGGGTTGTAGCCTGAGAAACTAGGGGGTTGGAGCGTCCTTCCAATTGCAGCTAGAAAACAAAGGAAGTTGGTGCTTCCAATGAATGTAATTCTTAAAGACATATAAGAAAAAGCATTATGTGGTTTCCTCCCACTTTGGGTTTCCTGTAAAACACCGGTGTACTGTGTATGTGTATGATTGCTCATTTGTTCATTGTTTATTTACTCTGCAACTATTAGATGATAATGCTACATTGATATAACACTTTCATTTTATGGTTAAAAAGGATTAAATTGCTCTATTACTGATTCACTCCCCCTCTCAGTAATCCAACACATGTCTCATGGGTTGAGAAGGTTAGACAGGAGATGTAAAAGCAGGAGGCTTGTGAGAGTTATGTACCTTCCATAGAGGATCTTGTTGATTCAGTAGGTTTTTCTATAGTGATAGAGGAAGCATCCAGTCAGAAAATGGGATTTGCTTCAGTCATAGAGGGAGTATCCAATGCAGAAGATTGGATATCATTATTTTCCTAAGTGATCGAGGATGCGACTAGTCATACTGATTTTCCTCAATGATCAAGGATGTGACCAATCAGACTGATTTTTCCTCAATGATCGAGGATGTGGCCAGTCAAACAGACTAGATAGTAGGTTATGCTCTAGTGACCGAGGATGAAACCAGTCATATAGACTTGACAGTAGGACTTATTCCAGTGACAGATTTCACAGACCCATTTTCCACAATGACAGAGGGAGTAGCCAATTTGGGCTATTGGAGTATAGATGAGGTGGTAGATTGAAAGCTACATCTATTATGTGCGACGATGGTGCATCTAGATGTTGGAGGATGGGATACCTCCCTCTCTAAGAGGAAGTGTTTATTTTTTGTAGCTTTGTGAGGTATTCCCACTAGAGGCCAAGGTGCTAGGCATGTGAGAATTTTCATTGGCACCAATTTTGACTTTCGTTCCAGTAAAATTAGCCTAGAAATGAGGCTAGGGCCTCGTGGGAAAGTTGATGGGATTTGTGGGTTTGTGTGGGGGTTCCATACCCACAAAGAGGATTAAAACATTCTAATTAATTGTTGAGTTTAGGAAGGGATCCTAAACTCATTCATTGGACTCCTATATAAAGGAGAGATGTCATTGTGACATTAGATGATTATTGTGGAATGATGGAGTTGGCATAAGTGAGTCTACACTTGTTTCAAGGAGGATTGGTGATCTCGACAAAGGGAAACTTTGCAAGGTGGTGAATCTGTCCCTGAAGAGAGAAGCGAAGAAGGTCACACGTGTGGAGCGAATTTTTCGTACAATACACAGTTTGTAGGAGGACAAAGTTCATATATATGTGGGTTGCAGAAGGACGAATCACATAGAGGGTATATGTGGTTTGCAATAGAGAAAACAATGCATGTACACACGTTTCCAGTAAGGTGAATCACGTATCTAATTTTCTGGGCAGGATGACAGGTGACGTCAACAGGCCGTATAGATGGTCTACAGTAGATTCAAGGGCATAGGATATTTCTAGAACATTGTTGAGTCTTGGTTTTCTAATTTGTATAATTATTGGAGAACAAGGTTGTTCTTAGTTTTGGTGACTTTGGAGGACAAGGTTGTCCTCATATTTTGGTGATATGGTATTGGCTAGGAGGGCTATTTTTTCCCTCAGGATTTATGATGATAACAAGATTACATAACTGAAATTGTGTCTCATGTGTATTGATGGTTCATCTCTAATCTTTGTGTTTCCGCTGCATATGTTTTCAGTCAATAAGTTTAGTGTAAAGTTGTTCAATGATAACAACTAGGGTTTTATTGTTAGATCACTAGGAAACAATTTTCAAATATGAAATTAGTCACATAGAGTTGCATGTGAAAATTGACATCATAATGGTCAAAACTAGGTTATTCTTCTTGAACAGAACTAGGCAGTTATGTAAAGCACTCCTTACCACTACAATGATCATATTTTGAATAGTTGTATTATGGGGTGAAGAACCATGAGGAAGTAAACCCCTCTATCATTTATATGCATTGTAAACATAAAGGTCATTGTATGATGGAATTTATATACTGTCACAAACTAAACTTGACAACCAATGTTGAATAACATACAATAGGAAAGGAGATTTTAGGAGATTTTAAAATGTAAAACTATTCCAATATACCAACACATTGTGCATCCAATAATCTATTATCATATTTATCATTCATAGACATATATATATAACACATCTCATACAATAAAAGAAAAAATCAAATAAACACAATCATATCACAATCAATCAATTATTATGTTAAAAAAAAACTAATACTTTTGTAAACATCTTTGCTAACCCAAAAATCATAATACGTTGAGAACAATATACCACCACACATTAAAACTCAAAAACAACATAAAATCCCAACCAACCATGAATATTTATAATTTATATTTATAGCTTAAAAAGTTTACTAATAAATCCGATCAAATTAATATAGAGAACATATAAAAAATTTGAGGACCACTCTATAATAAAGTATATTTCAATGTATATTTCAAAAGTGTTTCAAAGGATGCACTTCCTCCAAATTCGTAAAGAACTAAAAAGGATAGAAGAAAATAATTTTTGTAAAGTAGGTCATTATGTCTTTGTATCCATCTCATAGAAAGAGACGGGAGTAAGAAAAGGAGGGTTCCAATTTTATAAGAATTATTGTTTTTTTTTTTAATTCATAACTTTTTTTTAAATATAAGTGGATTTTTTTATTATTATTATTATAAGTAATTACTGGTATATTTATAAATTATTATGATTTAAAAAAATAAAAAATAAATTATTACTTAAAAAAATAATAATAATGCAGAAGCAATTATGTGATATATATAGAAAAAGAAAATTTATCAATAATCCTTAGTAAACTAAGAAAAAAAAGAAAATTTATACCTAATCTTTAATGATAAGGAGAATAAAAGTAAATTAGAAAAAGAAAATTTATAGCTTATCTTTAATGACAAGGAGAATAAAAGTAAATTAAATTAGATTAAGTAATAAAAAATATAAGATATAAAAATTTGAGAAATAAAAAGATGAAAAAATAAAAATAAATAGTAATGTAAAATAAAATAAAAAGGAAGAAGAAATTAAAAAATCAAATATAAAAACAAAGGTGGACATAATAGAGGAGAAGAGAGAAATCAAATGGAGTTATGCTCAGAAGGTAATTAAGGAAAAGGCCAAAGAAAATGGATGGTGAAACAAATTGAGTTGAAGAGAATGTTTTGTGATTTTAAAGATAATTAATAATAAATTATTATGCATAGTTAAATTTGTAAAACAATTAATACTATTTAATTATTATTTTTTTAATAAATTTTCTTATTAATTTGATAGAAAAAATTCAATTTTAACCAATATTTTAGTTTGATTAAAACATATAAATTTGATGTGAACATAATATTTTGCAATACTCAATTTAATGAGATTGTGATTGATGTTTTCAATATTCTCTTTAAACTTGACTTTTATGGAACAATCAATTTCACTTGTGTACAAGACTCCTTAACACAAAATCTTATAATATTCTTTACATAAAAAGGATCAATTTTGTTTGGCATTGTTGAAAAGTCTAGGGATAAGGAATAAGGTGAAATTTTGAAAATGATATTGATGATGTTTTTATAATATTTTGTGTGTTTCTTTCAATAAAAGGATGATAGATATGGGTGCTAAAAGTATTTAAGTTAATATGGGGTTGTTTATGCAGGTGAAAGGCTTTGTAAAAGATCATTTTTGTCAAATTATTAGAATAGTTAGTGGTTTAGAGGGTACAAGTTCAAGATGAGTTTATTTGTGATTTAGGGATTATATTTAAGTTTTAACTAAAGTTTTTAAAATCACAATTTAGATCATGACTGACTGTATTGACTAGTATGGGGTTTGATAAGATAATATCATATAAAAATCATTAAGAAATTTTTATAATTCATTTCATAAGGATAATTTTATATTTGTTATAGTATAAATTTATATATTAATTCTTAGATAAGAAAATGGAGTGAGTTAAAAAGTTGACCAATTCATTTTTTTTTATTAATATATTTTATCTAGTGAGGTAAAGTTTCGTCTCAATTCACTCATTTTTTTTTGGCGATCTAGCTCCTTTTAAAATGGATTAAAACTCCTAATGATAAAGTTTTATGGTCAAAGTCCTCATCAATTAAATGGAACTATAACTTCCAACAAAATTTCTATCAAAATTGAAGAAGAATTTTGATGAAAAAATGGTGGAGTTTGTCCACTATTTACCTTATTCCCAAGATAATAACATATTATCATTCATTCATACATCTAACATGAAATATGCAATTGAAGGATATTATCAAGAGAGAGGTTAACATAAGGCCGAACAAATGAAAGATTCCATGAATAACAAATTGGAAACCCACAAGATGATGATAGCTTCTCCTATATTCAACATCATATAGAAATGAAAGCCAAGCTTTCCATGTTTATCATATACAAATGAAATATGAGATTTCCATGAACCTTATCATTGAACTCACACCAAAACAAGATTTTCCTTCTCATTTGTCTAGATTAGTCTAGATTAGACACGCACAATTTCTCATATCACAAAACAAAAGAGTCCCTCCTCTCTCTATAAGGCATATTTGGATTTTAGTTGTTTTTAAAGGTAAACATTCCTTTTTTTGTAAACTAAGTATCATATATATTCATGCTGTAGAAAAAATTATAGACTTGAAAGGATGTTCTCTGCCATACTAGAAACTAGAGGTTAATCAATTTTTAGCAAAAATAACCATATTAGGATGTCTAAGAAAACCTAGGCTCTACTGAGAAAGAAACTAGAGCATACATATGGAGACTACCATAATATCATGTGTGTGTGTGTGTGTTTCATCAAGTGATTATAAGCTATGACCCTCTAAAGAGTGCCTTAAACATAAAAGCATAGAAAGAAACTAGCCAAAAACATGGGTTACTATTGTTGTCATTGGTTTCAGTTCTACATATGTTTTGGTTCTTTCTAAGGCTATTGTTGCCTTGATTTTCCCAGGACATTGCCTTCATCAACAATGATCGGATTAGTGCTTGTTCCCTGAGATTCATGGGAGTTCATGATGTCAACCAAGTTCTCATCCTTTTTTGTGTCCCACTCTGTCACCCTGAAGATGACATTGAAGCTAGTTCTACAAAGAACCATGAACTTTGCCTCCAACCATTTGAGTCTATCCAAAGTCTCAGACTGCTTATCATCCTTCTCCTCCAGAGAGAAAGAGACTATTTTTTTTCCAACCAATAAAACTCCATCGCGCGAAAAATATTGGTGTCTCGCGACCTGGTATACATAGTATCCCACAACCATTCCTAGAACTCATTTTTTTATAACTACTTTCATATCCTAGAAATTCCTCGTCCTAGCTCTATCTTCCAAATTCTCCATATGTTGTTAAGTTATAGGGGGTATGCTTCAGAAGTATATCTGCTTGGCATGTTCGGCTCCCTACTTTTCTCTAGTGCCACCAACCTAGCTTGACTCCTCCTCCAAGCATCGTGTGTTTGAACTCCCTTATGCCTGGCACCTTCCTTGCTTGACTCTAGCTAGTCAACATTCTTTTGGTTACCCATCGTCATTGTAGGCTTAGACCTTGTTCCTTTAGGGATCGTCTTTCTATGCCTTGTGCCAACACTGTGAGCTATCATGGGTACCCCCCCCTCTAATTTGACGAAAACACCTCATACCTTGAGAGATTGCCTCGCTTACCTCATCTAACTTCAAAATGCCCTCTCTCCTTTCCCACTACCAACAATGTTACTCCCAGACCTCCTTGAGGAGGGAGAGCCCATCATTCAAGACTAAGGATTGATCATTGAGGGATCAAAACCTCCTACAGTAACTTAATCAGACACCCTACCAACATAGGAAGGATCAAGTTTTCCACTAAAGAAGAAGTCTTGTGGGCCTTCATGGTCTATAAATAACCCCCATCCCAAGCCATTACCATCATTAATGTTGCATTCATTGTTGCAAGCATCCTTCTTAGCTAAGGGAACCTTTGCATACTATCATTCGTGGATAAATCACAATTACAAATGCCCCAATATTCCTCATGAAAAATCCCATTAAAATTGTCCCATCCACACGTCCTGCTTGCGTTGTGCTTCATCGTGGTATGGTGGGAGGGTGGCACAAATCTTCCCACCTCCTAGTTTCCCTGTACTTTCCTTCCCCTCCGGACAAGTGCTTTACGTTGGGGACTATTAACGTTCAAGGTGGTTTCCGATCTCTCCACGTGGGAGGCCCAAGCCCCATCTATCAACACTTGATCCGAGCAGGTAAAATATTCCTTATTTAATATATGTACATTTTCATAAATTTTATGATTAAAAGATGTTTATTTGATAAAATATATTCTTTATTTATATTTTTTTAAACACAAACAACTAAACTTGATTAGTAATAATGTTAAAGTTTATCACGTTACTTATAATATTCCTAGTTTATCACTTTGTAATATTATAATTATATTAATACTTAATCTTATTTATTTCTCTAAAATACACTACTCAAGAGTCAAACTTAACTAATCACAAAATACAAGTTATCATACCAATAACAATAACCGTGTATTATCGCTCTTACCATAATTACCATAATTACATTAACATTTAGATTAATCTAGCCTCATATGTGGGGAAAAAAATTCCCTAAGTTCAACCAGCCATGACATATCACAATTTATTACAAAATTAACAACCATCTTTTATCACCCTTTGTTATCACCACCTTGTCATGTTTATTTGCATAAGACAAACCACCTAAGCTTAACCAACCATGAAATATTACAATTTATCATACCATAAAACAAATCCATGGTTTATCACCTTACGTTATCATGGTTTCATTAACACTTATCCCTCTATGTTTGCTAGGGACAAGCTACCTAGACTCGACTAACTATAAGATATTGCAATTTCTTATTAATAATGACAAAAATTCTTTATCACCTCCTAGAAGCAAATTAGTGTTAACCCTATCCTTATTCATTTGCTTAATACTTATTTCCTCGGCTTAACTAACCATAAGATATTACAATTTAACAAATTATTAATAATCACTGTATTTTATCACTTTTGTTAGTAATTAATCTTTGTTATCGAAGTCGACTAGACCTTCTATGTTAGATGGTACAACCAAAGGGTATTTATTCAATCGAGATCATCGATGGGTTACCCCCGACTTCCTCTGTTTGCATAGAACAAGCAACTTAAACTCAATGAACCATAAAATATTACAATTTAGCACATTATTAATGGCAATAATAATTTATCCTTTTTGGTTGGAAAATTGATCCTTGTTAACTAAGTAAGCTTACATTTGGCTTATATGCCATGATTGAGAGATCATGAGAGTGGGTGGGGAAGAAAAATATCCCCCCCCACCTCCACTCTTAATAAGTTTACCCAAATACCTCCTCCCACCTCCACCCTCGTTATCTATTTTATTAAATGCATCTAAGATTTTCACTTAGTCTCATCTATTCACCTATGACAAGTCACTTAGGATTGACTGAGCATGAGATATTGCAATCTATTACACATTAACGAAAACCATATTTTATCACACCTTAGGAACATAGTGAATTGCAATAGCACAGGGAACTCACCCACATGCTTTTGAACTTGATTCATCATCATGGAAAGTGCTCCAACTTGAAATAATCAATTGGTGACATAGGTACCCTAATGAAGACCTCAATATGGTATTTTTTTTATCGAAACATGTCTATAGGTAAAATATTTTGAGTTCCATCCCTCATCTTGATGTTCTTATGCCATAACAATATATTGGATCAAAACTTTGACAACGTGGATACCTTGTCAAAAACTCTACTCTAGTATTTTAGTTAATGAAACAATGCACATGAAAAAGGTTTTGAGTTCCACACTTCTCCTCGGAATGACTACACCATAACAAGTTGTTATAGGAATAAAAAAACTAATGATGTCACTACCTTATTGAAGACCTTGATTTAGTATTTTGGTTAAAGAATTGGGTTCACATATAAAAGGTTTCAAGGTCCACTCAATCCAAGTTCTCTCAACATTATTTTTTTCCAAGAAAAAAATATTTATATTTAATATTTCAAGTGTGAGATCAGAATACACATTTGACCAACTTAAAAGGGCAAAAAATCATGGACCATGTAATGTCTTGAAGCAATCTCGTTCTCTATCCTATACCTACATATTATAGTCTTCCTAGGCTCCATAAGGGAAACCTTCACAATTCCTTCAAAAATATTATTTACAACCAAAAGGCTTAACTAACCATAAGATATTACAATTTAACACATCACTAATCATAACCATATTTTATCATTTTTGGTTGGTAATTATTTTTGTTATTGAAGTGAACTAGACCTTTACCTTAGATGCCTCAATATATATGTATCTATTTTGTCAAGATCATCAATGAATTTCCCATGGATTACTTTGGTTGTGTGGGACAAGCTACCTATACTCAATGAACCACAAGATATTACAATTTAGCACACTACTAATGATAACCATATTTTATCCTTTTTGGTTGGAAAATTTCCCTTTGTTAACTAAGTGAGCTTACATTTGGCCACCATTTGGCTTATATGCCATGATTGAGTGGTCTGTATTTTGTTAAATTCTTCTAGGAATTAGACCTAGTCTCATCCGTTCACCTATGACAAGTCGTTGAGGCTCGATTGAGCATGAGATATTGCAATCTATTACACATTAACGACATGCATATTTTATCACACCTTGGGAACACAACGAATTACAATAGCATAGGGAACACACCCACTTGGTTTTGAACTCGATTCGTTGTTATCGGACAAATTGGTAGGTGCGGACACTAACTGATCTCCCTAGATCCACCTAGATCTAGAACAAAACACACCAGAACATGACGTTTTCCTTAAGTTTTAAATATTGAATTTACTAACTAAAGAGGGATGGGTGACATACCATTTAAATGTCACTTCCTCTCGCCATCGCCATCCTAGTTCCGTTCCAACGCTCATACAATGATGATGATGCAAAAGAATGCAACCAACCAAAGTGATAGCAAGAGCACAAACTCAATATAAACCTATGTATGTGATCAAGGAATCATACAATAAAACACAACAAGCTTTATAGGAAAGAATCATATTATTGTATCATATTAAATGTGAAAGAGATATTACAACCATGGCCTTGATGTCGTAAGGTCACTTCCAAATGTCCTTCGTTCCCCACACACTTCTTGCTCCAAGGATTATGAGACCATGGATCTGATAGCTACTCACAATCTATCTTGACATAGCAAATCTCAAAGCCACTCTAACCAAGCTAACAATCCCAAGCCAAAAACCACTTAGCCAAACTAAAAAGCTCAAAAGCTCCAAAGCCAACCAAAGCTAACTTTCTCCATGAGATCTCCTCTCCTTTTATAAGTTAAAGAGGATAAGGTGAGGAGGTTAGGATGATCCCACCAAATCATGAAAGCGAGTAAGATCCAAACCATTTGTATGCCACCTCACCATGGAAGTTTCTCCTTCTTGAAGATTCGAGAAAACGCTCGTTTTTCCCACGTGTAAGCATTCTCGCACCCTGCCTATAGAGAAACCTGCGAACCTCTCGCAACCCAGCGATGGTGCAACCTGTGAGAATTAGGCATTCTCGCACCCTGTCTATATAGCAACCTGTTGTTGGTTACTATAATTGCTTAATTAATTTTAAACAACCAAGTGAAACATAAATTATCAACCCAGGGAAGTCTTTTGTTTCAAAGATAGCCACGCACTATATATGCTCAATTCCAAAA
>JZKD02S1744002.1:0-11512 GCA_000966675.3 Picea glauca | reverse complement strand
AAGCTTCCGCTTCTAGAAGGATCTTCCTCTAGATGCTTCTCTTAATAGACACATTTAGTATAAATAAGGGTCGAGGGTATGAAAACCCGAGCTTGGAGATTATTGTAACAGAGCGCTGCTCGACTGGAGGTTGCCCCCTCGAAGAGGCCTGTGAACATTTCTATCTAAATCAAAGTGTTGTTTCTGTTGCTATTTCGTATACCATTTCTGTGTATTGTGAAGATTATGCTGGATATTTTACTGTTATTCTGTCATTTCTAGCATTTCATTTCTATTCTGCATATTTTATATATTTGGTATCTTGCAATAACTCAATATAGATTCTTGTAGTTCATAGGTTTTAGGTCTAAGGCATGTAATTCTTATTTTTAGAGGTAGGATGCCCTTTGTTACCTTCGTAGGGAAAGTTATGTCTGATCCATCTCTTTGGAAGCAACTGTTTTCACTATTTTATGTACTTTTATTCATTATTTATAACATTTTATTCTATCTAGACCATGGATTTG
Source organism: Picea glauca (assembly GCA_000966675.3). NCBI lineage: Eukaryota > Viridiplantae > Streptophyta > Pinopsida > Pinales > Pinaceae > Picea > Picea glauca. Next base: position 11,006 of record JZKD02S1744002.1, on the reverse strand, counting down.
GGTCCATTGAATGCTATCCTTTTCAAGTTTATTAGGGGAAATACTTCAAGAGAAAGTTTAAGAAATATTTTCCCACAAATTCAAGGAGATTGAGACATGCTAGCCACCTAAGGAAATGTTAAAAATTCCAATTCATGGTAAGAAGACCTGCACTTCAAAACAAACCATAGGAACTAAAAACTAATTACATTAAAAAAAGAGTAAAGGAACATTAGATATACAAACACATAAAACTAAATATTATAAGCCCAAATTTGTAGCACTCATTCACACTCTGTATATTAACTCCAAAAAGAAACTTACATAGAAAATCACTAGTCAAAATATCTAAGACATGTCTCAATGGTCATCCCTTAAGTCTCCTTTATAGAATTGGAGAGAATAGGATGTACAATGCATGTAAATAGTCTAATTAAGGTTACTAGGTTGACCATGTCAAACCCTAACCATGCCTAGAATAATGCACCCTCCTTACATGAGTAATTTTCCTAGAACATAACTTATGTTAGGAGATAGTGCATTCATGAAAGAAAGCACCTTACTCCTAGGGATATGCACCTTGATCTAACTTTGGAAAAGGATCTAAATCATGTGCTTTAGCTACATATGGAAAATAAACACTAAAATAGGAAAATAATTTCAAAATTTGAAAATAACTAAAATTGTCTAAGGCTAGGGCATACATGTGGGAGATGTGCATGCACCTCTCCCTCTGTCTACGTAAATGTTGTGATCCCTCAAGTCACACTATTGTTGTGCAATCATCCCACCACCTTCTTTGTTGTGCATATGAATTGAGGTATTATTGTTGCAAAATACACTATTGTAGAATCAACTCATCATGAGGCTCCACTACAACATCAAGGAGAACACACACAGAGAAATGAGTAAAGAAACTAACACTCCCACTTTGCAAGGTGTTATCACTCAATAAGTTTCCTATTTGCAACATAAAATATCATAGGTAACCTCAAACCTACTTTAAGACTAGAAGCTACCCTTTTGTCAGTCTTGAGAGGGATCTCTCCTTTCAGTTTTTTCAATCAGTACAATGGATAGGTTTTATGAGAATCAAGAGTATGAAATGGTTAGTAGTGTTGAGAATAATATCTATTGGGCATGGAGTCATAAAGAATATTAAATTAAGGTTTTTAGAACTTAACATGATTTTTTTTATTATCCCAGAGGCCAGATAACCAACTATTGCTAGACATTAAATCATAAAGATGGATAGATGAAAAAGAAAGCATTAAAAGTAATACAAAACATCTAGCTTAGATGAATTATGTATAAACTTATCAGTCTAAAAATGAATATCTGAAACAAGATAGACACATATCATATGACAATGATTTCTCCATCAATATTTTCTTATTCAAACATAGAAGAAAAAATTTAATGGAAACAAAGAAAGGATATCACATACACCAAGAGAAAAAACTACATCAGCTAAACACAGGAATCTCTAAGCAAAATCTTCAAGCACTTGTCCTCCAACCTTTCATTAATATTCAAAAACTATTACAAGAAACCAACAGTCTTCTTACTCAACTCTCAAACCCTTCTATTGTCTTTTCCATCCTAATAAATAAAATTACACTTCATATTGATTCCAATAAGTCAAAATAGTTAGGGTTTCTCACCCAAAAATAAGTTACAACTAATAAACTAATTTCTTAACAAATTTCCAACAAAATTGCCACGAGTTCCTACAAACTAGGGTTTCATTTTTTTACCAACTTATACACCCTAATATTTTTATGTTACATACATTCGATGGAAAAAATGTTTCATTATCCAAATCTGATGTTGATATGTCGAAATCACTCCATCTGGAAGCTAAAAATACTTGTTTACATGTTGATTGGTGATTTCGCAACAAACCAAACATGTTGCTGCAAAATCTCTGTTTTGGCAGTTTCACAACGAGAGTGCTGCAAAATCTATTTTTTTCATTTACTGATGTTGAAAAACAATTCAAACTGGATCCAAAAACATATATAACTTCAAAAGAAACATGATTAACCTGAGTTTTATCAACTTATTTTATTGTAGCTTGGGCCAACAAGTCCGGGTTTCTTTTTGCCATTTGCTCCTTTGCCAGTCTTTCTTTTGTATTTAACACCCTATTCCTGTTGTATAAGTTCTTCAATTTCTTGTGTAGGGGTAGTGACCTATTGACCATTATTTTACCATTTTCCAAAGCTTCTTTAGTACACAGGTCCAAGTGTTCTGCTATCTTCCTTTTCATATGCTTGTTTTCTTTTCTTAATTTTACAATTCCAGCTTGAGCCTCTTTCAACTGTTTCTTTAATATTTTGGTTGCCAAGTCTTCTTTATATGGGGCATACTGAACTTCAACTACCTCCTCAACAACATAATGAACATGTGTTTCATATTTGGTTTCCTTAGCTTGGATTTGTTTTCTTGCTGATGATCTAATTACAGGCCTATCAAGATTTTCTTTGTTAACTATTTATGGACTAAACCTCACTTTCTTGCCTGATGAAGGTTTATCTTCTAAAACATATTTAATTTCAAGACATGGAAATGTTTCATTAGTAGGAATTTCATCTATAGGATCTTCATCAACTGGATCTTCCTCTACAGGATTTTCTTCTACAGGATTTTGTTTATGTACTACAGACCTGGTGAATGGTTTTGTAGGTTTTGTCACTTTTACTTCTTCACGAGGGAACGTGATTTTTTTACCCCTTAGCTTTATTTTTATACTGTAAGGAGTTTTCTCAATATCTAAAACTATTTCAACACGTTGAAATGGCCTTTCCCCCCTTTTAATGGATTCTTTGCCAAGAGGAATCTTAGTTGCAATCATAGGAGTCTTGATCACAATGGGATGCTATTTTTTGTCTCCCTTTTTCCTTTTCAAACTACCATAGACTGTTTTAGTACTTGTAGAAGGAGTACTAAGTTTGGATGGTGGAGAATTAACAGTTTCAGCACAAAACCTTGGTGCCACCAAAAACAAATTCCATTCTATTTTTTCCTTTTTACGTTCTTCAAGGACCAACAATTGAATGAGACTAGAGCGAGACAGACTGGGCTCAACTTGATTTGAATTACCTTGTACTTTATCAACCATTTTCCCCATACTAATAGAAATATAATAAGGGAGGTTTATGGTTTTATTACCTGTAAATTTAATGAGCAATCTGATATGGTACATGTATACTTTGTTGAAACGCCATTCACATGTGAAATATCTCTGTATCATCCTCAACAACTTATCACAGTGTTCAAGCATGTAACTCCTAGGCACTCCCTTTGATAGGTTCTCATTTTTAAATTCTTCTTTAAAATAGTCATTGCAACAGGAAGCATCCATAGGTGTTCCCTTGAACCACCTCTCACCTTGCATGGGTATCTCTGTTGTTGAGGCAATTGTTTGTTCAGAAACTTGAATCTCCGGTGATCCAACCTTTGTCTTGGTCCATTCAAAGTTTAGGGAAAATTGCTTTTACAACTCCATGTGTCTTACTTGTATCTTTTCACAAAATTTAAGGCATCCTACTTCCTGCAAGGATTCTATGAACACAGGATTTGAGTCCATCAACTAAAAACCTTGAGGTTCAAATCTTACTATGCCCCCTCCCTTTTGTACCTTCTTCTTTTCTTTGTTTTGCTCCATGGCTATTTGTGAATATTTATATGATGATGATGGTGCAAGGATATCAAATCTTAGACAATATATAGGTAATAAACCTAGTGTATTGGGGTTTAGATGGAAGATAGGTTTACAATGTTTTAACATTAGGGTTTTTGCAGCGAATGAAAGAGAACAATTTTGACAGAAAATTAGGGCATTAGCATTTGAGGGAAAATAAATGGCCAAAAAAGTGTCAAAGATGTCACATTATAGAGCATGATTTTAAGAGCTTAACAACAGGTTGAGATGATCCAACAATTTCGCAACATACAAGAAATTTCACAGCACGTGAGTTTTTGCAGTAATTGTATGGTTTTGCAACAACTGTCACAATTTCACAACAAGATTAGAAATTCATTAATTCAAAAGGGGAGATTTCTCATGAGTTATAAAACTTGATTTACAACAACTGTACCAATTTTCATGACCTCATCCCACGATTTTCTGATCATTATATAAAGCTTTAAAGTGAATTGACATGATGGATTAGTTGCTGCAGAAAGCTAGGCGATTTTGCTGCGCACTTGAAAAAATTTGGTTACACGTTTGAAAAGGTACCAAAATGGATTGGGAAAGCTATGATGATTTTTAGTTCACATGTAAACATGCTCATATGACCTTATTATGACATTGTGTAATGATTTGAAACCCACCCTCTCTAATGATGATATGAGATCACGTAACCAACCGACTTGACCTTGGGACAAGATTGACCACTATGACTTGGAATGACACTCTAATCCACTAGACATGACTCAACTTAGACCACCATGAGTCATAGGTAAATTAATTCAAAATATTGTTAATGGACATCTATCTTAGGACCTTGACACAATTTTTTTAAGAAATTAATACATGACCATAATACCGACTCAACAAAACCATTGTTTTGAATTTATAAATTAAGACTCCCTAACATAGGCTCCAATGGGGATTCTATCCTCCTTGTGAGGTAGAAAAGAACCAATAGACCAGTTCCTTATTCATTGGGATTATTATAGGACTGAAAACTTATAAAAAAACTCACACAAACTTGAACTGTTCAGACTTATATATGTACAAGTTGAACTAAAATCAAACTAAATTCATCCTTATGAATATTAGGGCCTTCACCTCGGGCTTCAAATTATTTAGAGTGTCATTCATACCTACAAACCTTTACAAATAAAATGAATATTTACAATGAAATGAATAAATCAAATTGCTTTCAGGTTAGGTAGTGTTTTAAGAACCTCCCATTTACTGGTCCTCCAGCAAGAAGTTCTCCATCGATCTCCTCCAAAATGTAGGCATTGTTTCCATGATAAGCAATGATCTTATAAGGTCCCTTCTAGAGATGATTGAACTTCCCATGCTTTCCTTTTTCTTCATTTAGAGCATCCCACTTAAACACTTCATCATTAATCTAGAAGTCAACAACTTTTGTTTTCTTATCAAAAACTTTCTTCATCTTTTCCTGAAATATATGAGTGTTTTGATAGACCTCTTCTCTCATCTATTCAACATGAATCAACTGATTTATTCTTCTTTGTATGTCTTTGGGTTCTGCCTCTTTCTCCTGTAACAATTTCATGTCTGACACTCCCAAGGAAGTAGGAAAGATCACTTTTGTCCCATATACTAATTGGAATGGTGAGGTTCCAATTGACTTTTTAAGACCGATCCTATCTGCCCACTGAAAATGTTAACTTCTTATGCCAAGCCGTTTTGTTCTCATGTTGTAATTTATTGACGATTCTCATTATTATTTTGTTTTATGACTCAACCAATCCCTTACCCCGAGGGTAATAAGATGTAGAATGACTTAGTGTTATGTTATAATCTTCACAAAACTTGGCTATCTTCTTATACTTGAAAGTTGTTGCATTATCAATCATGATCCTCTTAGGACATCCAAATATGGAAAACATATGGTTTTCTAAGAATTGAATTATCACAACATCAATTGCATGTCTTATTGGCATAGCCTCAATCCACTTGGTAAAATAGTCTGTTGTAGTCAATATCCACTTATGCTGACCCAAGGATGTCAGATTGATTTCACCAATGAAATCAAGACCCCACTGCTGAAAGGGTGCCTCCACTGAAATGGGATTTAAAGGAAATGGAAAAAACTTCTTCTTTCCTTCAAAAACTTGATATTCATGACAAGTTGTCACACCCCTATACACATCTGCAAATATTGTTGGCCAATAAAATCCTGCTCTGAGAATTTTGTTCACGGTTGTATTCTTGTAGTGATGTCCTCCACAATCACCTCGATGAAATTATTTCAAAATATGTTGTGCCTCTGCTTCTAGTAAACAATTTAATAAAACTCCTCCTGTATCTTTCTAATACAAAAAACCATCTATAATACAGAACTTAGCAACTTTTAATTTCAAAAATCTGGCCTTAGTTTTTCTTAGTTCTGGTGGTGCTTGTAAATTCTGCACAATATAGATTATGTCACTATACCATGGAGATGCAAGAAATTTTTGAGATACTTGAGGTGTTGGTTTTTCATCTATTGCACAATTTGCAATGAAGTTTATCCCCAAGAGATCAAAATTTGACTATGCCATCAAATTTTCCAAACCTTGACCTTTCACCAACTTTGTTGGTTTTATCTCCAGATCATACTCCAACAGAATTGCAATCCATTTTTCTCTTTTACCTTCAGGGTCTGGGTGAGTTAAAATTTCCTTGACTGCACTAGTAGGAACATAAGCAATATCATGAGAATGTAAGATGTAAACTCTAAACTCCTTCAATGCTTTCACCGATGCGTATGCCTGCTTCTCCATGATGTTATAGTTCAATTTTGAATCTCTCAATGCTTTACTATGGAAGGATATAGGCTGCTCCAAATTCTGCTCAATTTTCTACGACAATACTCTTGTAATAGTATGTTTGGAGGCGAAGGAGAAAATCATAAAATATTTAGTGTAATATGTGATGCTTAACATTGGTGATTCAAAGATTGCTCTCTTTATGTCATCAAATGACCCCTTTTCTTCAGTAGTCCATTTAACCTAGTTATCCTTTCTCAACATATGAGTGATGTACTTAACAATTTCAACAAAGTTTGGTATAAATATCCTTATGAAATTCTCTCAGCCAAGGAAATATTGTACTTCCTTTTTATTCCTAGGATTATCTATTTTCTGGATTGCTGCTACTCTGCTGGGATCTATCTTGATTCCTTCCTCTGATATCACATGGCCCAAGAGATTTCCCTCTTGCATTGCAAAAAATTTACTTTTTTGGGTTTAAAGAAATACCAAACCTCTTGCACTTCATAAAAACATTTTTCAAATGCTTAAAATGTTCCTCATCTGATCTAGAAAAAACTGTAATGTCATCCAAATATATCACAATGAACTTATCCCTTTCTTCTGCAAAGTCTATATCCATAGCTCGTTGAAATGTTTCTTCTGCATTCATTAGCCCGAATGGAATCTTTGCATACATGAATGCCCCCCAAGGTGTAGTAAAAGATGTCTTTTCTTGATCATTTGGGTGTACCATGATCTGATTATACCTTGAATAACCGTCTAACATTGACATTTTTTGTGATCCCACAACTTTCTATAAAATGTAATCCATCTTTGGGAGAGGATAGTTATCCTTCAAAGACACCCTATTCAAATTCCTGAAATCTACACATAACCTAATTTATCCATTCTTCTTCTTAACAGGAACAAGGTTTTCCAACCATTTAGAAAACCTCAATGAGACAATAATATTTGCATCAAACATTTTTTTTACTTCTTTTTCAATCAAAGGTAGGAGAAATGGATTTATCCTTCTTAGTTTCTGTTTAAATGGCTTATGATATTCTATGATTGGAATTGTATGTTGAATGATATTTGTATCATAAACCTTGAAATCTTCATAACTCGATGCAAACACATATGAGAATTCCTTCATTAATTTGAGATACCTTTATTTTTTTTTGGAGTTAGATTTTTTGACAACTTGATGATTTTTGGTTCCTTCTCAGTTCCAATATTGCATTTGTATGCCTCACCTTCATTTAGAGTCACCTTTGGGTTTTTTTACACATAATTATTATCAAACAACTCTTCAAGATGAAACAAACCCTCAGGGATGAAATTATTTTTCAATTGAATAATCTCCTTTCCAGCTGTAACATTTTGATAATCTATTGAACTTGGAGTCAAATCTTCGCTTTCTTCTTCAACAAAAAGATTCTCTTCGTCTATATGTGTATTGGAAAATTCATCTGAATTTTGGAGGAATCTAATTATTTATTTATCATCTTCAAAGACATGCCAATATTTGATGTTGTCAGGGACTCATGTCCTGTGTTTGACTTCATTCTCATACTTTTTATTTGGATGAATGGGAATTTTAAAAACACTAGATGAGGTAGTTAAAGCATCAACAATCATATCCCCCCCCGCCTTGGTATTAATGATACATCATATTCTAAGAATCCTTCCAAAAACTCTAATATTTCATTCATGTATGACCTCATTCCAAGGTGTTTAGTTTGGTAAATACCTTTGACTTTATTAATCACGAGTTTAGATTCACCATGCACAACTATTCTCTTAGCTTTCAATTCTTTCAAAGTATTTAATCCCAATATCAAAGTCTCATATTCAACTACATTATTTTTACAGTCAAAAGCTAATTTGAAAGAACAGAGTTTTGATGCACCATTTGGGAGAACAATCCATACACCAGCCCCAACTCCTTCTCTACTAACAACTCCATCAAAATCCATATTCCAAAATCCATTATCATCATCATTTGCTTGATATGAAATAGGCTTTTCCTGCAAATGTTCACCTTTCTTCTCTGGAATTTCTGGTTCATTCTTGCACTCTTATTCAAGACATAAATCATTATAAAAAATAGAAGCCTTGATATCAGTATCAACAACATAGATAGGGTGATTATTTTTTCTATTTGGGGTACTCACCATATAAGCTAATTTCTTTTCTCTATATAATCTTCTTTGTTTCCCAAACACAACAATTGTAGCATAAGACATATCCATGCACCCTTTAGTTGTGTTGCCCAGGACCTAGAAAATAACATCCCAAATTTAGGTGGAATGTCTACAACCACTACATCCATGAAAACACTCTAGCTGGGATCTGAGTTAGGGTGACAACAATATCTTTAATCAACCATAATAATTTTACTTTCCTCGAATCAAATGAAAACAAATCGTTATATGGCTTGGTGATATCCAACCCAAGATTTTCCATAACCACCTTTGGAATCAAGTTGTGGGATGCCCCTGAATCTAACATGGAATTATGCATGGTCATATCATGAAAATTTAGACTTAAATAAAAAGGAGGTACTTCATTGTCATTATCATAGTCTGCTTCAACCCTTGGGCCAAAAAGGAAGGTACGATGGTCATCATGAAGGTTTAGAGTGTCATAGGTTTCTCCTGTCTTCAAGATTTTCATAATCTAACCTCTATATACATTATTTTTGATAATATCATTAAAAGGAATTGAAACTTTCAACTTAGATATTTCACTTTCAAGAATAAAAGTAGATTTAGGCCTATCTACCTCTTTACTATTGGCATCCTTTTTAACATCTTGAGCTTTCTTTGGACCATCATCCTTTGTATTGTTTTTCTCTAGTATGTCTTTTATTGGAGGATATTTCTTCCTTTGACTGGTAGAGTGCTGATAAGCTTGAGCTTTACTCGAATTAACAACCACATTTTTGTTCATGAGATTGTATTGTTTCTGAAATTCATAAAAAAACAAATTGACATCCTTGTTTATATTCTTCTGAATCCATTAACACTTCATTTTCTTGTACTTGATGAAACATATCATGTTCTTCTTTAGTCAAGTAAATTTCAGATTCATCTTCATCAAAAAGATTGATTTGATCTTCAGGTTCTTCAAAAAAATCTTCAACATAGTTTTCTTGAAATGGATGTCTGATTTGTTGGTCTCTCTGGTTTCTTTGGTGTCATTGTCTTATTTGAGGAATTGGAGGTCTCTTGAAATTTTGATTCCTTACCTGAGGATCTTGTCTTTCTCTGGGAGGAGGTCTATTATCCAAGGTTAACCTCTCCACTAGATTTTCCATTGTCTTCACCATCATATCAATCTTTGAATATGCAGATTTAGAGGATGGAGGATGATTTTCCTCTCTGACCTTCTTTTTCTCAACTTCAACTTTAACCTTTATTTTCCTAGATGTCATTAAATTAGCTTCTACCTCTATAGCATCATTCATCATATCAGCTAGAGTGACATATCTCTTTTCTCTTAGAAACAAAGCAAAGTCACTACTGAAAGCATCAACATAGTGCAGAGGAGGTTTAACCTGATCAGGAATTACAGTATATACCTTCATGAACCTAGTGGAAAACTCTTGCACTGTTTCATAAACATCTCTTTTCAAACTGTTATATTGTGTTAGAAGTTGTAATGGGTTTTTATTATCCTTCCATTTCCCGAGGAAAATTGTTTCAAAACCAGGAAAATCAGGGATACTTCTCGCTGCAAGTCCCTTGAACCATTTCTTGGATTCTCCATCAAAAATTTGTGCAAACAATTTCATTTTTGCATCTTCATAGCCAACTTCTTCTAAATCCACAAAATCGTTAAATGTGTCCAAATGTTGTTGTGTTGTGATATCTCCTTCTGCATTATAAGTTTTAATTCTTTCAAAATAATTCTGAGGCAAGTCATGCAATTTAGCATGGAGAACAAGAGGGGAAAACCTAGCAGCCATGAATCTTATAGGATTATGTTTTGGGATTGAAAATTGACTTGAGACTGAAGCTTTTGGGGAACTAGCACCAGGATTTGGGGAACTAATCCCAGGAGAAACAATAAATGGAGATCTAAACTTATTAAAGTCAAACACCATCTTACTTAAATCAGACTCTGACTTAGTTTTGACTAGAAAATTTTCAAACTTTACAACAAAGGGCACATCTTCAAGACTTTTAACTTTAGATTTTGACAAGGAAAATGTTCTTTCTAAGGACAATGTATGTATCTAATATGATCTTTTCTGACTTTTCCTAATAATTTTTTTAAGATCAAATGGAGGTTCTAGAGGATTTGGGTCTGGGTTCTTCCTTGTATGGATATTATTGGGAGCCAATATTTCTAGCGGGGTCACCTTCTTGTAAATGATCTTGTCAATGAAATTTCCAGGGTAAAATTATACAACTGACTTTTGTAACTGGTTCTTTGCTTACCCTTAGGAATGAGATCTTGAAACCTTTGTTAAGCCCTAATATTGGCTCATTACCCCTTAATTGGGGCATATTATATTAGTAATGTTATTTTATTTATGTTGGCTTTAGGCCATTAGTTGTAATTATACCTCCTAG
>JZKD02S1743991.1:72365-106312 GCA_000966675.3 Picea glauca | reverse complement strand
CTTCTTCAGAAGTTCTTCAAGCTGCATTTGCAACTCCTTCAATTCTGGTGTACTCATTATGTAAGGAGTCTTTGACACTGGAGCTGCTCCAGGCATTAGATTTATAGAGAAATCAATGTCTCTCTTTGAGGTAGTCCTGGTACTTCCTTGAATACATCTTCAAATTCTTTTAGGACTGCATAATCTTCCAAATTTGGCACCTAATCTTTAGGTGTCTCTTCCATATGAGCTGCAAATATTTGACACCCTTTTTTGTAACATTTCTCCAGTTGTAATGCTGAAATTTATCTGATGGTTACTGCTCTGGGAATTCCTTGCACTTTTATTTGGTTCCCTTCCTCATCCAAGCAATTAAATGATTTTTTATGACAATCCAAGAGAGAATGATGTTGGTCCAACCAATCCATCCCAATTAGATAGTCATAGGAACCTAAAGGCAAGATGTTCAAATCTGCCTTGGTGTTCAGTCCATTCATGTCCACGAGGCATGACTTAACCATATCATTAATGTTTATTTTGGGTCCTATAACCAGCTGCACCAACCGAGATTTCCCATGATTGCTTCTTGGAAATTGCAAACTTTCCACCATCTTAGTATCTATATAACCATGACTATCTCATGAATCAATTAAAATAGAAATGGTTTGGTTGTTGATCATACCTTCCACTTCAATCATGTGGGACTGATACTCTACCTTCTTGTTGTCCAGGGCTGCATAGATCCTTGGCACATTTCTTCCCATGTCCTCCATTGTTACAGCTTGCTATACATTGTGAACAACCCCTCCTTTTTCACCTCTGTGAGGACAATCTCTGAACATATGATCTCCTTTACAACCCCAACATTGAATAGGTGGTTGCCTTGGCCTTTGACTCCCTATGCCAATTGTTCTAGGTTCTTTAGGTGTTTTCTGTCCCTGTGGATTATTTCTGAAGAATGGTGGCTTAGATCCCTGATTCCTATGATCCATCTTGAATTTATTTTTGTCTTCCCAAGCCTTTTGGAAAGTTGGCCTTGCTTTCTGCTGATCATATAGGAATTTAGCTCGCCTTATGGTCTCTTCCAATGTCTTGGGATCATCATACTATATTTTGTCACTAATGAATGATGCCAATCCATTCAAATACCTTTGAATTTTGATTGTCTCATCCTTGATGAAAGAGACGTACTTCAACAGTTCTAGAAACCTTCTCTCATAATCATCTATGGTCATACTTCAAAGCTTGTGTTCAAATAAATCTTTCATTTTCTTGTCATAGTATCTCTTAGTCAAGTATTTCTTCTCAAAATACTTCTTGAATTCCCTCCAAGTAACACCTTTCTCTTTAATTTGCTTCCCTACACAAGCTGATCCCACCACATGGATTCCTTTCCCTTGAGTTGATAGATAGCAATTCTATCTTCTGCATGAGAAGAATAATTATGCAATTGGAAATACTTTCTCATGCCCAGTAACCATGTTTCTTCATATTCATCCTTCTTGTGCTCACCATCAAATGTAGGAGGTTTGATTTTGTTCATTTATCCTTGTAGCTCATCCACCCCTGACCTCTTATGCCTTCTGATAGGGGATGGACTTGAGTTTTTTCCTGCTCTCTTATTGGAATTCCTTGGGGAGTGATGGTGGTGTCTGCTAACACTTCTTTCTTTTCTTTTCTCATCCGAAGGCTTATGAATTCCATATTTTCTTGAGCCACTCTCCTTATCCAATTTATTTTCTATTCTTTTCAATCTCTCCAATAAATTCATGTTGAAGTCATCCTGTTGCTCCTTGGATCTCATAAGCCTTTCATTATCAACCTTATGGCTTTGAACATCCTTCTGCAAATTTTTAATGGTCTCTACCATATTCATGTTTTCATTATTTTCATCTCCATGTCCATTGGAGTTTGTTCCTTCAATGCCCAAATGGACATCCATCCCTCTGATCTCATCTTGCTGACTGTAATTATTTTGTGCCTCTTCCATTCCTATGGGCTCTACACTGATCTTGATCTGATCTAGTTGTTGTTAATTTTGCAAAACATGTAGCCATCAAAACTTATCAGGCTAACTAACTCAATAATTCATGAAAAAAATATATGAACCCTTTTGGTTCAATATATACATTAGAATTATTTCTTTTGATTTCCTGGTGTTATCACAATGACAAATATTTTTTTAGATAAGACCCAAGTCTTGAGAAAATAGACGCGCGGTGCCTCCAGAGATACATTGGGGAAAAAGGTGGTTTGTCGAAACCACTTTCGCCAAGTCCCGATGTCACGTGTTTCAATATGTCAAAACCACCACTCGTGGAATGGGTGATAGCTAGTCAGATCACCCCATTTCACTCGTTCAGTACTTCATAGTCGTAAGATGTCAGATGAATGTTGCCATGTAACAAACTCAAAAGATAATCATTTGAAATGGATTAGCCGAGCATGGAAAACCAACATATTTGTACGTAAGTATGACTGTGAATCATGATTGGGACTCTATAAATACCAATTCTCAAGTATGGAGGCATCATCTTATCCATAAACGGAGTAATCTCCAAATTTGCTTGGCCTTCTGATCTCTGTAAAATCATTTCGGTGTCCACAAAATTGAGGTACATGGACAAAGCTACATCCCGTGAGACTGGTTCTTTAGGAAAAAAGGTAGATTTACCTACGGGTAAGGAGGATAAGGTAATTTCACATATTATAGCCACTAAATTTCACACATAACCTACTATAGACTCGAAAATGGAATTTAGGTTGAATCCCGGTATGAGGGATCTAGTCATCAACAGGGGAGTTGTTAAGAAGAAATGGAGCAAGCGACAGAAGAAAGAAACCATAGTTGAAACGGTTGAAAGTGTTGGAGAGGATCAATCGGTCTGGTTAGATACTTTAAAGGAGGATATTGCTAAGATGAAATGAGTCCTTGAACAAAAGTACATTTCAACAATTTTTGGACAGATGGTAGTAGAGGTAAGGGGCTCCAGAGATAATAGACATGTTCTTAAACGGTCCCTTTACAATAGGATAACTATTATTTTAAAACACTCCCTTTTTGTAACTTGTCTCTATTTTTAGAGATATGCAAAAGTCCGAGCGTTTTCGAATTTTACAAATAATTCCTCTCTATATATGTATTATCTCGAGGAAGAGAAGAGGGAAAAAGAAACCTACCCTATGTGCAAGAAGACTTTTTTGTAATCTTTTGGGATTAAAATGATTATATAAATGTAGAAGTGGATTTTGGACTATTTATTACAAGATTCTAACTGGTGGTGATATGAGTCTTGTTTTCTTTCATACTATGCATTTCTTGTAAGCTTATATTCCACTTCCATCTATTTGAATTGGAGGAATATAAAACCTGGAATTCATCTCTGAGATGATCTCGGCTTAGCAATTTAGGCTATATTTATTTCTTCTCAAACCAACTCTGAATTCATTTTAAATAATTCTCTGATGCGTTTGTGTGTTTCTTTTTCCTCTAATACCATGCAATTGTTTTGTTAAACTCAGACTCATCGCCTTAATTAGCCTTCCAAACAACTTCACGCGCACAAAAATTCAACATGTACACCCATATTTATCATGCACAACAACACCACAAGGTAAATCGTGCTTTCGTGCACCTATATTCACTATGTTATTCTTCTCCATCGTGTCGATAACTTGCACGCACTACTTTTGTGTTGCGCGCCAATATCCATTGCACACAGTTTTGGTTCTTGTACTGATACCCTTTGCACACAGTTTTTGTATCGTGCATTGATATTCCACATGCATTTTGCTCTATGCATTGCACCATGCCAAAGTTCAATATGTCCCCACCATGCACAATAATATGCACGCACCATTGAATACACTGTCACGAGACAACTTATACTCATACTGTACGTGCACCAACCAAACTCCTCTGTGTTTTACAATACTGCGCACACCACGTGCACATTACTATGTGTGTGCTCACCGCACAATGCTAAATTTAGCTCACGCATCTGCACACAATATTCTTCCGCGTGGAGCCACAATTTTTGTGCACACCTGCATGCCAACATTTTTCGTGCAGTGCCAAAATTTACCACGCGCACCTACACGCCAACATTTTCTATAGATGCTCAGTGACTTGAAATTTGGTCACTTCAAAATTAATCTTCTGTGAATATTCACTTCAACTGAACCTTTCCAGCCCATCTAGGCTCAGTGTTGGAACTTAAGCTCTGATACCATATTGTAACATCCCCGGCCACCCATGGTCGGGCCACGCTACATGAGGGAACACTTTCGTTCTCTCACTGTGGAACATACTGTGACATATCCAACACCCAACTGAACTATGCCACATAAATTTTATCTAACTACATGTATTTAAAACATACATGTACAACACTCTTGTAGAAGCTTGAATATAAAATGTAGCGTACAAATACATTACGTATTGGCAATAATTCACACGGTAATAATAGTAAACATAGACATGCAGCGTATACAAGAAATGCCCAAAACTTCCAGATGGTTATAACCACACATATGATAAACCCATAAAATAAGCACGTAAATAACAATGTAGCATGTAAATTTATCACACAATTGGTACTTATCTTGGTAAGAATGCCACCAAATGCGTGCATACCATCCATAAACCTCCCAGCCTTAGACTACACTATTCATCACTCTCAACAGTGAGTCACCCCCGAGCTAGGACTAAACTCCACTTGGGTAAAGGAATTCCTAACCAGGCTATAGGCTCATAGACAACAAGAAAGACTCCATCCTAGGTGCTCACCCAACTCACAACCTACAGTCCCTCATTCCCCACATGACTTTCCCACCCAAGGAAGTGTGCCCCTTCTCTGCTCAACAGTCCTTCAGTTGCCCCACTTCCCTTCCAGGGCTTCAGCAACAGGTCAAACAGGAAGTCTTAGAGCCCTGTAGCTGTAGTTCAACACCTTCAGGAAATCAATTCCCAACAATTATCTCACCCAAAGAATTGCTCACGGGCCTAACAACCCCCCTCTTCAATATCCCACGGGCCTGACAACCTGATTCTTCAATCCAGCTCTCAAGCTAACCAGCTACACAAACATATATGCTATGGATACAGTTCTGATATAGTGAAATGAATGTCTGAAGGATAACTGATTGCGTGAGTGAAAAATGGTCATGGAGTCATGGATGAATGCTCAAAGGAATCATGGGAGAGATGAGGGTCTGAATGATGGGGACCTCTCAAAATGAGCTAAGTCCCAACAATATGTATGCATGCTGCCAACTTGACTCTTGTCATGTTGGGAGGTACTTTGGCCCACTTGTACGCAACTTTGGAACTTAGGATAAAATAATTATCCATACTTTATGATTTAAGAAATATTAATATAATAGTCCTTTTTGTCTTAAGCTCTCTAGCTTATCCCTTTCCCTTAACTTTTGGCCATCCCTTTCCCTAACTGGTGGATTTTAGTCCCCCATTTGTTTTATTGTGGTCGGTCTGCGCGCAACGATGTATTTTATATTAATCATGAGACATATACAAAATGGGCGCACTAGCCTTTAACATCTAGGCGCTCTGGCCTACTTCCAAAACATAAGAATCCCAACTTATAATAACTGGCTCACCAACCTATAACACATATCATGTACACAAGTCTCGCTGACCTCGATATTTCTCACACTTTAGTTATTGCGCACAGTATTCGTGAATGTGCACACTACATCATTTTACTGTGCAGTACATGTGTGCACTATGCCATGAAAGGTGCATTACAAAATGATGTCAAAACAACTCACCAACTTAAGTACACTTACATTACCATGCTATAATTGGGTTCTACCGAGGGATATTACAAAATATATCAAAACTCATACCATTATCCATCAAACAAACTTGGTTCCATTACCCAAACCTGGGTTTTCCAACTTCTCATGGCCATAACTCTCTAACCATGAGGAGTTATGTGGCGTTCAACATACCACCGGAAATGGAAGGACAAGCACTATCCATCTAGATAGTTTCAATGAAAAATTCACTGACCTTCATCTCGTTATTCCACAAATAAGAATGGGTTAAATAACCATACTTCTAGGATAACTCAATCCGCAAAGCGTCTTCTCGTGAGGGATTTCACCATAAGGGGACCACTTTGGAGTTGATCCATTTCTACTTATTATCAACCATGACAAGACAATAATGAGTCATCTTTACATCAAACAATCTTGGTTCCATTACCCAACCTTTGTGCTATGGGGATTTTTTCAAGGGTTGACATCAATGACAACCAACCTTAATCAACAATCTTCTCTATTTTCTTCTTCGCAACGTCCCATGACTCTGCTACGTGTCTTATACTTTTTCTTCTACTATCTCTGCATAATCTTCTGCAATAGTAAATTCTGAGACATTTTTGTATGACTTCATATTTTTCCTCTGTACTCTTGCCTTTAGCATGGTTCTCTTCTTTGGCAGATTCGTTGGATTCGATGAAGTTGTAGGTATCTCTATGTCCAGGATGTCTCCTCCTCCTTGTTCCTCCTGGACGAGAAAAATTGTTTCCTCTTGTGTGTTTTCATTATTTGTCTTGTTCTATTGTGTTGCTCCGTTGGTGGCTCCAATGTGATATTTCTATTGCACTGATGGCTTAGGAATGTTTTTATATTGTCTTTTGTTTCTTACTATTACACTCCCTGCAGTATCCTTTGTGTGTTCTACAACCTTTTTGGTGTTTGTTGTTGGACTGTTGGTTTTCTGCGACATACTAACTTCTACTAGTTGTTTTCCTTTTTGTCCCTTCTTCGATGTCACTAGTACTTTCCACTCATCTGGTCACTACTTCTTGTCCCATTGAACTTCCTCTCTACTGACACAGTACCTCATCTACAACCAATTTTTCTTTGGGTCCTTTTTATCTTGAATCCATACATTGTGCCTTGATACATGAAAATTGGCTATATCCTTGTGTTCTTCCACCACTTCTAGTGGTATCCTCCATGTTTCAACTACCTTCTCCCATGTTTCCTCCAAATACATTGCAAATATTCTCTATTTTTCCTTCCTTCATTTTTTAGTTTAAGTGTGACACAATATTTCATATTGTGATGCGCAACACTTTCCTATCATTTGACAAAACATGATGTATTTAGGATGTCTCCATCCCACCAACGCTATCAGTATGACCATCCACGAGTAATGGAATTTTGTGCCTAAGTCTTGGGCATACTTGCAATCATCCATAAACAATTTCAATAAGTATGGACTCTAGCTCAGTAAATTCCCCTTCATGCACTACGCGATTGTTGCTATCACCCCTGTTAGTGCCTCTTCCTTGTGACACTTCCTTAATAATTTGCATGCCATTATCTTGGGCACCAGTCTTATCATAGGTTCACTAGTCCTATTAATTACAATTCCCTTGGACCCTCTCATTTTTCCATATTTTTTCTTCATATCCTCTGCTAGGGTCTTCTCCTTAGTTGTATCATCCAGATATTTCTCAGGATCCTCACTGTCAATTGGAATCCATGTGATCTTCACAATTAGGTCTAAATCAATCAATATGGTCATGTCTAACCATAAAATACCCCCATGTACTAACATAGATAATTGTTTGACACAGTTATTCACATCCTTGATGCATCCAAAGTGAGGGATCTCTAGTAATTTTTGTATCCCTGTGTTGCATAAACTTGTTATCCATTGTTTGGGTTTAAGTATTGGTACTCATGTCTCACTTATCGCTTTAATCTCCATGTATACCTGTAATTCAAATTTTGGGAATTTGTCTCTATCTGCTACATCATGATCTGCATACCTCAATGTTTCTACGCATCCTATAATGTTGGGAAGGATTGTCACTCCTTCTGGTATGCGTGGTAGTGCTATTGTGAATTTGATTTGTTTGCACAATGACCCCTGCATAAGATGTTTCCCCTTGCTCTTCCCTGTCACAGTTGATGGACCTGCCTCTTTATGCACTTCTTCTTCTTCCTCCGCATATGACTATGTTTTTCCTACAACATCTTCTACTTGCACTTGTGCTTCTATTTTCTTTATTGTCTCTGCAATAGATTCAGCCTCTGCTCTAGTCTTGTATGATTTTTTTCTTTCATCATATTCATCGTTCGTCTATTTTGGCACACCCAAACCTAACTTCTATGTAGAATTTTGTGTTTTAGTGGGGTTCTACTTTATAGTACTTGGATCCACATCCATCTTCTCAGCGATAGGCTCTTGTTCTTCGATGGGTGTTGGAATCGTTGGTTTAGGTGATAGAATCACGTCCATGTCTATGACTCTTTCTTGTTCACTAGGGTTTTCCACTTTGGGTACTTTCTACTGCGATGATCTTGTGTTGTTGTGGGTTCTCCTTGGCATTTGACTGAGTGATCCAACCTTTGGAGGTTCCATAAGGCAAATTATTGACCCTAATTCTCTTAATCATTGCTGAAAAATTACGGGGATACCTAGTTGCTCTGTTTGTTTGCTCAGATTTCTCTTCTTATCTCTCATTTTCTCAAATTCATAATGAGGCTTACCTTGTAATTTTTGTGATTTTATAATTATTTTCATAAATTCTCTATCTTATCACACTTTTCCGGTCATCGTCTTTTTTTTTTTCGACCTCTCTCTATCTCGTTGTGTTGTGTTTTCTGTCTAGTCATATTTTCTATCGCACAATGTCTCCAAGATTTTTCATACCTATTTCTATCTTTTGTTGCACGCTATATCTTCCAACTATTTTCTACCACATATCCATCTACCTAATTATTTTGGGCTTTTCTCATTTTTCTACTTTTTTTCTTCCTTTTTCTTCTTTTAACTCCTACTATATATAATATGTACAAGTCTAAATTCTATGCTACAGTTACTGAGGGTTGCTAGGTCGAATGTCCCTACACAATTTTAGTTGAATACCATTTACAAAACCTTGAATTCTCCTTTCCTGCTAAATCTTTCAACTATACAACACCTCCATCTGTGACGGACTTTATCTCATAAGGTCCTAGCCAATGCATCTTGAACTTCCCTAGTGTTGAAAATATTTATTTTCATAGAGGAGAACCATATACCCTTCCTTAAAGTTCTTCTTTTTTATATGTCTTTCATGCCAAGATTTGTCCTTTTCTTTATATACTTATTGATGAAACCTAACTATAATCCTATCTTCTTCCAGTTCCATAAGTTGAGCCAATATTTTCTGTGTTGTGCCTCTTTCTGTCATGTCTGTAATAGATGCAATGCATAGACTAGGTATCAAATACTCCAAGAGAACTACTACTTCTTGTCCATACACTAACTTTAAAGGTAGTTTCCCTATAATATTCTTGCATGTATTTATATAAGCCCATAACAATGGTGGTATCTTCAAGTCCCAATCATCTCTCTTCACATTACAATTATTGGTTAAGGCATTCTCTAATATCTTGTTAAATGCTTCCATTGTTCCATTATCCTAAGGGTGGTAAGGAATTCTCTTCTGATGATGTATCTCAAATTATTCAAGAATTTCCTATATTGTACTATTAATAAAATGATTCCCCTGATCACTCATCAAAATTCTAGGGCATCCAAATATTTTCACTACATGTTCAAACAGGAAGTGTGTTGTAGTTTCTGCACTTGAATCTTTCACTGCTACTACTTCAACCCATCTGGTTAAATATTTTGTCACTGTAATAATATACCTAGATCTTGATCTTTGTGTTGGTGGATTAATGGGACCTACAATGTCTACTTCCCACTTGTCAAACACTTTCAAAGTTACCTGAGGTCTCAATGGCATCTCATCCCTCCTAGATGGTTTTCCAACCCTATGACAAACATCACAATTTTGACCCTAATCCTTTGCATATTTATGAACTATTGGCCACCATAATCATGCGTGTAATATCTTATATGCAATAGCCTTCCTTGCATAATGTCCTCCAACTATTCCTTCATGTTCTTCTGCCAAAATGATAATTCATTCATGCTCCATTACACATCTCCTCAAAATATTGTTTGCATCAAGTTTATACAAGTGACCTGTAATCAGTTGATAGTCTATAGCTCTGTCCACCAAATTCTTCTTCTACGCAGTATTAAATTCCTTTGGGGAAAATGATGTACTCAAAAAATCAATAATGTTAGCAAAATAGTCACCAACAATCTAGACTGAAAATAATTGAGCATCAGGAAAGTTATCTTCCAAACTACTTGGTTCCTCTCCATTGGTAATCCTTGACAAATGATCTTTCCCTGCATTTAATCTTCCAGGTTTCACAACAACTTCAAATTCAAATTCCTGAAATAACATAAACCATCTGCATATTCTTCCCCCCAAAATTGGCTTATTGATCAAATATATAAGAGCATAATGATTTGTAAACATCTTAATTTTTTTTCCTAATAGATAATGTATGAACTTATGCAATGCATAAATCATAGCTAACCCTTCTCTTTTTGTAGTGTTGTAGTTTTGCTTTGAATATGATATCTTTCTGCTTTGAATATGATAGCCTCCTGCTTGCAAATCTTATAGGGTGATCTATTTCACCTTCTCCTGGCTATATCAGTATTGATCCAAGTGTTATTGAAGAATCATATACATGTACATGAAACTCTTTGGACCAATCTGGAAACACTAAAATGGGCGTTGTCACCATATTCTCCTTCAAGATATCCAAACTCTGTTGGCATTCATAATTACATTGAAATTTAATATCATTCTTCAACAATTTATCCATTGGCGCATTAATCTGTGCATATCCCCTTATAAAATTCTTGTAATATCCTGTATGGCCAAGTGTAGACTTTAACTAGTGCACTAACTTCAATGGTGGTAAATTAACTATGACAACAATCTTCGCAAGATCAACCAACAGACAAAATAACAAAAATTGCACTGAAAATACATTTATTAATGTTCAATGAAATCTGACATTGTCTACACCTGTCTAACATCAATCTAAACACTTCAATATGATCCTTCAATACGATAAAGACTGTCCAATTATCCAAGTAAACTTCCAAAAACTTATGTATAAAATCCTTAAATGTTGCTACTACTACTCTTGAAAAACAAATTGGTGCATTCTTCAATCCAAAAGGCATTAATGTATACTAATATGATCCCCATTCTATAGAAAATGTAGACTTATGTCTATCCTCTGGTTCAATCTTGATTTGGTGATATTCTGAAAACCCATCAGTAAATGAATATGCTTCTTGACCTCCTGCATTCTCCAATACTTCATCTATAAATGGGGTACGAAAATGATCATGAAAACATGCATCATTTAACTTCCTCAAGTCTACACAGATCTTGATTCCCCCTTTCTTATTCTCCTGCACTACCATAGGACTAATCCATTCTGATTCTTCAACATGTTCTATGACACCAGCTTCTAACATCTTGTCAATATCTTCCTTCACTTTCTACTTGTATACTACATTCAATATGTAAGGTCTTTGTTTGATCGGTATTGCATCTGGTCTCAAAGGAATATTCATATCTCCAATTTCTCCTACTACTCCTTTCATATATGAAAACGTTGCTGGAAATAAGTCACTATACTCACACAATAATTCTATTATGATTTCTATTGTCTGGTTGTCCCAATAATCACCAATGCTTGCAAGCTTCAGATTCTCCTCCATTCCAATATTGACCTTCTTGATCTTCAATGGTGCAGCATAATATTCTTACTCTAACTGGGGTCCCTCTACTTATAGTTATCCTTCTAGTTCTATGATATTGATATCACACGGGTTATCTTCTGTTGGATCTTCCTCCACGACGTGATAACAATGCAGTAATTGTTTGACAATCTATCTATTCTGATTCTGATATGTTGTGACAATCTCAAATTATGGTTCTTCAAATATTCTATCTCTTACCACTTTCAGTGTTGTATCCACCATAGGGTTCTCATGCTCAAATGAAAATGTAATGGCGAAATTTTGCTACATTTCCTCCCAACTAGCAGTTCCTCTGTGTACGAATTCCTCGAGATTCCTTCTAGTGTGTGAATAAAATGATGTGGCCATTAGTCCGGTGGTACCAATCTCCATTGAACCATGCACATGTCTATATGTTATTTGGGTTTTCCAATCCCATCATACTTCTTCAAATATTTATTTCCCTACTCTGCATCGAATCTAATGTGCAATAACCTCTTACATTGATACCAGTTCTTAATCTTCTATTTATGTGCACCCCACCAACGTGAAGATGTTTCTTTCAATTCCATGTCTAAAACTGATAGCCTTTGATTCTCCAAAATTTCTAATTCAAACTTTTCTAAAAATTCTTATAAATTATTCTGACCATAAAAAGTGGGAGGCTCTCTTACCTCTGATCCAATTCATCTTAGTGCACGCATCATTCTCACACATCTTCTAGTAAATAATTCATGTAATCATTGTTTCCAGTTTTCTAGTCTTCTGTCAGAGTATGAATCAAAAGAACTAATACTCCTCCAACTCAACATTCCATCTGTAGTTCGGTTGATGTAATCCTCTTCACGCGCGGTAGTTTTGTACAACTGATTTATATCTTCTGTAATAAAAATTTATGTCCCGGGTTCCACATACCTTCATCCTTCTGAGGGATCCAATGGTGCAATACATTTGTATTCACCTGATTCAAATATCATCTTTTTTGTGTTCAAATTAATAATATCCTGATTATCAAAGGCCCAATATAGTCCCAAAAGTGATGGATAAGGTTGAGTGTTATATACTATGTCAATGACTTCAAATTCTTCCATGGTGTGAACACCATCTATATCTACTGGTATTCCCTTGAATCTACCAATTGGCACTACTCTACGTTGATTTGCTAGCTTCAACTAAATAGGTGAATACCCCAATGTAGGTTCTCCCATGGCTTTCCATGTCTTCTTAGGAAAAACATTAACTTCAGACCCCAAATCTAGTATGATATCTCCCATATTGAAATCTCCAATGCTTTCATTCTACCTGAATCTCATACTTGTTCTTATTTTTTTATGGACCTGATTAACCGTCTTATTTTCTAATTTCATCCCTTCTCCATAATTGCACTTTTATAATAAACTTTGTAATACTTGTAAATAATTTTTATCATTCAACAACTTCACACAAGACCCTAAAAAGTTTATTAAGTTTCTTACTTTATTTGAAGGTTTCTCTCTGCTGGTATGATCAAATAAGGGAGGCATGTCATACATTGGTATATCATCTAATGTCTTTGTTCCTGAGGTAGACACAATATCTTCCTTCAAAATATCTTGTCTAGCCTATTTGAAGGTCTCCTTTTCTTTGTGTGCATCAAACTTTTGTTCAGGTTCTGTATTGTTTGTTACCCACTGGTGTATATCCTGGTTCTTCTTTGTTGCATCATCTCTTGTCCTATCTCCACCTATAATAAATATATTTATATTCTTCCCATCATCTTCCTTGGTTTCAACAACAATCCATTGCACATTCTGATTATTCTAGTTCCTCTTTTCCTATATCTTTACCAAAAGTGTCATACAATCTTATATATCATGGTATTCTACATGAAAATACATACAGGTTGCAGGTGGAAATGGAAAATATATTGCAAAGTATCCAAGTTTCTGACAGTTATGACAAACTACTAGTCCTATTCCTCCTCTGTATCCTCTTCCTCTGCAACCTCCTCCTCTGTATCCTCCTTTGTTACCATGATTATCTCCGTGCAATGTACTATACTGAGGTGCCTGATAATACTATGGTTGTGCATTATTGTATTACGGTGGTGGTCCAAAATACTACATGTTATTGTACTGTGGTGGTGTTGTAAACTATTGTGCAGGTTGTGTTGTCATTGGCTCATCCTGCACCCTATATGCATCTGAGGTCCTCTCCTTTATTATCTCCAAAGTTTTGTAGTCCTTGTCTTCATGTCCAACTCACTTGAAAAAATTACAAAATGTCGTCTTCAGTACTATCTAATACTTCTTAATCATAGGAAAATGATAGGTATCATGTCCATGTGTTCTACATATCTCACACCATGGCCCTTGCGGTACTAAAGGATTCAACCTACATGCTCCCAAGTACTGTGCATAGGTTGGGAATTCATTCTTATCATGTCTTTATATCCCGCATAATGTACTCCAAACTCCTTCCCTCTTCTCCTTTCCTTTATTTTTTTTTAACTGAAATGCTATATTCTTCATATCTAATCTCAACTCTTCCACAACTAGATCTGTATGCTTATACTGATTTTCCTCTAACTGCAATGTTTCCTACAGAGCCTCAGCCTGACTCTGGAATTTTTTCTTCCTCAAGGGATACTTCAAATGTGGAAATAAAGAGTTAAGAAATAAATGTCTATGTTGCATATCTGTAATAGGGTAATTAAACTTACCTTTTATCATTTTGAACTTATGATCAATCTCCCACACTAACCTACCTGGTTTCTTCTTGATTTGTATCATCTAGTTATTGAACTGATCCTATGAGCTTGGTCGGTGAAATTCATTCATTAATTTACTTTTCACATCATTGATAATTGTAGGTTCTCCCATTGTATTATTTATTGAGAGACCCATATACCAATCCAGTGTGTGATCTATGAATGTGATTGCAAACTATGCAACCTTTGTATCTTCATTTTTAATCTTCTTGAATACCCAAATATTCTCATAGATAAACAAATGCTTCTCTGGGTCCTCCAACCCTTCTCCATGAAACTAAGGTAACCTAATAGTTGGACCTTGTACTACCATTATGAATCTTGTTGTACTACCACCTCTGCGTAGTTTAGATACTTGATTGCGACTAGCTGAAATAATTCCACTTAAACTGGATCCTCATCATAAAATCCTTCTACCATTAATTACTTGTTGGTTAACTGGTTCTTTGTCTTTAAAGGTCTTAGTCACACATGGGGTTGTGGGTTCCACGCTAATTATGATCTGGAATGAAGAGCCTTCTTCATCACCTAACCCTTGACCTCTATTTTTCCTCTGATATGTGGTGCGTAGGATTTCCTTAATCTGACCCGTCACACGAAGATCCTCTACCTCTTCCTCATCAATGTCAAATCCCTCCCACTCAGCTACTACCCTCTTCTTACTATTGATCTTATACTGGTAGGGTCATCCACTGTGCGTCACTGTGGATTTGCTCAATATCTCTCTAGTCTATTCCTCATACATCATAATGGGGTCTATTGCTTCCTTCTTCTGGCCTCTCTCCAAAGCCTTATCCATTTCTCAGATATTCCTTAGTGCTTCCCCCAGTCTCCCCATGTGCATAGAGTGATCTAGCTATCTGATACCATGGTCATCACGCCTTTATCATGTAATAAGATATTGATCGATGTGTAAAGTGAACTGATGTAAATTCCTCTTGGTCCCTTCAAGAAATACTTCTCTACAGTAGTATATGACTTCTCTTTATCGACTGCAAACTCAGTTATAAATCCTGCAATAA
This sequence comes from Picea glauca, assembly GCA_000966675.3. NCBI lineage: Eukaryota > Viridiplantae > Streptophyta > Pinopsida > Pinales > Pinaceae > Picea > Picea glauca. The sequence goes on along the minus strand of JZKD02S1743991.1, from coordinate 90,906 downwards.
TCATGTCTAGCCAAAAATCTACTACGAGGGTGAATTTATTATTAACTCTTTCCAATCGTGAAATGTTCTCAGTAGTCCACTCTACTAATCTAATATGATTGGTGGGATGCATATCCTTCAACCTCAATATCCTCTCTTGCAAAAACTATTGGAAATAATAGAAAAATGCCTCATGCAAATCCCTAAACACATACCTTTGTAAATACTAGCACAATGTATACCTGGAACTTTTGTTATCTTTCAGCGCAAACTCGAATTGTTTTGTCTCCAACCATATTTCAATATTCTTCTTTGTAATATTCCATGGCATGATCATCCCTTTCTATGATTTCACTCTCTTCACCATCCTCAGTGAATCCCTTCCAGGATGTTCTTCTGAGTTCCATATGGAAACACAACCATTTTTTGGATGTATTGGCTGACCTGGGTTCTACCTTAGTGCTCCAACAAAACCCCAAAAACCATCGGACCTTCTGGTAAACCAGAAGGAAACACCGTGCACAATGCATTTTCACCTGAGATGGCTTATGGGTGACTACAAGACCCAAATTTTTGTAGTTGTGGAAGGGATGTTGCTCATGGGGATGTTAGGAATACTACTATTTTTCTACTTCAACATTCGTTAGATTTACCATGCCATTATATAATTAACCTTAATCATTCATTCTCCATAGTTATTCTAGTGGAAGATGTAAATAAACTCTAATATATGCATTCAATTATCCATTCATTCATCATAGTAAACATTGAAACACATAAAAGAGACACATTCCACACAATGACACATGTGTTACCGTGGTTCACCCCCCCTCGGCTATGTCTACAAAGATCTTATACTTCTTATTATCCTTCATTAAAGTTTGGCATTGTGTGCATTACATAAAAAGGTGCATATAGAATGCACATATGTGAGTCGGGCCAGTGTCAAACCAAGCTCCACATCTTGTGACCTTAACCTTAGTTATAATCCATTTGAATCTCCATATTAACTCCTCGACTATTCATCCAACACTGATATTGCGACTCAAAATGTATTAAGGATTCAAAAATAAACTCTTATATTGAATCAACAAAAGCTTACAATACATGATATCCTCAGATATTACAATGCCTATTTAGACTACCAAAAGTGGGTAAAAACCATTACATCATAACCCATAACCATAACACTAGCAGATTAGGCTTGGCCACATATCAACTGCATGCGCACGGTTGGTCTTCGATCCAACCTTTTCCTCTCTTTGAATCTGCATTGATTTTCCTTAATTCCTGGTGTGCATTGCTTCCTTTGTCTTCTATCATGTTTCTTTTCCTTCTTTCCCATCGTGTGCTCCAACTGTCATCCAAAACTACTGCATTGTTCCCCAACATAGCCCGCTCCAACAACATGCTCGCTTGAAGGAACATAGAGGTGGCCTAGATGGAATAATAGTCCGTCCTAAAGATGAAATTCAGTGATAGTCGTTCCCATGCCCAACATTTAGTAAGTGTTAGCGAAGTCAAGATCACTCTTGTAGAGTTGGGGTCACTTAGATGTCTCATGGCCACAGGAGTGGAACACCATGGTTAAGGATGCAACCGAAGGCCGACTGAGGAATTCAATGACATGATTGGTGTTTCTTATATTATATTTTATGTTGAGATGGAACTGCTGCAAGTATGTGGACCACTTTTGATGGCCCTTTTTTTGCAATTTTTGTTGTGTTTGCATGAATTGCAGAGGCTTATGATTAGTGTGGATGATTGTCTCCTTCCCGAGAATGTAGTGCTTCCATTGTCAACATGATTGTATAATGGAATACATTAATTTGTCATAGGTGGTTTACTTACAAATGTAATTTGATAGTGGCTCATTATGATATGAATCCAGATGACTTTGTTGAGCAAGAACTGCACCCACAACATAGTCTAAGGCATCTGTCTCAATCTCAAAAGGTTGATGCAAATCGGGTAAGGAGAGTACTAGAGCTGAGCACAAGCGATTTTTCATATAAATGAACACTTGTTGTTGGGAATTCCCCCATGTGAACTTTGTGTTTCCACCACCCTTGGTCACTTGGATGAGGGCCCATGCAATATGGGAGAATCCCAACAAGAACCTGCGATAAAAGTTGGAAATTGCTAAGAATATTCGAAGCTCGGTTAGTGTGGTCAGGGATGGCCAGTCACGAATGACTTGGATCTTGGATGGATCCACATGCACACCATGCTCATCAAAAATGTAGCCTAGGTATTGGACCCTATTCATGGCGAAGGAGCATTTTTCCAAGTTAGCATATAGATTGTGTTGTCGCAAAGTGTGAAGGACCTACTAAATACAATGCAAGTATTATGCCCAATTATTGATGAAGATGAGGATATCATCCAGATATACCACCAAAAAAGAATTGGTGAAAGGTTGTAATATATCATCCATCAATCTCATGAAATTTTGTGAAGCATTTTTCAAACCAAAAGGCATCACTAGCCATTAAAAAAAAACTTCTTTAGACTTGAAAGCAATCTTCCATACATCAGTCTATTCTATTGGGACCAGGTGTGTAATACCTCAGATTGAGCCCCAATTTTAATATACATATAGGCTGGTAAGACAAGATATTTTTTTCCAGAGTGCCTTTGTAAATATGTTTTGAGGCGAACGTGGTTGTGTGATTATTAATCCATAGAGCCTGGATTGCTAAAAGTCTTGTGTGCCTATATTTTAATTTGTAATCATACTCAATATATCATTAATAAAGTACATCCCTGTTGTAGACCAACCATACAAAAGATATGGGGGGATAAACTCCACTATAAAGGGAAAGGGGGATAAAAGTGTAGGAAAAGGTCTAAGCTAAGGGGGCTTAAGCCCAATGGAATATTATATTAATTTAATATTAATATTCCTTAAATCTAAATTTATGGATAAAATGTATCCTAAGTTTCTAAAGAGGGAACAAGGGGGGGTTCCTTGAGTTCCATGTGTCGTAAAGGACAAATGCATATGTAATTTGGGGGATATAGCATAATTTCCAATATTTTGGGGATATGGACTCATTCATTCATTCATGATGTTGACCATTCACTCATCCATGTTACCAACCAGTACTTGTTCCTGTACCTGGGAATATTGGAGTTGAAGAAGTAGGTTGTCAAGGCTATATTTTGAAGAGGCGGGTTGTCAGGCCCATGAGTAGTTTTCTCTGGGTGAGAAAATGCTGGAAATTNATTCATCACTCTCAACAGTGAGTCACCCCCGAGCTAGGACTAAACTCCACTTGGGTAAAGGAATTCCTAACCAGGCTATAGGCTCATAGACAACAAGAAAGACTCCATCCTAGGTGCTCACCCAACTCACAACCTACAGTCCCTCATTCCCCACATGACTTTCCCACCCAAGGAAGTGTGCCCCTTCTCTGCTCAACAGTCCTTCAGTTGCCCCACTTCCCTTCCAGGGCTTCAGCAACAGGTCAAACAGGAAGTCTTAGAGCCCTGTAGCTGTAGTTCAACACCTTCAGGAAATCAATTCCCAACAATTATCTCACCCAAAGAATTGCTCACGGGCCTAACAACCCCCCTCTTCAATATCCCACGGGCCTGACAACCTGATTCTTCAATCCAGCTCTCAAGCTAACCAGCTACACAAACATATATGCTATGGATACAGTTCTGATATAGTGAAATGAATGTCTGAAGGATAACTGATTGCGTGAGTGAAAAATGGTCATGGAGTCATGGATGAATGCTCAAAGGAATCATGGGAGAGATGAGGGTCTGAATGATGGGGACCTCTCAAAATGAGCTAAGTCCCAACAATATGTATGCATGCTGCCAACTTGACTCTTGTCATGTTGGGAGGTACTTTGGCCCACTTGTACGCAACTTTGGAACTTAGGATAAAATAATTATCCATACTTTATGATTTAAGAAATATTAATATAATAGTCCTTTTTGTCTTAAGCTCTCTAGCTTATCCCTTTCCCTTAACTTTTGGCCATCCCTTTCCCTAACTGGTGGATTTTAGTCCCCCATTTGTTTTATTGTGGTCGGTCTGCGCGCAACGATGTATTTTATATTAATCATGAGACATATACAAAATGGGCGCACTAGCCTTTAACATCTAGGCGCTCTGGCCTACTTCCAAAACATAAGAATCCCAACTTATAATAACTGGCTCACCAACCTATAACACATATCATGTACACAAGTCTCGCTGACCTCGATATTTCTCACACTTTAGTTATTGCGCACAGTATTCGTGAATGTGCACACTACATCATTTTACTGTGCAGTACATGTGTGCACTATGCCATGAAAGGTGCATTACAAAATGATGTCAAAACAACTCACCAACTTAAGTACACTTACATTACCATGCTATAATTGGGTTCTACCGAGGGATATTACAAAATATATCAAAACTCATACCATTATCCATCAAACAAACTTGGTTCCATTACCCAAACCTGGGTTTTCCAACTTCTCATGGCCATAACTCTCTAACCATGAGGAGTTATGTGGCGTTCAACATACCACCGGAAATGGAAGGACAAGCACTATCCATCTAGATAGTTTCAATGAAAAATTCACTGACCTTCATCTCGTTATTCCACAAATAAGAATGGGTTAAATAACCATACTTCTAGGATAACTCAATCCGCAAAGCGTCTTCTCGTGAGGGATTTCACCATAAGGGGACCACTTTGGAGTTGATCCATTTCTACTTATTATCAACCATGACAAGACAATAATGAGTCATCTTTACATCAAACAATCTTGGTTCCATTACCCAACCTTTGTGCTATGGGGATTTTTTCAAGGGTTGACATCAATGACAACCAACCTTAATCAACAATCTTCTCTATTTTCTTCTTCGCAACGTCCCATGACTCTGCTACGTGTCTTATACTTTTTCTTCTACTATCTCTGCATAATCTTCTGCAATAGTAAATTCTGAGACATTTTTGTATGACTTCATATTTTTCCTCTGTACTCTTGCCTTTAGCATGGTTCTCTTCTTTGGCAGATTCGTTGGATTCGATGAAGTTGTAGGTATCTCTATGTCCAGGATGTCTCCTCCTCCTTGTTCCTCCTGGACGAGAAAAATTGTTTCCTCTTGTGTGTTTTCATTATTTGTCTTGTTCTATTGTGTTGCTCCGTTGGTGGCTCCAATGTGATATTTCTATTGCACTGATGGCTTAGGAATGTTTTTATATTGTCTTTTGTTTCTTACTATTACACTCCCTGCAGTATCCTTTGTGTGTTCTACAACCTTTTTGGTGTTTGTTGTTGGACTGTTGGTTTTCTGCGACATACTAACTTCTACTAGTTGTTTTCCTTTTTGTCCCTTCTTCGATGTCACTAGTACTTTCCACTCATCTGGTCACTACTTCTTGTCCCATTGAACTTCCTCTCTACTGACACAGTACCTCATCTACAACCAATTTTTCTTTGGGTCCTTTTTATCTTGAATCCATACATTGTGCCTTGATACATGAAAATTGGCTATATCCTTGTGTTCTTCCACCACTTCTAGTGGTATCCTCCATGTTTCAACTACCTTCTCCCATGTTTCCTCCAAATACATTGCAAATATTCTCTATTTTTCCTTCCTTCATTTTTTAGTTTAAGTGTGACACAATATTTCATATTGTGATGCGCAACACTTTCCTATCATTTGACAAAACATGATGTATTTAGGATGTCTCCATCCCACCAACGCTATCAGTATGACCATCCACGAGTAATGGAATTTTGTGCCTAAGTCTTGGGCATACTTGCAATCATCCATAAACAATTTCAATAAGTATGGACTCTAGCTCAGTAAATTCCCCTTCATGCACTACGCGATTGTTGCTATCACCCCTGTTAGTGCCTCTTCCTTGTGACACTTCCTTAATAATTTGCATGCCATTATCTTGGGCACCAGTCTTATCATAGGTTCACTAGTCCTATTAATTACAATTCCCTTGGACCCTCTCATTTTTCCATATTTTTTCTTCATATCCTCTGCTAGGGTCTTCTCCTTAGTTGTATCATCCAGATATTTCTCAGGATCCTCACTGTCAATTGGAATCCATGTGATCTTCACAATTAGGTCTAAATCAATCAATATGGTCATGTCTAACCATAAAATACCCCCATGTACTAACATAGATAATTGTTTGACACAGTTATTCACATCCTTGATGCATCCAAAGTGAGGGATCTCTAGTAATTTTTGTATCCCTGTGTTGCATAAACTTGTTATCCATTGTTTGGGTTTAAGTATTGGTACTCATGTCTCACTTATCGCTTTAATCTCCATGTATACCTGTAATTCAAATTTTGGGAATTTGTCTCTATCTGCTACATCATGATCTGCATACCTCAATGTTTCTACGCATCCTATAATGTTGGGAAGGATTGTCACTCCTTCTGGTATGCGTGGTAGTGCTATTGTGAATTTGATTTGTTTGCACAATGACCCCTGCATAAGATGTTTCCCCTTGCTCTTCCCTGTCACAGTTGATGGACCTGCCTCTTTATGCACTTCTTCTTCTTCCTCCGCATATGACTATGTTTTTCCTACAACATCTTCTACTTGCACTTGTGCTTCTATTTTCTTTATTGTCTCTGCAATAGATTCAGCCTCTGCTCTAGTCTTGTATGATTTTTTTCTTTCATCATATTCATCGTTCGTCTATTTTGGCACACCCAAACCTAACTTCTATGTAGAATTTTGTGTTTTAGTGGGGTTCTACTTTATAGTACTTGGATCCACATCCATCTTCTCAGCGATAGGCTCTTGTTCTTCGATGGGTGTTGGAATCGTTGGTTTAGGTGATAGAATCACGTCCATGTCTATGACTCTTTCTTGTTCACTAGGGTTTTCCACTTTGGGTACTTTCTACTGCGATGATCTTGTGTTGTTGTGGGTTCTCCTTGGCATTTGACTGAGTGATCCAACCTTTGGAGGTTCCATAAGGCAAATTATTGACCCTAATTCTCTTAATCATTGCTGAAAAATTACGGGGATACCTAGTTGCTCTGTTTGTTTGCTCAGATTTCTCTTCTTATCTCTCATTTTCTCAAATTCATAATGAGGCTTACCTTGTAATTTTTGTGATTTTATAATTATTTTCATAAATTCTCTATCTTATCACACTTTTCCGGTCATCGTCTTTTTTTTTTTCGACCTCTCTCTATCTCGTTGTGTTGTGTTTTCTGTCTAGTCATATTTTCTATCGCACAATGTCTCCAAGATTTTTCATACCTATTTCTATCTTTTGTTGCACGCTATATCTTCCAACTATTTTCTACCACATATCCATCTACCTAATTATTTTGGGCTTTTCTCATTTTTCTACTTTTTTTCTTCCTTTTTCTTCTTTTAACTCCTACTATATATAATATGTACAAGTCTAAATTCTATGCTACAGTTACTGAGGGTTGCTAGGTCGAATGTCCCTACACAATTTTAGTTGAATACCATTTACAAAACCTTGAATTCTCCTTTCCTGCTAAATCTTTCAACTATACAACACCTCCATCTGTGACGGACTTTATCTCATAAGGTCCTAGCCAATGCATCTTGAACTTCCCTAGTGTTGAAAATATTTATTTTCATAGAGGAGAACCATATACCCTTCCTTAAAGTTCTTCTTTTTTATATGTCTTTCATGCCAAGATTTGTCCTTTTCTTTATATACTTATTGATGAAACCTAACTATAATCCTATCTTCTTCCAGTTCCATAAGTTGAGCCAATATTTTCTGTGTTGTGCCTCTTTCTGTCATGTCTGTAATAGATGCAATGCATAGACTAGGTATCAAATACTCCAAGAGAACTACTACTTCTTGTCCATACACTAACTTTAAAGGTAGTTTCCCTATAATATTCTTGCATGTATTTATATAAGCCCATAACAATGGTGGTATCTTCAAGTCCCAATCATCTCTCTTCACATTACAATTATTGGTTAAGGCATTCTCTAATATCTTGTTAAATGCTTCCATTGTTCCATTATCCTAAGGGTGGTAAGGAATTCTCTTCTGATGATGTATCTCAAATTATTCAAGAATTTCCTATATTGTACTATTAATAAAATGATTCCCCTGATCACTCATCAAAATTCTAGGGCATCCAAATATTTTCACTACATGTTCAAACAGGAAGTGTGTTGTAGTTTCTGCACTTGAATCTTTCACTGCTACTACTTCAACCCATCTGGTTAAATATTTTGTCACTGTAATAATATACCTAGATCTTGATCTTTGTGTTGGTGGATTAATGGGACCTACAATGTCTACTTCCCACTTGTCAAACACTTTCAAAGTTACCTGAGGTCTCAATGGCATCTCATCCCTCCTAGATGGTTTTCCAACCCTATGACAAACATCACAATTTTGACCCTAATCCTTTGCATATTTATGAACTATTGGCCACCATAATCATGCGTGTAATATCTTATATGCAATAGCCTTCCTTGCATAATGTCCTCCAACTATTCCTTCATGTTCTTCTGCCAAAATGATAATTCATTCATGCTCCATTACACATCTCCTCAAAATATTGTTTGCATCAAGTTTATACAAGTGACCTGTAATCAGTTGATAGTCTATAGCTCTGTCCACCAAATTCTTCTTCTACGCAGTATTAAATTCCTTTGGGGAAAATGATGTACTCAAAAAATCAATAATGTTAGCAAAATAGTCACCAACAATCTAGACTGAAAATAATTGAGCATCAGGAAAGTTATCTTCCAAACTACTTGGTTCCTCTCCATTGGTAATCCTTGACAAATGATCTTTCCCTGCATTTAATCTTCCAGGTTTCACAACAACTTCAAATTCAAATTCCTGAAATAACATAAACCATCTGCATATTCTTCCCCCCAAAATTGGCTTATTGATCAAATATATAAGAGCATAATGATTTGTAAACATCTTAATTTTTTTTCCTAATAGATAATGTATGAACTTATGCAATGCATAAATCATAGCTAACCCTTCTCTTTTTGTAGTGTTGTAGTTTTGCTTTGAATATGATATCTTTCTGCTTTGAATATGATAGCCTCCTGCTTGCAAATCTTATAGGGTGATCTATTTCACCTTCTCCTGGCTATATCAGTATTGATCCAAGTGTTATTGAAGAATCATATACATGTACATGAAACTCTTTGGACCAATCTGGAAACACTAAAATGGGCGTTGTCACCATATTCTCCTTCAAGATATCCAAACTCTGTTGGCATTCATAATTACATTGAAATTTAATATCATTCTTCAACAATTTATCCATTGGCGCATTAATCTGTGCATATCCCCTTATAAAATTCTTGTAATATCCTGTATGGCCAAGTGTAGACTTTAACTAGTGCACTAACTTCAATGGTGGTAAATTAACTATGACAACAATCTTCGCAAGATCAACCAACAGACAAAATAACAAAAATTGCACTGAAAATACATTTATTAATGTTCAATGAAATCTGACATTGTCTACACCTGTCTAACATCAATCTAAACACTTCAATATGATCCTTCAATACGATAAAGACTGTCCAATTATCCAAGTAAACTTCCAAAAACTTATGTATAAAATCCTTAAATGTTGCTACTACTACTCTTGAAAAACAAATTGGTGCATTCTTCAATCCAAAAGGCATTAATGTATACTAATATGATCCCCATTCTATAGAAAATGTAGACTTATGTCTATCCTCTGGTTCAATCTTGATTTGGTGATATTCTGAAAACCCATCAGTAAATGAATATGCTTCTTGACCTCCTGCATTCTCCAATACTTCATCTATAAATGGGGTACGAAAATGATCATGAAAACATGCATCATTTAACTTCCTCAAGTCTACACAGATCTTGATTCCCCCTTTCTTATTCTCCTGCACTACCATAGGACTAATCCATTCTGATTCTTCAACATGTTCTATGACACCAGCTTCTAACATCTTGTCAATATCTTCCTTCACTTTCTACTTGTATACTACATTCAATATGTAAGGTCTTTGTTTGATCGGTATTGCATCTGGTCTCAAAGGAATATTCATATCTCCAATTTCTCCTACTACTCCTTTCATATATGAAAACGTTGCTGGAAATAAGTCACTATACTCACACAATAATTCTATTATGATTTCTATTGTCTGGTTGTCCCAATAATCACCAATGCTTGCAAGCTTCAGATTCTCCTCCATTCCAATATTGACCTTCTTGATCTTCAATGGTGCAGCATAATATTCTTACTCTAACTGGGGTCCCTCTACTTATAGTTATCCTTCTAGTTCTATGATATTGATATCACACGGGTTATCTTCTGTTGGATCTTCCTCCACGACGTGATAACAATGCAGTAATTGTTTGACAATCTATCTATTCTGATTCTGATATGTTGTGACAATCTCAAATTATGGTTCTTCAAATATTCTATCTCTTACCACTTTCAGTGTTGTATCCACCATAGGGTTCTCATGCTCAAATGAAAATGTAATGGCGAAATTTTGCTACATTTCCTCCCAACTAGCAGTTCCTCTGTGTACGAATTCCTCGAGATTCCTTCTAGTGTGTGAATAAAATGATGTGGCCATTAGTCCGGTGGTACCAATCTCCATTGAACCATGCACATGTCTATATGTTATTTGGGTTTTCCAATCCCATCATACTTCTTCAAATATTTATTTCCCTACTCTGCATCGAATCTAATGTGCAATAACCTCTTACATTGATACCAGTTCTTAATCTTCTATTTATGTGCACCCCACCAACGTGAAGATGTTTCTTTCAATTCCATGTCTAAAACTGATAGCCTTTGATTCTCCAAAATTTCTAATTCAAACTTTTCTAAAAATTCTTATAAATTATTCTGACCATAAAAAGTGGGAGGCTCTCTTACCTCTGATCCAATTCATCTTAGTGCACGCATCATTCTCACACATCTTCTAGTAAATAATTCATGTAATCATTGTTTCCAGTTTTCTAGTCTTCTGTCAGAGTATGAATCAAAAGAACTAATACTCCTCCAACTCAACATTCCATCTGTAGTTCGGTTGATGTAATCCTCTTCACGCGCGGTAGTTTTGTACAACTGATTTATATCTTCTGTAATAAAAATTTATGTCCCGGGTTCCACATACCTTCATCCTTCTGAGGGATCCAATGGTGCAATACATTTGTATTCACCTGATTCAAATATCATCTTTTTTGTGTTCAAATTAATAATATCCTGATTATCAAAGGCCCAATATAGTCCCAAAAGTGATGGATAAGGTTGAGTGTTATATACTATGTCAATGACTTCAAATTCTTCCATGGTGTGAACACCATCTATATCTACTGGTATTCCCTTGAATCTACCAATTGGCACTACTCTACGTTGATTTGCTAGCTTCAACTAAATAGGTGAATACCCCAATGTAGGTTCTCCCATGGCTTTCCATGTCTTCTTAGGAAAAACATTAACTTCAGACCCCAAATCTAGTATGATATCTCCCATATTGAAATCTCCAATGCTTTCATTCTACCTGAATCTCATACTTGTTCTTATTTTTTTATGGACCTGATTAACCGTCTTATTTTCTAATTTCATCCCTTCTCCATAATTGCACTTTTATAATAAACTTTGTAATACTTGTAAATAATTTTTATCATTCAACAACTTCACACAAGACCCTAAAAAGTTTATTAAGTTTCTTACTTTATTTGAAGGTTTCTCTCTGCTGGTATGATCAAATAAGGGAGGCATGTCATACATTGGTATATCATCTAATGTCTTTGTTCCTGAGGTAGACACAATATCTTCCTTCAAAATATCTTGTCTAGCCTATTTGAAGGTCTCCTTTTCTTTGTGTGCATCAAACTTTTGTTCAGGTTCTGTATTGTTTGTTACCCACTGGTGTATATCCTGGTTCTTCTTTGTTGCATCATCTCTTGTCCTATCTCCACCTATAATAAATATATTTATATTCTTCCCATCATCTTCCTTGGTTTCAACAACAATCCATTGCACATTCTGATTATTCTAGTTCCTCTTTTCCTATATCTTTACCAAAAGTGTCATACAATCTTATATATCATGGTATTCTACATGAAAATACATACAGGTTGCAGGTGGAAATGGAAAATATATTGCAAAGTATCCAAGTTTCTGACAGTTATGACAAACTACTAGTCCTATTCCTCCTCTGTATCCTCTTCCTCTGCAACCTCCTCCTCTGTATCCTCCTTTGTTACCATGATTATCTCCGTGCAATGTACTATACTGAGGTGCCTGATAATACTATGGTTGTGCATTATTGTATTACGGTGGTGGTCCAAAATACTACATGTTATTGTACTGTGGTGGTGTTGTAAACTATTGTGCAGGTTGTGTTGTCATTGGCTCATCCTGCACCCTATATGCATCTGAGGTCCTCTCCTTTATTATCTCCAAAGTTTTGTAGTCCTTGTCTTCATGTCCAACTCACTTGAAAAAATTACAAAATGTCGTCTTCAGTACTATCTAATACTTCTTAATCATAGGAAAATGATAGGTATCATGTCCATGTGTTCTACATATCTCACACCATGGCCCTTGCGGTACTAAAGGATTCAACCTACATGCTCCCAAGTACTGTGCATAGGTTGGGAATTCATTCTTATCATGTCTTTATATCCCGCATAATGTACTCCAAACTCCTTCCCTCTTCTCCTTTCCTTTATTTTTTTTTAACTGAAATGCTATATTCTTCATATCTAATCTCAACTCTTCCACAACTAGATCTGTATGCTTATACTGATTTTCCTCTAACTGCAATGTTTCCTACAGAGCCTCAGCCTGACTCTGGAATTTTTTCTTCCTCAAGGGATACTTCAAATGTGGAAATAAAGAGTTAAGAAATAAATGTCTATGTTGCATATCTGTAATAGGGTAATTAAACTTACCTTTTATCATTTTGAACTTATGATCAATCTCCCACACTAACCTACCTGGTTTCTTCTTGATTTGTATCATCTAGTTATTGAACTGATCCTATGAGCTTGGTCGGTGAAATTCATTCATTAATTTACTTTTCACATCATTGATAATTGTAGGTTCTCCCATTGTATTATTTATTGAGAGACCCATATACCAATCCAGTGTGTGATCTATGAATGTGATTGCAAACTATGCAACCTTTGTATCTTCATTTTTAATCTTCTTGAATACCCAAATATTCTCATAGATAAACAAATGCTTCTCTGGGTCCTCCAACCCTTCTCCATGAAACTTAGGTAACCTAATAGTTGGACCTTGTACTACCATTATGAATCTTGTTGTACTACCACCTCTACGTAGTTTAGATACTTGATTGCGACTAGCTGAAATAATTCCACTTAAACTGGATCCTCATCATAAAATCCTTCTACCATTAATTACTTGTTGGTTAACCGGTTCTTTGTCTTTAGAGGTCTTAGTCACACATGGGGTTGTGGGTTCCACACTAATTATGATCTAGAATGAAGAGCCTTCTTCATCACCTAACCCTTGACCTCTATTTTTCCTCTCATATGTGGTGCGTAGGATTTCCTTAATCTGACCCGTCACACGAAGATCCTCTACCTCTTCCTCATCAATGTCAAATCCCTCCCACTCAGCTACTACCCTCTTCTTACTATTGATCGTATATTGGTAGGGTCGTCCACTGTGCGTCACTGTGGCTTTGCTCAATATCTCTCTAGTCTGTTCCTCATACATCATAATGGGGTCCATTGCTTCCTTCTTCTGGCCTCTCTCCAAAGCCTTATCCATTTCTCATATATTCCTTAGTGCTTCCCCCAGTCTCCCCATGTGCATAGAGTGATCTAGCTATCTGATACCATGGTCATCACGCCTTTATCATGTAATAAGATATTGATCGATGTGTAAAGTGAACTGATGTAAATTCCTCTTGGTCCCTTCAAGAAATACTTCTCTACAGTAGTATATGACTTCTCTTTATCGACTGCAAACTCAGTTATAAATCCTGCAATAATCATGTCTAGCCAAAAATCTACTACGAGGGTGAATTTATTATTAACTCTTTCCAATCGTGAAATGTTCTCAGTAGTCCACTCTACTAATCTAATATGATTGGTGGGATGCATATCCTTCAACCTCAATATCCTCTCTTGCAAAAACTATTGGAAATAATAGAAAAATGCCTCATGCAAATCCCTAAACACATACCTTTGTAAATACTAGCACAATGTATACCTGGAACTTTTGTTATCTTTCAGCGCAAACTCGAATTGTTTTGTCTCCAACCATATTTCAATATTCTTCTTTGTAATATTCCATGGCATGATCATCCCTTTCTATGATTTCACTCTCTTCACCATCCTCAGTGAATCCCTTCCAGGATGTTCTTCTGAGTTCCATATGGAAACACAACCATTTTTTGGATGTATTGGCTGACCTGGGTTCTACCTTAGTGCTCCAACAAAACCCCAAAAACCATCGGACCTTCTGGTAAACCAGAAGGAAACACCGTGCACAATGCATTTTCACCTGAGATGGCTTATGGGTGACTACAAGACCCAAATTTTTGTAGTTGTGGAAGGGATGTTGCTCATGGGGATGTTAGGAATACTACTATTTTTCTACTTCAACATTCGTTAGATTTACCATGCCATTATATAATTAACCTTAATCATTCATTCTCCATAGTTATTCTAGTGGAAGATGTAAATAAACTCTAATATATGCATTCAATTATCCATTCATTCATCATAGTAAACATTGAAACACATAAAAGAGACACATTCCACACAATGACACATGTGTTACCGTGGTTCACCCCCCCTCGGCTATGTCTACAAAGATCTTATACTTCTTATTATCCTTCATTAAAGTTTGGCATTGTGTGCATTACATAAAAAGGTGCATATAGAATGCACATATGTGAGTCGGGCCAGTGTCAAACCAAGCTCCACATCTTGTGACCTTAACCTTAGTTATAATCCATTTGAATCTCCATATTAACTCCTCGACTATTCATCCAACACTGATATTGCGACTCAAAATGTATTAAGGATTCAAAAATAAACTCTTATATTGAATCAACAAAAGCTTACAATACATGATATCCTCAGATATTACAATGCCTATTTAGACTACCAAAAGTGGGTAAAAACCATTACATCATAACCCATAACCATAACACTAGCAGATTAGGCTTGGCCACATATCAACTGCATGCGCACGGTTGGTCTTCGATCCAACCTTTTCCTCTCTTTGAATCTGCATTGATTTTCCTTAATTCCTGGTGTGCATTGCTTCCTTTGTCTTCTATCATGTTTCTTTTCCTTCTTTCCCATCGTGTGCTCCAACTGTCATCCAAAACTACTGCATTGTTCCCCAACATAGCCCGCTCCAACAACATGCTCGCTTGAAGGAACATAGAGGTGGCCTAGATGGAATAATAGTCCGTCCTAAAGATGAAATTCAGTGATAGTCGTTCCCATGCCCAACATTTAGTAAGTGTTAGCGAAGTCAAGATCACTCTTGTAGAGTTGGGGTCACTTAGATGTCTCATGGCCACAGGAGTGGAACACCATGGTTAAGGATGCAACCGAAGGCCGACTGAGGAATTCAATGACATGATTGGTGTTTCTTATATTATATTTTATGTTGAGATGGAACTGCTGCAAGTATGTGGACCACTTTTGATGGCCCTTTTTTTGCAATTTTTGTTGTGTTTGCATGAATTGCAGAGGCTTATGATTAGTGTGGATGATTGTCTCCTTCCCGAGAATGTAGTGCTTCCATTGTCAACATGATTGTATAATGGAATACATTAATTTGTCATAGGTGGTTTACTTACAAATGTAATTTGATAGTGGCTCATTATGATATGAATCCAGATGACTTTGTTGAGCAAGAACTGCACCCACAACATAGTCTAAGGCATCTGTCTCAATCTCAAAAGGTTGATGCAAATCGGGTAAGGAGAGTACTAGAGCTGAGCACAAGCGATTTTTCATATAAATGAACACTTGTTGTTGGGAATTCCCCCATGTGAACTTTGTGTTTCCACCACCCTTGGTCACTTGGATGAGGGCCCATGCAATATGGGAGAATCCCAACAAGAACCTGCGATAAAAGTTGGAAATTGCTAAGAATATTCGAAGCTCGGTTAGTGTGGTCAGGGATGGCCAGTCACGAATGACTTGGATCTTGGATGGATCCACATGCACACCATGCTCATCAAAAATGTAGCCTAGGTATTGGACCCTATTCATGGCGAAGGAGCATTTTTCCAAGTTAGCATATAGATTGTGTTGTCGCAAAGTGTGAAGGACCTACTAAATACAATGCAAGTATTATGCCCAATTATTGATGAAGATGAGGATATCATCCAGATATACCACCAAAAAAGAATTGGTGAAAGGTTGTAATATATCATCCATCAATCTCATGAAATTTTGTGAAGCATTTTTCAAACCAAAAGGCATCACTAGCCATTAAAAAAAAACTTCTTTAGACTTGAAAGCAATCTTCCATACATCAGTCTATTCTATTGGGACCAGGTGTGTAATACCTCAGATTGAGCCCCAATTTTAATATACATATAGGCTGGTAAGACAAGATATTTTTTTCCAGAGTGCCTTTGTAAATATGTTTTGAGGCGAACGTGGTTGTGTGATTATTAATCCATAGAGCCTGGATTGCTAAAAGTCTTGTGTGCCTATATTTTAATTTGTAATCATACTCAATATATCATTAATAAAGTACATCCCTGTTGTAGACCAACCATACAAAAGATATGGGGGGATAAACTCCACTATAAAGGGAAAGGGGGATAAAAGTGTAGGAAAAGGTCTAAGCTAAGGGGGCTTAAGCCCAATGGAATATTATATTAATTTAATATTAATATTCCTTAAATCTAAATTTATGGATAAAATGTATCCTAAGTTTCTAAAGAGGGAACAAGGGGGGGTTCCTTGAGTTCCATGTGTCGTAAAGGACAAATGCATATGTAATTTGGGGGATATAGCATAATTTCCAATATTTTGGGGATATGGACTCATTCATTCATTCATGATGTTGACCATTCACTCATCCATGTTACCAACCAGTACTTGTTCCTGTACCTGGGAATATTGGAGTTGAAGAAGTAGGTTGTCAAGGCTATATTTTGAAGAGGCGGGTTGTCAGGCCCATGAGTAGTTTTCTCTGGGTGAGAAAATGCTGGAAATTRTTCCCTGGTGTGTTGGGAAATAGCTACAGGGMTCTAATACTTATTTTTMGAYCTRTTTTTGAAACTCYGAAAAGAATTGTGAAAGGTTGTAAGATGAGGATATCATCCAGATATACCACCAAAAAAGAACTGGTGAAAGGTTGTAATATATGAAATTGGTGGGACARCTGAGGGACTATTGAGCGGAGAAGGGGCACACTTCCTGGGGTGGGACAAGCAYGAGGGGAATGAGAGACTGTAGGCTAGTTGCAATAGTTGGGCACCCTGGAATGAGYATTTTKTTTTATTATCAAATGTTAGATTGGCTTAAGATTCCCTTTTCGTTGGTATAGTTAGCCCCARCTCGAGGGTGAACCACTGCTGAGATTATGAGCAATGTGTTCTATGGYTGGGAGGAACATGGAAGGTCTACATGTAGTTGGTGTTTATTTCACGAGATAAGTGTGTATCACATGCTTATTTAAATTATTGTGTGTGTGAAATTATGAGTTTTATGTCATGKAATATCTATTATTTATATGTATGAATTATCAAAATATATAATTTAATTTAAGGGTATCAGAATTCAKAAATTTTTGGAGTGGCATTTKCTAGCAAGAAGCTGGGGATGCTACAATGTGGTATCAAAGCTGTAATTGGGAGATATTTATGTGGTGTGTCTTAGCYTGGKTGGATGGGAACATTTCATGGTGGTAGCTAGACTTCAGGTCAATCTTACTGAAAAACTTGGCTCCCTTGAGTTGGTCAAGAAGGTCGTCAATTTGGGGAATTGGATACCGATTCTTGACTATGATTTTGTTTAGGGCCCTGTAATCAATGCAGAGTCACCAAGTCCCATATTTCTTCTGCACGAGCAGACAAAATAGATATGAAAATCTATGTGACATGAAAAACAAGGAAAATTGTTTTTTTCCTCCGGAAACATGTCACATGTTTGCCTTGTTTTTTGTGTCACCTCTATTTTCATGTCCATTGTTCGGCGGTTTTTCGACACATGGTTTTTTCTGATGGTTTTCTATTTTTGATTTAGGAATTAGGGTTGTTGACTAGTATAGGTCATTGGGTTAGGGTTTTGGATGTCGTTGGCTCCTATATGTAGATTTTATTGTAAAGAATGTATCACTATGAATGAATATAGAATATGATGGTTTTCTCAGTTTGAGTTTCCAGGGGAAAAATATCTGTGTAATGTGTGTATTTTTTTTTTTGTTTGTTAATTTGTGCGGGACCTGTTGGCTACGCGATTAACCTATGGATTGAGAAACCGTGACTCAGGGGCATCTAAGCCGTCAAAATCACCCGGGGATCGCACCCGGCCTAAGCCACACCAACCCTTAACATGGTTGGATTTTTTGTCCCCGTAGGTTT
>JZKD02S1743991.1:50721-72256 GCA_000966675.3 Picea glauca | reverse complement strand
TTTTTTTTTTTTTTTTTTATTGAAAATATGTTTGTAGTAAAATATTGTACAAGGTTAAAATATACATTTGGTATCAGAGCTTTGTTGGCTTCAGAGGGACGCCTTTGTGGTCAAGGGTTTGGTTTAGAACTGTGATAAGCCTTGTTATAGTGGGAGATCTGTGGTATTGATTTTTTAGGTGAAAATAAATGGTGAGTAGTTTGAAAATGGAGATCGATAAGTTTAATGGGAAAAGTTTTGAGTTGTGGAAGCTCAATATGGAAGATCTGTTGGTGGACAGAGATCAATGTATCATGATGGATCTAGGTACTGCACCTACATGAACTTCAATAGATGACTGGAAAAATTTGGATAGGAAGGAAAAGAGCACAATACGACTGTGTCTCTCAGATTTAGTATTATTGAATGTGTCAAAGGAAGCTATAACCAAATATTTATGGGATAAGTTGGGGAAGTTGTATCAGTCTAAGTCCCTAGTAAATAAAATTTTCTTGAGAAAGAAGTTGTATAACCCGAGGATGAGAAATGGAGACTTAGTGGCAGAGCATTTGAATGCCTTAAATACTTCGGTAAGTCAGTTAGTATCTATTGAGATTAAAATTTCAGATGAAGATAAGTGTATGAATTTACTAAATGCTCTTTGCCAGACTCGTGGGATAGTTTGGTTATGGCCATAGGTAGTAATAAAAATACCTTGAATTTTGATGAAGTGGTATCATCCTTGTTGTCAGAGGATATGAGACTGAAGAACATGGAAGGATAGAGCATCGATTCATTATTTGCAATAGGATGCTCCCAGGAAAGAAATATATCTAATTCCTCATGTGGGATGTCTAAGTCTAACGGAATATCTAAATCTCCTGGAAATTTTGTAAAGGTATGTTAGAGATGTGGAAAATAAGGGCACTACAAGAAGCAGTGTAGATCCAAAATTGAGAAAAATAAGGGATCTGAAGAAGCTCCTTCTATAGACGAAAATACCTCCAAGGAAGAAAGAGGGGATGTGTACTTGGATTCTTCAAGAACACATGAAGATCATGAGGCATGGTTGGTTGACTCAGGTACATCCTTTCATATGACTCCCCATAGGGAGAGGTTCTGTGAATATGAAAGGTATGATGGAGGTAATGTTTTCCTAGGTGATGACTTGACAACTAGAATCATAGGATGAGAAAAATTCAAGTTGAGGCTCATATATGGAAGGATTAGAACACTACCTAGTGTTCTGCACATCCCAGGATTGGCCAGAAATTTGATTTTTGTAAGCAAAATGGACGATGCAAGTGTAAAAACAATATTTGGAAAGGAAACTTGCAGGATGGTTCGAGGAACAATGGTGTTGCTGAAGGGAGTTCGATTTGGAACTTTGTATAAGCTGTAAGGAAGCACTATTAGTGATGGGTGTAATAGTTCCATTATTCCTAATATTGGATTTGAAGAAGAAATAACTCCTACAGTCTCAAGAGAAAAGGTTATGTTGTGGCATAAAATACTAGGGCACATTGGAGAGAAGGGTCTTTGACTACTACATGCTAAAGGTATGGTTTAAGGTATGTTTAACTTCTCTATGGATTTTGATTTATGTGAACATAGTGTATATGGGAAGCGAAATCGGGTAATATTCCCCTCTGGTGCAATGAGGGAAGAAGGAATTTTACAGCTAGTTCACAATGATGTGTTTAGACCTTTGTCAGATCCATAATTGGGAAAATTTGTGTACTATGTCTCATTTATAAATGAATTCTCAAGGAATACTTGGATATATTTCCTTATGAATAAATCTAAAGTCTTTGACAAGTTTAAAGAGGTTAAGGCTCTTGTTGAGAATCAAATAGAGAAAATAATTAAGATATTGAGGATAGATAATGGCAGAGAGTTATGTAGGAATGAATTTGAATAATTCTATAAGAAGTGCAGTATAGAAAGGAATAAGACTACTCCATATACACCTCAACATAATGGAGTTGAAAAAAGGATGAACATGACATTGATGGAAAACAAAAGGTACATGCTCAGTGGTGCCAGGTTAGGGAAAGAATTCTGGGCAGAGGCGGTGGGTACTACATGTTACCTGGTCAACATATCACCCTCATCAATGTTGGATGAAAAGACTCCACAAGAAGTATGGAATGGTAAGAAACCTTATTTCACAAATCTCAAGTTATTTGGATGTGAGGCCTATGTTCATGTTCCAAAGGAAAACATGAGTAAGCTAGATAAGAAGGATAAAAATGTATCTTTATTAGGTATAATGATGGTCTCAAAGGTTATAAGATTTGAAACCCAGAAACTAAGAAGGTAGTGTATAACTGAGATGTGGCATTTAGAGAAATGAATTATGTTGTTAAACATGAAGTCCTACCAAGGAAGAACAATAGAAAATAGAGTTTGTTTTAAAGGACGATGAATTAGACTCTACAGAAGAAGATGAATCAAAATAATAATATCCTCATACTCCAATATTGAGGAGATTGGTTTGAGAAAGAAGGATACCATAAAGTTATACTCCATTTGATTTCCATTCAAATTTTTCTTTATCTATTACTGATGATGATCCTAGAAATGTCAGGGAGGTAGTGGATTCAGAGGATGAAAATCTATGGGAAAAGGCCATGGATGAAGAAATAATAGCCTTCAATAAGAATAAGGCTTGGGATCTAGTGAAATTGCCAACTGGAAGAAATCCCATTAGCAACAAATGGGTATTTAAAAAGAAGTTGAATGCAGAAGGAAAAGTGGAGAAATACAAAGATTGGTTAGTAGCAAAGGGTTATTCCCAGATTCAGGGAATTGATTTTGGTGAGATTTTTTCTCGTGTTGCCAACTTATCTTCTATAAGATTTATGTTATCTATTTTTGTTGCATTTGATTTTGAAGTAGAAAATATGGATTTGAAGACAACATTCCTACATGGGGATCTGGAAGAAGAAATATATGTGAAGCAACTAGAAGGATTTGTTGTGACGAGAAAGATGGAGCCGATATGCAAGATGAATATTTTTTTCCTCTGGAAATGTGTCACATGTTTTCCTCATTTTTCGTGTCGACTCGATTTTCATGTCCATTTTTGGGTGCTTTTTTGGCACATGGTTTTTGTCAATGGTCTTCTATTTCTAGTTAAGGAATTATGGTTGTTGACTAATCCAGGTAATTGGGTTAGGGTTTTGGATGTCGATGGATCCTATATATATATTGTATTGTAAACAATGTATCACTATGAATGAATATAGAATATGTTGTTTTTCTTGATTTGGGTTTCAAGGGGGAAAATCTCTATGTAATGTGTGTATTTTCCATTGTTTCTTTTCAATTCTTTTTATTGAAAATATGTTTGCAGTAAAATATTGTACAAGGTTAAAATCTACAATCTGTGAAGGGATTGATGCCATAGGGAAGACGATATTGTTGGCTGACGCTAAGATATCGTTCTTAGAGGAGCCACCCGATGACGTAGGGTTGTAGATGTGGTGTCATCGGCAGGTTCAACCACTTGAAAACCTTTGTTGAGCTCATTTTCTTTTGACTTCCATTATCGATAATGAAATGTAGTAGAGAACCCTTCAACCACATCTGTGAGTGAAAAATCCATTCACCTTCCTATTGTTCTTCTGGTTCACTTGGTTATACCTTAGTGGTAGTGACAATCGCACTGGGTTTTTCATCAATGAACTACTTCCCCTTGTTTGGATGTGATTCAGATTCAGAACCTTCCTCTGACTTTGAGGCTTTCATATCAACCACCAATTGTTATTGGATAAATCTGTAAGTGCGGACATAAACCGATCTCCCTAGATCCACCTGGATCCAGAACAAAACAAGACAGAATAATACTCTTTCCCTATATTTCAGCTATTGAATGAATTAGGAGGCAAGAATCATGAACATACCTTATGATCGCTTCCTTGGGTATCTGTTGTCCAGCTTCGCTCCAATGCTCTTGTGCCGTCAAGACCAGGACAGCTCAAACCAATTGAAGTGAAAACAACTCAATATATTCAACAGTTAATCTATGCATATGATCAAGGAGTTATGCAATAAAGTGGCATTAGCTTTATGGGAAAGGGACATATTACTGTATTAAATTGATAGAAAGAAATAATTACAACCTGAGCCTTGATGTTGAAAACCTCCTTTTGATGGCTTCTAGCTCTGACACACACACTTGCTCACTTGCATGAAGAAGATCAACTACTTTTGATAACCTTGCAGGTATTCCTAGCTGTTGTAGCATCATTCCTTCACACAATCTTCCACTAATTCTCCAATAAATCTCTTGCTAGTTTGCTTCTAACCTTTTCCATGAGAATCCTCTCAATATATAAGAGAGAATGAATTAGTTACTTGGATAGGAATGATCCCAAAATATCAGGAAATCCAGTACTTAGATAACCATTCGAATGCCATCTCATCCTTCTAGAAGGTTCGAGAATTTATCTTTTTCCCTTCTTTAGAAGATGTTCGTACCCTAGCAGTTATACACAATGCAAACTTCTCACACTCTGGCTTAAGGTAGCCTGCGAGAATCATGCATTCTTGCAGACAAATGTATTGACAGCCTGCGAACCTTCCTCAAAACTGTGATTTCTGGAAAGAGATAAAGGTAACTTTTCTTAGGATAAAGTTCTAATGAAGAGCCTGAGTTTACCATCATCATTACATCATCATGAAGACCAAAATTATGGATAACACCAATGTCTACTTTGAGCGACATTCATCAGTGTTACTCCAAGGGATTTTAAGGAATTCACACCGCTTCCCAGTGTCTTTCTTTGTCTTCTCATTACCCTTCCTTGTTTGTGGCTTAGACTAGTTGTCTTGAGGGGGTCCCTCCTTTCTCTATCCTTTTATCCTACTTCTAATGTTAGGAATTTGCAGATCCAAAATCACGCTTTGTTTAAATTTCTACTTGATTTTGATAGCATATTGATAATCCACACCCAGTGATGAGATGTCCAAAAACTCCAATTTTGTTTGGATGTATCTATGCAGACAATCATGATACTTGAGAACTAGATGTTGTTATCACTCCAAGAGTCACTCCCAGAATGCAAATGAGAGTAAGCTTGGTAACATAGAAAGAAAAATACTTGATTGGTTTTGTGGATCAAGAAAAAGAAAACAAGGGAGGGAAAGGACAGTAAGCTGTTGTAAATAAATGATGGACCACTGGGCTATGGATTCAAGAAAACACTATGCTCATTAAATGCAATAAATATGCATATCAGATAAAGGTTTATTTAATAGAGGATGAAAAATATAACACAAAGAAGAACATCCATAAGGCAGAGATCCTCTTTTCATAAATGAATTCAAGGCACTGTTGGTCACTATAATTGCTTATTTAACTAAACAATCAAGTGCTACATAAATTTTCAACCTAGGGAAGTCTGTTTATTTCAAAGGTAATCACACACTATATATGCTCAATCTCAAAAGAAATCTAGAGTTGTAGTAAAAATACATTAATCACACTTTGCCTTGAACAAACTGAAGTTCTACTCTGAATTACAGGAAAGCAACCTACCTATTGTAGAGTTCAAAGTTTAAAGAAATAATTGTCCAAAGAATCCTAGATTACATTAAGAAATAAAAACCTAGGAAAGAAATCCTTCAAAACACTGAAAAAGGGAAAACCAACTATCTTGTAACAGAGAACAGGACCCTATTCCCCAAGCAGGAATCTTCAACACCTGTTTCCGATCATCACACTTTCATGAACTCATTGCTAATTGAAATTATTGACACACACTGAAGGCTAACTATCTCTTAACAAAGAACATGACCCTATTCCCCAAGCAGGAATCTTTAGCATCTATCCCTGATTATCACGCTTTCATGAACTCATTACTAATTGAAATGATTGACACACACTGAAGGATAACTATCTCCTAACAGAGAACATGACCCTATTTCCCAAGAAGGAATCTTCAACACCTGTTCCTGATTATCACGCTTTCATAAATTCACCAAACAGGATTTCTAACTAGAATGATTAACAGTTACCCAAGCATGAATCATATGAAAACAATGTAAGAATCAGTAATGCATAGTTTCAGCAAGACAGAGTTCAGTAAAGTAGTGTTTCAGCAAAAGAGAATTTAATCAAGGCATGAACAGAAATAACACTAACACACTACAAAGCTAATGGGTGAATCTTGTGAAGAAGGTGGGCCCTCCCTTCTCACAAGATTCCCCTGAAACGAGAGGAACTAGAAAGAAATGCTCAGAACAATCTTTTATTCATCTGTCAACTATATCATATTACAATGTCTGAAGTAAAGCACGTCCTTCTCTGTAAATCCTTTCTTAGCCAAGAAGAAGGTCCTATCTAATGATGATTTCCTCTTATTTAAAGAGGAGAATCCCCTCGATACAATTTGATCATCAAATTACATGTGCACATATGAATCCTATTCTTAGTCAGATCAAATCTCTATACTGGAGTAGGATATCCTGGTCTCCCGTAACAGAATGCTATTACAATGGTTGAAAAGGTGCTGAGTGAGCTGTTGTTGTTGCGGCTGGAGTAACAGATTCCTTATTTAACTTCTTGTTACTGTTGTTGTATGTTGTTTCAGCATCGCAAATCATGGGTTTTTTCAACAATGGGATTTGCGTTCTGACTGTTTCAGCAACGTGGTCTTACGCAGTAGCGATGGTTAATTATGGCTCAAGGTGCGGCTGTTGTGGTCAGTGAAACAGATTTGGAATTGTTGTTTCAGCATCGTAGATCACAGAGAGTGTAACAACTTCTTCTGTGTGAGTTGTTGTTTCAGCATCGTAGACCACAGAGAGTGTAACAGGATTTTTTGTTTCAATATTGTAGACCACAGAGAGTGTAACAACTTCTTCTTGTGTGAGTTGTTGTTTCAGCATCGTGGACCGCAGAGAGTGTAACATCTTCTTCCTGTGTGAGTTGTTGTTTCAGCAACAGACCTTGCATACTTTAACTGTTTTAGCAACAGGCCTTTAAACAACAATGCTAATCTGCAGTTCAAACTATTTCAGCACTTATATATTTCTGATCAATGGTTAAATACAAGAGTACTGTAAAATTATATGCAAAACAGATTAAACATATAGTAAAGAGAAGAGACGTTATATACCTTTGGAGAGATAGGATAAGGTGATAATATAAGTTTAAATGTGAGTGGAAAAAGGATGTAATGGCAGAAAAAAGTGTGAGCAAAAAGGTACATTGTAGGGTCCTAACATCCCCCCCAACTTAAAATGTTGCATGTCCTCAGGCAACTTCAATCTGAATCAGAATCTGGATACCGACTCTGAGCGTGCAAGTTACGTAAGCAGTAGCTATGGAAAGTGTTGTCTGTAGGAGCTCTGAATCCTTGAACGCGTTGTAGCCTTTGCCAAGCTACTGTTTCGGCCTTCTTGGGCAACTTATAATGAACTTGATATTTCTCTGCTGGCATCCACAGGATAGGAAAATGAAACTGATGACCTATCCAACTTTCAGCACATTGCTGAACACACTTGATGTAGCTAGGTACCCTGGAGATTGTTGTCTCAAGATTAGTGGGGCTAAAGGGATTGTGTTCCTGTCTTTTCTCAGTATATTGTTGCCAAAACATGTTATTTGCTTGTAGGGAAAAAATCTCTATGGATTTAATGAACCGTTGACAATCCTGTAGCACTATTGTCTGTAGTTGTTGAATGTGTTGAGTCATCCCTGGTTTCTTCAAAAACGGATAATACTCTGTAACAAAGGTGGCAGCGTTTTGTGGTTCTAGCTGTATCCAGAGAAGGTGGTTATCCTCGTTATGCTTAGCAGCTAGGAAGTCATCCTGCCATATAATCTGATTGTTAGGGAAGGAGGTGAGTGCCCGAATCTGGATGTCACCGACAAGAGGGTTAAGGTTAAGTTGTTGGTTCTCAGGGATGGCCTCATTATGAAAATATACCTCACAGAGGAGGTGTTGATCNTTTTTTTTTTTTTTTTTTATTGAAAATATGTTTGTAGTAAAATATTGTACAAGGTTAAAATATACATTTGGTATCAGAGCTTTGTTGGCTTCAGAGGGACGCCTTTGTGGTCAAGGGTTTGGTTTAGAACTGTGATAAGCCTTGTTATAGTGGGAGATCTGTGGTATTGATTTTTTAGGTGAAAATAAATGGTGAGTAGTTTGAAAATGGAGATCGATAAGTTTAATGGGAAAAGTTTTGAGTTGTGGAAGCTCAATATGGAAGATCTGTTGGTGGACAGAGATCAATGTATCATGATGGATCTAGGTACTGCACCTACATGAACTTCAATAGATGACTGGAAAAATTTGGATAGGAAGGAAAAGAGCACAATACGACTGTGTCTCTCAGATTTAGTATTATTGAATGTGTCAAAGGAAGCTATAACCAAATATTTATGGGATAAGTTGGGGAAGTTGTATCAGTCTAAGTCCCTAGTAAATAAAATTTTCTTGAGAAAGAAGTTGTATAACCCGAGGATGAGAAATGGAGACTTAGTGGCAGAGCATTTGAATGCCTTAAATACTTCGGTAAGTCAGTTAGTATCTATTGAGATTAAAATTTCAGATGAAGATAAGTGTATGAATTTACTAAATGCTCTTTGCCAGACTCGTGGGATAGTTTGGTTATGGCCATAGGTAGTAATAAAAATACCTTGAATTTTGATGAAGTGGTATCATCCTTGTTGTCAGAGGATATGAGACTGAAGAACATGGAAGGATAGAGCATCGATTCATTATTTGCAATAGGATGCTCCCAGGAAAGAAATATATCTAATTCCTCATGTGGGATGTCTAAGTCTAACGGAATATCTAAATCTCCTGGAAATTTTGTAAAGGTATGTTAGAGATGTGGAAAATAAGGGCACTACAAGAAGCAGTGTAGATCCAAAATTGAGAAAAATAAGGGATCTGAAGAAGCTCCTTCTATAGACGAAAATACCTCCAAGGAAGAAAGAGGGGATGTGTACTTGGATTCTTCAAGAACACATGAAGATCATGAGGCATGGTTGGTTGACTCAGGTACATCCTTTCATATGACTCCCCATAGGGAGAGGTTCTGTGAATATGAAAGGTATGATGGAGGTAATGTTTTCCTAGGTGATGACTTGACAACTAGAATCATAGGATGAGAAAAATTCAAGTTGAGGCTCATATATGGAAGGATTAGAACACTACCTAGTGTTCTGCACATCCCAGGATTGGCCAGAAATTTGATTTTTGTAAGCAAAATGGACGATGCAAGTGTAAAAACAATATTTGGAAAGGAAACTTGCAGGATGGTTCGAGGAACAATGGTGTTGCTGAAGGGAGTTCGATTTGGAACTTTGTATAAGCTGTAAGGAAGCACTATTAGTGATGGGTGTAATAGTTCCATTATTCCTAATATTGGATTTGAAGAAGAAATAACTCCTACAGTCTCAAGAGAAAAGGTTATGTTGTGGCATAAAATACTAGGGCACATTGGAGAGAAGGGTCTTTGACTACTACATGCTAAAGGTATGGTTTAAGGTATGTTTAACTTCTCTATGGATTTTGATTTATGTGAACATAGTGTATATGGGAAGCGAAATCGGGTAATATTCCCCTCTGGTGCAATGAGGGAAGAAGGAATTTTACAGCTAGTTCACAATGATGTGTTTAGACCTTTGTCAGATCCATAATTGGGAAAATTTGTGTACTATGTCTCATTTATAAATGAATTCTCAAGGAATACTTGGATATATTTCCTTATGAATAAATCTAAAGTCTTTGACAAGTTTAAAGAGGTTAAGGCTCTTGTTGAGAATCAAATAGAGAAAATAATTAAGATATTGAGGATAGATAATGGCAGAGAGTTATGTAGGAATGAATTTGAATAATTCTATAAGAAGTGCAGTATAGAAAGGAATAAGACTACTCCATATACACCTCAACATAATGGAGTTGAAAAAAGGATGAACATGACATTGATGGAAAACAAAAGGTACATGCTCAGTGGTGCCAGGTTAGGGAAAGAATTCTGGGCAGAGGCGGTGGGTACTACATGTTACCTGGTCAACATATCACCCTCATCAATGTTGGATGAAAAGACTCCACAAGAAGTATGGAATGGTAAGAAACCTTATTTCACAAATCTCAAGTTATTTGGATGTGAGGCCTATGTTCATGTTCCAAAGGAAAACATGAGTAAGCTAGATAAGAAGGATAAAAATGTATCTTTATTAGGTATAATGATGGTCTCAAAGGTTATAAGATTTGAAACCCAGAAACTAAGAAGGTAGTGTATAACTGAGATGTGGCATTTAGAGAAATGAATTATGTTGTTAAACATGAAGTCCTACCAAGGAAGAACAATAGAAAATAGAGTTTGTTTTAAAGGACGATGAATTAGACTCTACAGAAGAAGATGAATCAAAATAATAATATCCTCATACTCCAATATTGAGGAGATTGGTTTGAGAAAGAAGGATACCATAAAGTTATACTCCATTTGATTTCCATTCAAATTTTTCTTTATCTATTACTGATGATGATCCTAGAAATGTCAGGGAGGTAGTGGATTCAGAGGATGAAAATCTATGGGAAAAGGCCATGGATGAAGAAATAATAGCCTTCAATAAGAATAAGGCTTGGGATCTAGTGAAATTGCCAACTGGAAGAAATCCCATTAGCAACAAATGGGTATTTAAAAAGAAGTTGAATGCAGAAGGAAAAGTGGAGAAATACAAAGATTGGTTAGTAGCAAAGGGTTATTCCCAGATTCAGGGAATTGATTTTGGTGAGATTTTTTCTCGTGTTGCCAACTTATCTTCTATAAGATTTATGTTATCTATTTTTGTTGCATTTGATTTTGAAGTAGAAAATATGGATTTGAAGACAACATTCCTACATGGGGATCTGGAAGAAGAAATATATGTGAAGCAACTAGAAGGATTTGTTGTGACGAGAAAGATGGAGCCGATATGCAAGATGAATATTTTTTTCCTCTGGAAATGTGTCACATGTTTTCCTCATTTTTCGTGTCGACTCGATTTTCATGTCCATTTTTGGGTGCTTTTTTGGCACATGGTTTTTGTCAATGGTCTTCTATTTCTAGTTAAGGAATTATGGTTGTTGACTAATCCAGGTAATTGGGTTAGGGTTTTGGATGTCGATGGATCCTATATATATATTGTATTGTAAACAATGTATCACTATGAATGAATATAGAATATGTTGTTTTTCTTGATTTGGGTTTCAAGGGGGAAAATCTCTATGTAATGTGTGTATTTTCCATTGTTTCTTTTCAATTCTTTTTATTGAAAATATGTTTGCAGTAAAATATTGTACAAGGTTAAAATCTACAATCTGTGAAGGGATTGATGCCATAGGGAAGACGATATTGTTGGCTGACGCTAAGATATCGTTCTTAGAGGAGCCACCCGATGACGTAGGGTTGTAGATGTGGTGTCATCGGCAGGTTCAACCACTTGAAAACCTTTGTTGAGCTCATTTTCTTTTGACTTCCATTATCGATAATGAAATGTAGTAGAGAACCCTTCAACCACATCTGTGAGTGAAAAATCCATTCACCTTCCTATTGTTCTTCTGGTTCACTTGGTTATACCTTAGTGGTAGTGACAATCGCACTGGGTTTTTCATCAATGAACTACTTCCCCTTGTTTGGATGTGATTCAGATTCAGAACCTTCCTCTGACTTTGAGCCTTTCATCTCAACCACCAATTGTTATTGGATAAATCTGTAAGTGCGGACATAAACCGATCTCCCTAGATCCACCTGGATCCAGAACAAAACAGGACAGAATAATACTCTTTCCCTAGATTTCAACTATTGAATGAATTAGGAGGAAAGAATCATGAACATACCTTATGATCTCTTCCTTGGGTATCTGTTGTCCAGCTTCGCTCCAATGCTCTTGTGCCGTCAAGACCAGGACAACTCAAACCAATTGAAGTGAAAAAAACTCAATATATTCAACAGTTAATCTATGCATATGATCAAGGAGTTATGCAATAAAGTGGCATTAGCTTTATGGGAAAGGGACATATTACTGTATTAAATTGATAGAAAGAAAGAATTACAACCTGAGCCTTGATGTTGCAAACCTCCTTTCGATGGCTCCTAGCTCTGACACACACACTTACTCACTTGCATGAAGAAGATCAATTACTTTTGATAACCTTGCAGGTATTCCTAGCTGTTGTAGCATCAGTCCTTCACACAATCTTCCACTAATTCTCCAATAAATCTCTTGCTAGTTTGCTTCTAACCTTTTCCATGAGAATCCTCTCAATATATAAGAGAGAATGAATTAGTTACTTGGATAGGAATGATCCCAAAATATCAGGAAAGCCAGTACTTATATAACCATTCGAATGCCATCTCATCCTTCTAGAAGGTTCGAGAATTTATCTTTTTCCCTTCTTTAGAAGATGTTCGTACCCTAGCAGTTATACACAGTGCGAACTTCTCACACTCTGGCTTAAGGTAGCCTGCGAGAATCATGCATTCTCGCAGACAAATGTATTGACAGCCTGCGAACCTTCCTCAAAACTGTGATTTCTAGAAAGAGATAAAGGTAACTTTTCTCAGGATAAAGTTCTAATGAAGAGCCTGAGTTTACCATCATCATTACATCATCATGAAGACCAAAATTATGGATAACACCAATGACTACATTGAGCGACATTCATCAGTGTTACTCCAAGGGATTTTAAGGAATTCACACCGCTTCCCAGTGTCTTTCTTTGTCTTCTCATTACCCTTCCTTGTTTGTGGCTTAGACTAGTTGTCTTGAGGGGGTCCCTCCTTTCTCTATCCTTTTCTCCTACTTCTACTATGAGGAATTTGCAGATCCAAAATCACGCTTTGTTTAAATTTCTACTTGATTTTGATATCATATTGATAATCCGCACCCAGTGATGAGATGTCCAAAAACTCCAATTTTGTTTGGATGTATCTATGTAGACAATCATGATACTTGAGAACTAGATGTTGTTATCACTCCAAGAGTCACTCCCATAATGCAAATGAGAGTAAGCTTGGTAACATAGAAAGAAAAATACTTGATTGGTTTTGTGGATCAAGAAAAAGAAAACAAGGAAGGGAAAGGACAGTAAGCTGTTGTAAATAAAAGATGGACCATTGGGCTATGGATTCAAGAAAACACTATGTTCATTAAATGCAATAAATATGCATATCGGATAAAGGTTTATTTAATAGAGGATGAAAAATATAACACAAAGAAGAACATTCATAAGGCAGAGATCCTCTTTTCATAAATGAATTCAAGGCATTGTTGGTCACTATAATTGCTTATTTAACTAAACAATCAAGTGCTACATAAACTGTCAACCTAGGGAAGTCTGTTTATTTCAAAGGTAATCACACACTATATATGCTCAATCTCAAAAGCAATCTAGAGTTGTAGTAAAAATACATTAATCACACTTTGCCTTGAACAAACTGAAGTTCTACTCTGAATTACAGGAAAGCAACCTACCTATTGTAGAGTTCAAAGTTTAAAGAAATAATTGTCCAAATAATCGTGGATTACATTAAGAAATAACAACCTAGGAAAGAAATCCTTCAAAACACTGCAAAAGGGAAGACCAACTATCTTGTAACAGAGAACAGGACCCTATTCCCCAAGCAGGAATCTTCAACACCTGTTTCTGATCATCACACTTTCATGAACTCATTGCTAATTGAAATGATTGACACACACTGAAGGATAACTATCTCTTAACAAAGAACATGACCCTATTCCCCAAGCAGAAATTTTTAGCATCTATCCCTCATTATCACGCTTTCATGAACTCATTACTAATTGAAATGATTGACACACACTAAAGGATAACTATCTCCTAACAGAGAAAATGACCCTATTCCCCAAGAAGGAATCTTCAACACCTGTTCTTGATTATCACGCTTTCATAAATTCACCAAACAGGATTTCTAACTAGAATGATTAACAGTTACCCAAGCATGAATCATATGAAAACAATGTAAGAATCAGTAATGCCGAGTTTCAGCAAGACAGAGTTCAGTAAAGTAGTGTTTCAGCAAAAGAGAATTTAATCAAGGCATGAACAAAAATAACACTAACACACTACAAAGCTAATGGGTGAATCTTGTGAAGAAGGTGGGCCCTCCCTTCTCACAAGATTCCCCTGAAACGAGAGGAACTAGAAAGAAATGCTCAGAACAATCTTTTATTCATCTGTCAACTATATCATATTACAATGTCTGAAGTAAAGCACGTCCTTCTCTGTAAATCCTTTCTTAGCCAAGAAGAAGGTCCTATCTAATGATGATTTCCTCTTATTTAAAGAGGAGAATCCCCTCGATACAATTTGATCATCAAATTACATGTGCACA
This sequence comes from Picea glauca, assembly GCA_000966675.3. Lineage (NCBI taxonomy): Eukaryota > Viridiplantae > Streptophyta > Pinopsida > Pinales > Pinaceae > Picea > Picea glauca. The sequence goes on along the minus strand of JZKD02S1743991.1, from coordinate 57,913 downwards.
TATGAATCCTGCTCTTAGTCAGATCAAATCTCTATACTGGAGTAGGATATCCTGGTCTCCCGTAACAGAATGCTATTACAATGGTTGAAAAGGTGCTGAGTGAGGTGTTGTTGTTGCGGTTGGAGTAACAGATTCCTTATTTAACTTCTTGTTACTGTTGTTGTATGTTGTTTCAGCATCGCAAATCGCGGGTTGTTTCAGCAACGAGATTTGCGTTCTGACTGTTTCAGCAACGTGGTCTTACGCAGTAGCGATGGTTAATTCTGGCTCAAGGTGTGGCTGTTGTGGTCAGTGTAACAGATTTGGAATTGTTGTTTCAGCATCGTAGATCACGGAGAGTGTAACAACTTCTTCTGTGTGAGTTGTTGTTTCAGCATCGTAGACCACAGAGAGTGTAACAGGAGTTGTTGTTTCAACATCGTAGACCACAGAGTGTAACAACTTCTTCTTGTGTGAGTTGTTGTTTCAGCATCGTGGACAACGGAGAGTGTAACATCTTCTTCCTGTGTGAGTTGTTGTTTCAGCAACAGACCTTGCGTGCTTTAACTGTTTTAGCAACAGGCCTTTAAACAACAATGCTAATCTATAGTTCAAACTGTTTTAGCACTTATATGTTTCTGATCAATGGTTAAATACGAGAGTACTGTAAAATTATATGCAAAACAGATTAAACATATAGTAAAGAGAAGAGACGTTATATACCTTTGGAGAGATAGGATAAGGTGATAATATAAGTTTAAATGTGAGTGGAAAAAGGATGTAATGGYAGMAAAAAGTGTGAGMAAAAAGGTACATTGTAGGGTCCTAACATCCCCCCCAACTTAAAATGTTGCATGTCCTCAGGCAACTTCAATCTGAATCAGAATCTGGATACCGACTCTGAGCGTGCAAGTTACGTAAGCAGTAGCTATGGAAAGTGTTGTCTGTGGGAGCTCTGAATCCTTGAACGCGTTGTAGCCTTTGCCAAGATACTGTTCCAGCCTTCTTGGGAAACTTATAATGAACTTGATATTTCTCTGTTGGCATCCACAGGATAGGAAAATGAAACTGATGACCTATCCAACTTTCAGCACATTGCTGAACACACTTGATGTAGCTAGGTGCCCTGTAGATTGTTGTCTCAATATTAGTGGGTCTAAAGGGATTGTGTTCCTGTCTTTTCTCAGTATATTGTTGCCAAAACATGTTATTTTCTTGTAGGGAAACAATCTCTGTGGATTTAATGAACTGTTGACAATCCCGTAACACTGTTGTCTGTAGTTGTTGAATGTGTTGAGTCATCCCTGGTTTCTTCAAAAACGGAGAATACTCTGTAACAAAGGTGGCAGCATTTTGTGGTTCTGGCTGTATCCAGAGAAGGTGGTTATCCTCGTTATGCTTAGCAGCTAGGAAGTCATCCTGCCATATAATCTGATTGTTAAGGAAGGAGGTGAGTGCCCAAATATGGATGTCACCGACAAGAGGGTTAAGGTTAAGTTGTTGGTTCTCAGGGATGGCCTCATTATGAAAATATACCTCACAGAGGAGGTGTTGATCCATAGCAGAGGCTTCTACAAAGGTTTTAACAAAATCTGTTGGATTTAACACTGCATGGGGTCTGCCTTCTTTGATTGATTTGATCTGAAACCATGTAAGTCGTTCCATGAGGAACATAGAGTAATTGCAGGATGGTTTCCTTGTAGCCAACAAATTTTGTGTCAAGTCAAATATCAGGAGCAATTTTCCTTTTAGCTCTTTATTTTGTTTCTTATAGGCACAAGATTCTTGGCATGTTTGTTCCAAATCTTCCCAGTTTGAATAGATATGGTTTAGCCAGATTAGTCTATGTTTCTGCAGGCTTTTGGCCTATGTAACAGCAGACTCTTTTTTCCATTTGTCTATTATTGCTTGCTCATCCCTTGGCTGAGTTTGTGTTTCAGCGTTGCAAATGGTAGGCTGAGGTAGGGTTTGAGTGGCTTGTTCCACAGAGGTGTGGGTATTGATCTGGCTAGGTGGGGCATATTCATCAATAGGCAATGTTTGTACAGCTTTATTAACAAAAGAAGGGGCTTCAGTTTTGACATTTGTTAGAGGTCAGGGTTCAGTCTTAATTTTGGAAGGTCCTATTGGTTCTTGTGTAACAACAGGGTTTTCTTCTTTGATTGAAAAAGTTGTAGGTGCAGGGGAAGCTCCTGGCATTGTAATTCGAATTACTTTGTAGCCTTCTTGATAATAGATGTCCCCACATTGACTGCACATATACTCTCTACAAGGATTCTCTGTTGTATTTTCCTCTGTCATGGTCGCTATGCGAGCTAGGGTGTACAGTTTAAGTTCCTTCTCGTAGGCTTCCTTTGCCATGGCTAGCTCTTTCTTGCAGGCTTCCAGTTCAGACCTTAGGAACTCATTTTCTTGTAATATAGAGTCCATTGTTGGTTTTGGTTGAGGGGTGACTGGTTCTTGTGTAACAGTCACGACCGCACTAGCTGGTTCTTTTGGAGCAGCTACGGGATCTGCAACTGATTCTTGTATTTCAGCTTCTTGATGTAGAGAAAGTAATGTTGCAGCACCCTGAGCATCTGATTACTGTGTCTCGGTAACAATATCAACAGCTGGTTCTTGTGTTTCAGTTGTAGTTGGTTCTTGTGTGACAGCTATAGTTGGTTCTTGTGTTTCAGCTATTGAATGAGTAGCTGGTTCTTGTGTTTCAGCTACTGAATGAGTAGTTGGTTCTTGTGTTTCAGCTACTTGATGAGTAGCTGGTTCTTGTGTTTCAGCTACTAAATGAGTAGCTGGTTCTTGTGTTTCAGCTACTGAATGAGTAGCTTGTTCTTGTGTTTCAACTACTAAATTTGAAATAGATGATGTCACAACACACTGGGCCTCTGGTTCTTGTGTTTCAGTGCTCGTGGGTGGAATAGGTAAAGATTCCAGAATTTGGGAGGTTGGAGATGCACGGGGTTTTAACTGGATGGGTTGGGGATTTAGGGAAGTGGCAGTAGCGGCTACCCTTATTGAGGCCCTTGTTCGTTTTCTTTGTAAAAAGGGCAGAAAGAAAGGAATTTTCTTTCGTTTGCGTGGGGGATTTTCCTCAATGATGGGACAGGGAGAATTGTCTGGTTCAGAATCATCGCTAAGAATATGAACAACAGGAGTGGATGATTCTGGTAAAATGTGGGGCGGGCTTGGTATGGTAGGGGGGTTAATTGGATTGATTGGGTCTGTAGGCAGACTATTAGGTACTTCCGGAGGGTCTGAAAGGTTTTGTGGTTGTTGTTCCTGAAGATTTTCAAGAATTTCAACAGCTTCTTGGGGTTCTATGGGTGGGTTGTTTAATGGAGGGTTTTGTTGGGCAAAACCCTTTTTGATAAGAAGTTGAGCGAGAAGATGATGGGTGAGGGAAAGGGTGGGATTTTTATCCTTTTTACAGTAGTGCGACATATTTTTAAGACATCCAAGCAGATAATAAGGAATGTTTACCAATCTACCATGTCGTAAATGAGATAACAGAACAAAATCATACTGGTAGACTACCTGGTATCGACCTTCACAGGTAAGGTAGTGCTTGACAAACTTTGCAATTTTCGGCCATGGAGGTGGAAATGAGCTAAGTCAGACACCTCAGACTTTAGGTTCAATTTGTTCTCCTGGCAAGAGGAAATCCTGCTGGGCATTAAGAATGATATGTTTATGGCTGAACCAGTGAATGCCATTGGTAGGGAGACCTGAAACTTGCGCTATATCCTCCTCTGTAACTGGAATCCAAACCCCTTGAACAATGGAATGATCTTCCCGAAGCTTTTGAGCAAATTGAAGAACCTGTTGTTAATCAAATCCCTGTAGCCTCTGAAAATAACCGAGCCATCCTGCCTGCAGAAAAAATTGATGANAAGTCAAATATCAGGAGCAATTTTCCTTTTAGCTCTTTATTCTGTTTCTTATAGGCACAAGATTCTTGGCATGTTTGCTCCAAAGCTTCCCAGTTTGAATAGATATGGTTTAGCCAGATTAGTCTATGTTTCTGCAGGCTTTTGGCCTATGTAACAGCAAAATCTTTTTTCCATTTGTCTATTATTTCTTGCTCATCCCTTGGTTGAGTTTGTGTTTCAGCATTGCAAATGGTAGGCTGAGGTAGGGTTTGAGTGGCTTGTTCCACAGAGGTGTGGGTATTGATCTGGCTAGGTAGGGAAGATTCATCAATAGGCAATGTTTTTACAGCTTTATTAACAAAAGAAGGGGCTTTAGTTTTGACATTTGTTAGAGGTCAGGGTTCAGTCTTAATTTTGGAAGGTCCTATTGGTTCTTGTGTAACAACAGGGTTTTCTTCTTTGATTGCAAAAGTTGTAGGTGCAAGGGAAGCTCATGGCATTGTAATTCGAATTACTTTGTAGCCTTCTTGATAATAGATGTCCCCGCATTGACTACACATATACTCTCTACAAGGATTCTCTGTTGTATTTTCCTCTGTCATGGCTGCTATGCGAGCTAGGGTGTACAGTTTAAGTTCCTTCTCGTAGGCTTCCTTTGCCATGGCTAGCTCTTTCTTGCAGGCTTCCAATTCAGGCCTTAGGAACTCATTTTCTTGTAATACAGAGGCCATTGTTGGTTTTGGTTGAGGGGTGATTGGTTCTTGTGTAACAGTCACGGCCGCACTAGCTGGTTCTTTTGGAGAAGCTATGGGATCTGCAACTGATTCTTGTATTTCAGCTTCTTGATGTAGAGAAAGTAATGTTGCAGCACCCTGAGCATCTGATTCCTGTGTCTCGGTAACAATATCAACAACTGGTTCTTGTGTTTCAGTTGTAGTTGGTTCTTATGTGACAGCTATAGTTGGTTCTTGTGTTTCAGCTACTGAATGAGTAGTTGGTTCTTGTGTTTCAGCTACTGAATGAGTAGCTGGTTCTTGTGTTTCAGCTACTTGATGAGTAGTTGGTTCTTGTGTTTCAGCTACTAAATGAGTAGCTGGTTCTTGTGTTTTAGCTACTGAATGAGTAGTTGGTTCTTGTGTTTCCACTACTAAATTTTAAATGGATGATGTCACAACACACTAGGCCTCTGGTTCTTGTGTTTCGGTGCTCGTGGGTGGAATAGGTAAAGATTCCAGAATTTGGGAGGTTGGAGATGCACAGGGTTTTAACTGGATGGGTTGGGGATTTAGGGAAGTGGCAGTAGAGGCTGCCTTTATTGAGGCCCTTGTTCATTTTCTTTGTAAAAAGGGCAGAAAGAAAGGAATTTTCTTTCGTTTGCGTGGGGGATTTTCCTCAATGATGGGACAGGGAGAATTGTCTGGTTCAGAATCATCACTAAGAATATGAACAACAGGAGTGGATGATTCTGGTAAAATGTGGGGTGGGCTTGGTATGGTAGGGGGGTTAATTGGATTGATTGGGTCTGTAGGCGGACTATTAGGTACTTCCGGAGGGTCTGAAGGGTTTTGTGGTTGTTGTTCCTGAAGATTTTCAAGAATTTCAACAGCTTCTTGGGGTTCTATGGGTGGGTCGTTTAGTGGAGGGTTTTGTTGGGAAAAACCCTTTTTGATAAGAAGTTGAGCGAGAAGATGATGGGTGAGGGAAAGGGTGGGATTTTTATCCTTTTTACAGTAGTGCGACATATTTTTAAGACATCCAAGCAGATAATAAGGAATGTTTACCAATCTACCATGTCGTAAATGAGATAACAGGACAAAATCATACTGGTAGACTACCTGGTATCGACCTTCACAGATAAGGTAGTGCTTGACAAACTTTGCAATTTTCAGCCATGGAGGTGGCAATGAGCTAAGTCAGACACATCGGACTTTAGGTTCAATTTGTTCTCCTGGCAAGAGGAAATCCTGTTGGGCATTAAGAATGATATGTTTACGGATGAACTAGTGAATGCCATTGGTAGGGAGACCTGAAACTTGCGCTATATCCTCCTCTGTAACTGGAATCCAAACCCCTTGAACAATGGAATGATCTTCCTGAAGATTTTGAGCAAATTGAAGAACCTGTTGTTGATCAAATCCCTGGAGCCTCTGAAAATAACCGAGCCATCCTGCCTGCAGAAAAAATTGATGAACTTCTGGATACAGTTCTAACAGGGCTTTCATGGCGGGTTCGTACCGTATGACAGGGCCTCCCATAGCTAACAGCTTAGTAAAATGCACCGTCAGAGAGTCGAGTAACCGCTTTTGTGCAGAGTGAGTTTTTCAGGTGAAGGCATGCAAATGGTGGTAAAACAACGAAAGGATGGTAAAAAGAGAATGACGGTGGTCGGTTCGTGTGAAACTATGGTATAGGATTTTGATATTTCCCCCCCCCCTTCAAGTACGGCTGGCATAATGATTTTACATGAGTGGTAATTATGAGTTGGGATCTTCTCATTAACTATATTTCAATTGTATTTACATATAAAGTTTACATACCTCATCTTTACCTTTTGATTTGTACTTCAAAGAAAATATAGTGTCTGTCCATAATAGTTCTGCAGTAGCCATGGCAGAGACTTTTGATTTGTTAGAGGAATTGTATCAAGGATTTGTTTACTGGACGGACGAAATGTAGTATGAGAGCGCAAAAGCTTATTGACAAAGAATGTTGAAAAGTTGGTGTTTCAGCAACAGGGAAAGAATAGAGAAATATTTGTTGGAAGGTGATGTTGTCGAATACTGTTGAGGAAGTGGTGTTTCAGCCATAGAAAGAAGGGCGAAACAATTGTTGAACGGTGGTGTTTCGGCAATGGAGGAAAAGGAAAAAAGTTATGGAACAGTGGTGTTTCGGCAATGGGAAAATGTGAAGAATTGCAGAACAGTGGTGTTTCGGAAACGGGAAAATGTGAAGAATTGTTGAACAATGGTGTTTCAGCAATGGGAGAAAAAAGTGTAAAATTGTGGAAAAATGGTGTTTCGGCAATGGGAAAATGTGAAGAATTGTTGAACAGTGGTGTTTCAGCAATGGGAGAAAAATGTGTAAAATTGAGGAACAGTGGTGTTTCGGCAACGAGAAAATGTGAAGAATTGCTTAACAGTGGTGTTTCAACAATGGGAGAAAAATGTGAAAAATTGTTGAATAGTGGTGTTTCAGCAATGGGAAAATGTGAAGAATTGTTGAACAATGGTGTTTCAGCAATGGGGAAGCTTGGCTCTTCTTGAAGTAAGATCGTCCTTCCTTGGTGGGCCTTTTCTTTAATCGAGAATCTGCAAAAATCAATTATAACATGCCATTTCTTGACA
>JZKD02S1743980.1:89140-105730 GCA_000966675.3 Picea glauca | reverse complement strand
TCCACTTCAGCGTTAATCTTTTGGCAGACAGACCAAGGCATCACATTGGATGACGCTCCTGAGTCCACCATACAATTATGCACATTTCTATTGAAAATCTCGAAAGTTAAAAGAAATGGAGGTACATTCTTGCGAGTACTAAGAGTAGTAGCTTGTGGCTTTTTACTCGCAATTTATAATGCTACTTTATCTACATTATTTACATTATTTACAGGGACTACAGGGAGGCTTCCTTTATCTTGAGGATCGGGATTATTTTTAGTGGAAGTCTTCTGTGGAACTTTGCTTTGCACAACCTTGTTACCAATTGAATTACCATTCTTGTCGTTTTCTGAAATATTTTGCAACATTTTTTGTAACAAAAATGGAAACTTCAACAACTCATAAATAGAAATGTTAGCCCTTAATTTTTTAAGATCTTCAACATAATCTAAGTTATGGATGACATTACTCTGTTTAGTTTCTACTGATTTAGATGGCTTTGTAGGTGAATTTGTAGTGTTCTCGGTAGAAGGCTTGTTTGCTGTCTTACTCCTAGTGTTATAAGGGTGAACAGTCTCGAAGTTAGCTTGGAAGATGCTGTCCGAGAAGTGTCCAAAGATGTTTGGAGAAGACTCTTCTTCTTGAATTGTTTCCTGTTCAACTTCCTCCTGAGGGGTGTCAGGGGGCATCAAGTTATCTTGGGCTTCTAGAATTGTTTGAAGAGCACATTCCAAACTTTCTAGGTTTAAGCCTTCGGGGGTTGGATTAGGTCGATTGGTAGGAAAAGGATTTCATAAAGGAGGTTTGTAGGGTCCTTTACTCGAGGAAGATTCTTCAGTTGACCTTTTTAAGTCTATAACTTGATTCGACAGTTTTTGAAAAACTTTAGTTAAATTTTCCAAATCAGAGTTTTCAGGTTGTGTTTTACTTTGAGTAGGTCTCGAGAGAATTTCAATCTTCTTTTTGGAAGAAGAACTAGTTTCAGTTTCGTTGCTAGAAGAGTCCTTAAGACTAAGTATGTCTTTTTCAATCTGACTAGCCTCCTCGAAGGCTTCTAACAACGTGGCCTTTTTAGATCGTTTAACCCAAATAGCTATACTTTGATGTAAAACTTTAGTGTAGTAATCTATTACAAGACTCTCAGCAGACATGGAATTTGCAGGGATTCTATTTTTAAGCGTTAATAATCTTTGATTAAAATCTTTAACTTTTTATTTTGGGTTCATTTTTAAGATTGAAAGATCCATGACTAAGACTTACGATGGTTTACCATCTCCGAATTTTTCCAAAAAACATGACTCAAACTTTTTCCAAGACACGATGGTATGGGGCTGTTGGGAAAAGTACCAAGTGGATGCATTACCCTCAAAAGTATAAGGAAACAACCTACAGACAACATTTTCATGTTCAACATTGTGGAGCCTAATGGCTAACATAAATTCTTTAATATGATCTTCAACTATATGTTTGGAGTCATGATCAAACTTAGGAAGCCACTTCTCTGGGTGTTTAGGTAAAGGGTGCTGAGCTCCAGGTACAACTACAACATCCTGGTCAAGCCAGGGTCTAGCAGGGTTGTTCTGATTTACCATTGGGGTAGTAGGTGTGGAAGGCTAAGAAGGTGAATTTCCTTCGTCAGAAGAAGAATCTCCTCCAGAAGAGGAAGGATATGAGGGAGGTGGTTAAGGACGTATCCCAGATCCTCTTGCAGCAGGATTTAAGTTTGGATATGTAGGATTCACAGTGAGGTTAGTATCACCTAATTGTTCACTGATATCAAAGAAGTCCAAAGGTTGACCCCACGGACGGTTTGGTTGCCTAAGACAAGCTAAAGCACTATGTGTTTTAATAAGAGATTGACAAACAATCTCTTGTATGTCACCACATGTAGGATTAGGGGTTGCTGGCTCAACTATGATCTGTGGATCGTCGGTTGAAGTAGTTGATGTTTGAAGGGGAATATTATCGTGTGAATGGATTCTAGTCACTATAGGTGAGTGATTGGGGGGGCAGGAGTCTTGCGGCCGCCTCATACCATTAATTAATTTCAGGCCCTCCTTCTAGCACCATTTGTTGACGGACGAAATTGACCGTCCGTCAACTGAGAGAGTGGAGCCGGTCCGGGGTTGTCTAATAACCCAAGCCGTTTGGAATGAACCACCCTGATGGGTTTATAGGCTCTGTTGGCTGATCTAAGGTCCTAGGAAAACCAAAGAGAAAACTAATCTAAACTAACTAATCTAACTAAAACAAATAAAACTAATTAAATAAAAACAAACTAAACTAATATAACAATAACTAAAATACTAACTAATAAATAAAACTAACTAATATAACTAATCTAATTAAAACAAACTATTAAAACAAACTAACTAATCTACTATCTATAGATATAAACTACTAACTAATACTATACTAACTACTATCTAAAATATAACTTATCTAAAAAATATACAATATTCACAAAATACAGATTTAAATAAAACCTGGAAAACTCATTTGCAATCTTCCCTAAGACAGAGAAATGTATTTCTTTTTTTATTTTATGATTTTATAAATAAGAAATAAAACTTACTGAAATTAAACAATCTAATATACTAATTCTACACATATATCTAACTAAACTTATATCTAAACTAAACTACAAATAAATATACTAAACAAACAAATGACAAACTAACCTATAAACGCTCCAAATTTGTCCTGTGTATGATGACTTCGAAGTTGGTCGGAGGAAGGAAACTCGCACCAGATAATCCAGAAGCTTCTCGTAAACGATAGCTGCAATGCTCTTTGAGTTTTTTTACAGGACAAACAAGACATAAAAAATCATAACAATTCTATGATTTATAAATCTCTGCAATAAGGGAAACCTGTTATGCAAAAACTTATACTTAATAATTCAACTTATGAAGAAGAGAAATCTGTCATTCACAAACTGAATCAAGCAATTGCTATGTTTTTAAAACACTGGAAGAAATCAGATATGGATTATATTGATTAAATCATATCATTTGCAAAAGACTAAGATAGCTAAAGTAGTCATTAACCAAATGCAAATTGATACACATAAACATGAAACAAAAGATTGATATTGTGAAAGCTAAAGCTGTAACAGAACATCAATTTCTGTCTCAGTCTGTATTAAAATTCCATATCCTTGTTCTCCCACGAATGAGGATGTTGTTATTACAAAAATAATAAGTATTTATAAGTCTTTCCACAGGGTAAAACCTCCCTGTGGAGAGTATCAAACTGTTTACATAATCTGGGAAAATATTCCCAAGATCAACTAAACTAGGAAACTAAAATGAAAATAAATCATCCAAAAATCCTCTAAACTATCCATCAAATCCCATGAAATTCGATTTCACCTGAAAAGGATAAAAAATAGACAAGTTAGAAGACTCATTTATCAATAAAATGATAAAAATTAAATTCTATAGACTAGCTACAGAATCATCTGATTCTATAGCTAGTCAAAATGAGATACATAATCAACATCAGAATTGATTCAAAATCTTTAAAAAGAATTAAATCCAATTATCTTCCAATGATCACTTGAAAACGAATCAAAATTATTTTATCATTCAACATTAAACAGTATAAAAAATGATTCAATCGAACATAGAGATAGGAATACTCTGTTCTTCTGTTAGCACAAAATCGGGTCTTCAGAGTCATAATCGAACAATAATAAGATTGTTTCATATTCAATTTGAAAAACATATCGTATGTGATACGATTCAATCCAACAAAAATATTTTCCACTCGTTATAGCTGTAACGATATAGCAAAAAAAATTCAAATCATTTAATCGAATACAAATATAGAAATACTCTGTTTCGATTATTGTTACAAGTCGAGTAAATGAAATCATAATCGTTTCTCAGCAAATCGAATGAGATCGTTTTGATATTCAATTGAAAAAATAACAAATCGCAAACACTTCGTTATACTTGTCTCATCAACGGGAGAAATCATCACATCGAACATGATTATCACGATAACTGTATATAAAAACAATTTAGGCTGTGAACAAATTCAAACCAAAACTGACACAACCAAAATCGTAGCAGGATCAATCAAACAGAATTTGTCATAGATTTTGATCGTTGATCCTTGCACAGTCAAAAGATAGGATCGATTAATTTTGATCACAATTGTTTCAATCAAACGAATCGTAACAGAGTTTGACCAATTTATTTCACAAATCTAAAATACAGAGTATTAATTAGAACCTGGACTCGATTCATAAAACGAACTTGCCAATTTAGAACAAAAACGAATCTATTTAGCTAAGGATTTTCACACAATTGTTATGATTCAGATTCATCCCCAATTCGGGCGCGAATGTTATATGAGTGTATTGTTTTCAAAATAGAGTCATTCCCCTTAACTTGGAATCAATCAAAGATATAAAATCAAATGAAACAACATCGTAACAAATATCTTCCCAAAAATGTTTACTGGTCATAGCATACCAATGACAATGAAATTGGATCCGAGAAAAATCGTAACAATCAAACTTAATCAAACCGTTTATTAACTTTAGCAAATGGATCATAACCAAATCAAATATGAGCATGATACAAACCAAACTATTAATTTTTTCACCTTAACAAGGCAATCCAATCAATCAAATTTAAACAAAGATTACTCAATTCCAATCAAAATCTATTAATTTCTAAACTGGGAATAATCAAATCGTATATCGAATCAAAATTTGTTTCTATTCAAAGAAAATCTATATATAGAATGCACGCAATATAACAGAGCCCTTCAAGGTGTGAACATAACTGTTTAAAAACATTATAACAACCTAGATTCTTTATAAAATGACATCAAGTTTTCCATACTTGAGTAGCGACGAGGCTGCTTGTTTATACCAGCTTTGAGTTTACAACAGGCGTGGATGATTCCACATTTTTAAACAGGATGGAGTCGGTTGTATTTTGATTTTTATCTGTCGTTTGGAGCTTAGCCTTTTGACTGGTTAGGATTGCAATCTGGTCTTCTAGTGACTGAATCTTTGACTGCAGTATCGGAACATCATTATAATATCTCTCTAACCATGAATTGCATTGATCACAGGGTGACACTGTGGGTTTAGACAGAGCAGGCGAGGGTTTGGGAAAATGAGCGGGGGTTTCACAAGGCAACTCAATACCAGGGTATTTAGGATCATCCTTTAGGAAGGGGGTAGGTTTGATACAAAATCATACGAGGGTTCGGCACACAAACCTTGTGAATAGGGATATTCGCTAGCCAAGAAACGCCCCACTTCTGAATCAGAGTCCTCACTCAACACGATAGGGTTTGTCTCAACAGGGGGTTTTTTCTTGTTCCTTGTCATCCATGAAATCAAACGTGCATTCCTTTTCCATTTAACATTTGTAGTGAGGTTATCCTTGGGATTTTTTCTCATAGGCTTAACAGTCTCAAAACTCTTAGTCATAGTGTGGGGTAAGTCAATAGAAGGGTCGACCGAGGGTTTAGGCAGAAGGACATGGTAGGGCACTGGGGGTACAACCTTGACCTCACTCACCACAGGTTTGTCAACCTGTGTAGGGTTCAGATCCTCGAAACCATTTCGAGCAAAGAAATTGCTCCAACTATCCCCGTGCAGACTCAAATGACAGATAATGATAAGCTTAACAAGCCCATAATGAAAAAGGCTACTGTCAGCCTGGTGTCTTTTGTACTTCTTCGACATTTTAAACAGGCTATGATGCAAATAATAGGGCATATTGAGAGAGTATCCCATAAAAACCATAAGCAAACGCAGGTGGTGGAGGAACACAAGTCCGTATTGACCTTCGCAGGTCACAAACTACTTGATTATCATCAATAAATCGTACCAACTTTTTTTAAGCATAGTTACGGGCATACCTCTATCACAGTAGGTGATTTTGTGCGATTGAAACAACAATTTCCGTGAAACTTCCTCGACCTTGCAATTCTTAAACCAATGCTGTCCAGAGGTAGATAACCCCATGGATGAGATGATGAACTATTCATCAATATCTAACTGTACATCACCTACCTTGGCTCAACAACCATTGAAGTTCATGGCAAACTGTCGAGCTACACAAAGGTTAAAACCCTCAAAACGTTCCACGAAGGTAAGCCATCCACTGTCTGCCAAATCTTGGCAGGCAAAACATTAATAGGGCATGTTTTCCATTGGGTTCAACTCGCACGAATGGTGCCATGGAGCTGAATGCATGGTAAGGGAAGGGTTCGAATTCATCAACACACAGTAACATAGCTACTCGAATCAACTGCAATGAATGCACAAAAGGGGTAAGCATTAATGCGAGCATGCGATGGTGGTGGACTCTACCATGCATATTATTCATTATCCAAGTACAACTGCCAAATTTCATAGTTGTTCACTCCATAATTATAGTTCAACCATTAAGCCATGTATATAACCAATGAAATCAAATGTACATACNTGTGGAGAGTATCAAACTGTTTACATAATCTGGGAAAATATTCCCAAGATCAACTAAACTAGGAAACTAAAATGAAAATAAATCATCCAAAAATCCTCTAAACTATCCATCAAATCCCATGAAATTCGATTTCACCTGAAAAGGATAAAAAATAGACAAGTTAGAAGACTCATTTATCAATAAAATGATAAAAATTAAATTCTATAGACTAGCTACAGAATCATCTGATTCTATAGCTAGTCAAAATGAGATACATAATCAACATCAGAATTGATTCAAAATCTTTAAAAAGAATTAAATCCAATTATCTTCCAATGATCACTTGAAAACGAATCAAAATTATTTTATCATTCAACATTAAACAGTATAAAAAATGATTCAATCGAACATAGAGATAGGAATACTCTGTTCTTCTGTTAGCACAAAATCGGGTCTTCAGAGTCATAATCGAACAATAATAAGATTGTTTCATATTCAATTTGAAAAACATATCGTATGTGATACGATTCAATCCAACAAAAATATTTTCCACTCGTTATAGCTGTAACGATATAGCAAAAAAAATTCAAATCATTTAATCGAATACAAATATAGAAATACTCTGTTTCGATTATTGTTACAAGTCGAGTAAATGAAATCATAATCGTTTCTCAGCAAATCGAATGAGATCGTTTTGATATTCAATTGAAAAAATAACAAATCGCAAACACTTCGTTATACTTGTCTCATCAACGGGAGAAATCATCACATCGAACATGATTATCACGATAACTGTATATAAAAACAATTTAGGCTGTGAACAAATTCAAACCAAAACTGACACAACCAAAATCGTAGCAGGATCAATCAAACAGAATTTGTCATAGATTTTGATCGTTGATCCTTGCACAGTCAAAAGATAGGATCGATTAATTTTGATCACAATTGTTTCAATCAAACGAATCGTAACAGAGTTTGACCAATTTATTTCACAAATCTAAAATACAGAGTATTAATTAGAACCTGGACTCGATTCATAAAACGAACTTGCCAATTTAGAACAAAAACGAATCTATTTAGCTAAGGATTTTCACACAATTGTTATGATTCAGATTCATCCCCAATTCGGGCGCGAATGTTATATGAGTGTATTGTTTTCAAAATAGAGTCATTCCCCTTAACTTGGAATCAATCAAAGATATAAAATCAAATGAAACAACATCGTAACAAATATCTTCCCAAAAATGTTTACTGGTCATAGCATACCAATGACAATGAAATTGGATCCGAGAAAAATCGTAACAATCAAACTTAATCAAACCGTTTATTAACTTTAGCAAATGGATCATAACCAAATCAAATATGAGCATGATACAAACCAAACTATTAATTTTTTCACCTTAACAAGGCAATCCAATCAATCAAATTTAAACAAAGATTACTCAATTCCAATCAAAATCTATTAATTTCTAAACTGGGAATAATCAAATCGTATATCGAATCAAAATTTGTTTCTATTCAAAGAAAATCTATATATAGAATGCACGCAATATAACAGAGCCCTTCAAGGTGTGAACATAACTGTTTAAAAACATTATAACAACCTAGATTCTTTATAAAATGACATCAAGTTTTCCATACTTGAGTAGCGACGAGGCTGCTTGTTTATACCAGCTTTGAGTTTACAACAGGCGTGGATGATTCCACATTTTTAAACAGGATGGAGTCGGTTGTATTTTGATTTTTATCTGTCGTTTGGAGCTTAGCCTTTTGACTGGTTAGGATTGCAATCTGGTCTTCTAGTGACTGAATCTTTGACTGCAGTATCGGAACATCATTATAATATCTCTCTAACCATGAATTGCATTGATCACAGGGTGACACTGTGGGTTTAGACAGAGCAGGCGAGGGTTTGGGAAAATGAGCGGGGGTTTCACAAGGCAACTCAATACCAGGGTATTTAGGATCATCCTTTAGGAAGGGGGTAGGTTTGATACAAAATCATACGAGGGTTCGGCACACAAACCTTGTGAATAGGGATATTTTCTAGCCAAGAAACGCTCCACTTCTGAATCAGAGTCCTGACTCAACACGATAGGGTTTGTCTCAACAGGGGGTTTTTGCTTGTTCCTTGTCATCCATGAAATCAAACGTGCATTCCTTTTCCATTTAACATTTGTAGTGAGGTTAGCCTTGGGCTTTTTTCTCATAGGCTTAACAGTCTCAACACTCTTAGTCATAGTGTGGGGTAAGTCAATAGGAGGGTCGACCGAGGGTTTAGGCAGAAGGACATGGTAGGGCACTGGGGGTACAACCTTGACCTCACTCACCACAGGTTTGTCAACCTGTGTAGGGTTCAGATCCTTGAAACCATTTCGAGCAACGAAATTGCTCCAACTATCCCCGTGCAGACTCAAATGACAGACAATGATAAGCTTAACAAGCCCATAATGAAAAAGGCTACTGTCAGCCTTGTGTCTTTTGTACTTCTTCGACATTTTAAACAGGCTATGATGCAAATAATAGGGCATATTGAGAGAGTATCCCATAAAAACCATAAGCAAACGCAGGTGGTGGAGGAACACAAGTCCGTATCGACCTTCACAGGTCACAAACTGCTTGATTATCATCAATAAATCGTACCAACTTTTTTTAAGCATAGTTACGGGCATACCTCTATCACAGGAGGTGATTTTGCACGATTGAAACAACAATTTCCGCGAAACTTCCTCGACCTTGCAATTCTTAAACCAATGCTGTCCAGAGGTAGATAACCCTGTGGATGAGCTGATGAACTATTCATCAATATCTAACTGTACATCACCTACCTTGGCTCAACAACCATTGAAGGTCATGGCAAACTGTCGAGCTACACAAAGGTTAAAACCCTCAAAACGTTCCACGAAGGTAAGCCATCCACTGTCTGCCAAATCTTGGCGGGAAAAACATTAATAGGACATGTTTTCCATTGGGTTCAACTCGCACGAATGGTGCCATGGAGCTGAATTCAGGGTAAGGGAAGGGTTCGAATTCATCAACACACAGTAACATAGCTACTCGAATCAACCAGAATGAATGCACAAAAGGGGTAAGCATTAATGCGAGCATGCGATGGTGGTGGACTCTGCCATGCATATTATTCATTATCCAAGTACAACTGCCAAATTTCATAGTTGTTCACTCCATAATTATAGTTCAACCATTAAGCCATGTATATAACCAATGAAATCAAATGTACATACCAATGCGCGCAAGTTATACCATAACATTTACAAATCCAACATGTAAATCAAAACATGCGCCAATGTATATAATCAAAAGTTTAATCAAAGTGCCAATCGAATTCATATAGTTGACAATCCAATAAGTCATGAAAAGATTAGCATAAGGATTATATCATATATATAAAAATAAAAATAAATCATAACCCCTATGCATTAGGCAAGTCATAAAATGCAAACCCAAAGGCTAAATGTCTTCAATAAAACCAAGTTATATAATCAATCGAAGTATGAGAACCGATCAAAGGATATTGCCAATCGTGTAATGATCGAAAAAACAACTTCGAAAGGTGAATTTTTCACGCTTATAGTCATGAAAACTTAACAAAGACAAATGTGTAAATGTCGCAAGAAATGAAAGTGTCGTTGATTTTGGAAAAATGCGACGAAAACTTGATATTCGCAAGACATAGGTGTAGGCAGCTTATAGGATCATATAAAAAGTGAATTGGCTGCCAGCACGACGTTGATGGCAGAGTGAACCGCTTGATGATGTTTGCTGAGATGATGTTCTTCTAGTTACCGCTATCAACGATGAAGTGCAATGTGGCACCTTTTACCCACATCTGTGAATGGAATAGGTTCTCTCCTTCTTCTGGCTCGTCTAGTTCACCAGGGTGGAGCTTGGTGGTAGAAACGACGACACTGGGTTCTGCGTCAATGATCCATATTCCCCTTTCTGGTTCTAGCTCAAAGTCATAATCCACATCTGATTCAGAGGCTTTCACTTAGGCCACCAACGATTGTTTTGAGCGGTAGTCGGCAGTGTTATGCCAAGGGCTCTTATAGAAGTTGCACCACTTCCCGGTATCTTTTTTGTCTTTCCGGTGTCCTTCTTTTCTTGCGACTTAGACCGGTTGTCTTGATACTATCCATCTTTTGTCTGTCCTTTGTTCTGTGGATTGGGGCTGCCCTTTCCCGTCTTTTGTTGTGAGGCGTTCCTAGGCCCAAATTTTCGCATCTTTTTTTTGAGCTTCTGCTCGATTTTGATGGCATATCGGTAGGCCATGCCCAAGGATGAGATGTCTAGAAATTCAATTTCATTATGGATGTATCTATGTAGAGCACCGTGATACTTGAGCACTAGATGTCTCTCTGAATCTTTGATATCTAGCTTGGTGCGTAAGGTATGGAAGATATTTGTGAAATCGGGCACTGCTTGGTCTCTTTCTTGCCGTAGTTTGGTCCATTTGGTATACAAGTCATCATAACTTACAAAAATGTAGTATTGTTCCTTAATAGAATCCCTAAAGGATTCCGAGGTGGCTGTGACAAAAAATAATGAGGTTTCCTCTGTTTCCTTTTTCTCACAAAATTTTTTCCCTCCAATCTTTGACATGGGGAACGGTTTTGAGGAGCACAAAAGTAATCTTTTCTCTATTCCAAAAGTTATGGAAAGAAAAATACCCTTCTAGTAGATTCAACCACTTGTCTACAACATCTATATATATCTACCCTTCAAATATAGGAATATCGAAGTTTATTTGTACCTTGAAGGGGGCGGCGCCTCCGTTCGAAGAAGATGTGTTGCTTGTTGGTAATCGCTGAAGGATTTGGGCGAAACTATCCATCATCTCGTTCCTTTATGTCATGAGGGATTCCTCAATCAACAGTTTTAAATGATATCCTATCCTGTCATCTTTTTTTTCTCGTTCCATGAGAGGTCTCTTGGGCGTGTGAGAGCTTCTGTCCCCAATAGAAACAAGCTCAAGACCCAACTCTTTGTACTCCGACCTCATTGGGGACATGCATTAAGACGATAAGGAGAAGAATGATCTGATACCACTGATATAGATTTTATGAGAATAAAGAAATGAAAATTAATTATTAATAGGCGCTTAACACAAAATATCAGAGATACAGTACAACTAGTTTTCTATTCAATAACGAAATAAGTTGAAACTATAAAATGCAACGGAAACAAGCNATTTCATAGTTGTTCACTCCATAATTATAGTTCAACCATTAAGCCATGTATATAACCAATGAAATCAAATGTACATACCAATGCGCGCAAGTTATACCATAACATTTACAAATCCGACATGTAAATCAAAACATGCGCCAATGTATATAATCAAAAGCTTAATCAAAGTGCTAATCGAATTCATATAGTTGACAATCCAATAAGTCATGAAAATATTAGCATAAGGATTATATCATATATATAAAAACAAAAATAAATCATAACCCCTATGCATTAGGCAAGTCATAAAATGCAAACCCAAAGGCTAAATGTCTTCAATAAAACCAAGTTATATAATCGATCGAAGTATCAGAACCGATCAAAGGATATTGCCAATCGTGTAATGATCGAAAAAACAACTTCGAAAGGAGAATTTTTCACGCTTACAGTCGTGAAAACTTAACAAAGACAAATGTGTAAATGTCGCAAGAAATGAAAGTGTCGTTAATTTTGGAAAAATGCGACGAAAACTTGTTATTCGCAAGACATAGGTGTAGGCAGCTTATAGGATCATATAAAAAGTGAATTGGCTGCCAGCACGACGTTGATGGCAGAGTGAACCACTTGATGATGTTTTCTGAGATGAGTTTCTTCTAGTTACCACTATCAACGATGAAGTGCAATGTGGCACCTTTTACCCACATCTGTGAATGGAATAGGTTCTCTCCTTCTTCTGGCTCGTCTAGTTCACCGGGGTGGAGCTTGGTGGTAGAAATGACGACACTGGGTTCTGTGTCAATGATCCATCTTCTCCTTTCTGGTTCTAGCTCAAAGTCATAATCCACATCTGATTCAGAGGCTTTCACTTAGGCCACCAATGATTGTTTTGAGCGGTAGTCGGCAGTGTTATGCCAAGGGCTCTTATAGAAGTCGCACCACTTCCCGGTAACTTTTTTGTCTTTCCGGTGTCCTTCTTTTCTTGCGGCTTGGACCGGTTGTATTGATACTATCCATCTTTTGTCTGTCCTTTGTTCTGTGGGTTGGGGCTGCCCTTTCCCGTCTTTTGTTGTGAGGCGTTCCTAGGCCCAAATTTTCGCATCTTTTTTTTGAGCTTCTGCTCGATTTTGATGGCATATCGGTAGGCCATGCCCAAGGATGAGATGTCTAGAAATTCAATTTCATTATGGATGTATCTATGTAGAGCACCGTGATACTTGAGCACTAGATGTCTCTCTGAATCTTTGATATCTAGCTTGGTGCGTAAGGTATGGAAGATATTTGTGAAATCGGGCACTGCTTGGTCTCTTTCTTGCCGTAGTTTGGTCCATTTGGTATACAAGTCATCATAACTTACAAAAATGTAGTATTGTTCCTTAATAGAATCCCTAAAGGATTCCGAGGTGGCTGTGACAAAAAATAATGAGGTTTCCTCTGTTTCCTTTTTCTCACAAAATTTTTTCCCTCCAATCTTTGACATGGGGAACGGTTTTGAGGAGCACAAAAGTAATCTTTTCTCTATTCCAAAAGTTATGGAAAGAAAAATACCCTTCTAGTAGATTCAACCACTTGTCTACAACATCTATATATATCTACCCTTCAAATATAGGAATATCGAAGTTTATTTGTACCTTGAAGGGGGCGGCGCCTCCGTTCGAAGAAGATGTGTTGCTTGTTGGTAATCGCTGAAGGATTTGGGCGAAACTATCCATCATCTCGTTCCTTTATGTCATGAGGGATTCCTCAATCAACAGTTTTAAATGATATCCTATCCTGTCATCTTTTTTTTCTCGTTCCATGAGAGGTCTCTTGGGCGTGTGAGAGCTTCTGTCCCCAATAGAAACAAGCTCAAGACCCAACTCTTTGTACTCCGACCTCATTGGGGACATGCATTAAGACGATAAGGAGAAGAATGATCTGATACCACTGATATAGATTTTATGAGAATAAAGAAATGAAAATTAATTATTAATAGGCGCTTAACACAAAATATCAGAGATACAGTACAACTAGTTTTCTATTCAATAACGAAATAAGTTGAAACTATAAAATGCAACGGAAACAAGCCTGCTGGAATGGTGGCATCTTATCTCTGAGAAGAGATGTGACAGTTGTGTGCATTTGCAAGAAGAAGATTACGATGAGGCTTTGAAGGAATTTTTATAATAAACAAGAATGTAAAAAACCCTATAAATCCAAAAACCTAACCCTAGGAGATGAAGCGCCAAAATTCATGTGGGCCCCATTTGGGTAAGTTAGTACATCAACTTCCTGGGCTCATAACTTTTGCATATGATCTTTGTTTTAAGTGTGTGATGGCCCATTGGAAAGGTATCATACAAGATATTTATTTTTGGGGATCAATCATGCCTTAGGAAATCATTGAGGAGCTTGATCCCAAAAAATCTTCATTTAGGCCCTCAAAATGGCCTGGAAGTTAAAACTGCTAAAAATGGTAAATTGCCAAAATTGTCAGAAAACTATTTTGAGATAGTTGGAAAAGGTGGGTGGCCACCAATATCCATATAGATAAATCATCCCTCCTTAGTAAGCAATGGTATCCATTGCGTTGAGGGCCCCCATCAGATGAGAAAATTTCTGCTTAATTTGGCCTCGGGTGAGCCACTTGCCATGGTGCAGGAGTTGCCCTACTTTGACGACTCGATAAAGATTGATCCTTTGTTGTCGAGTGCACTTGATCTATGTGTCCAAAATTTGATCATTAGATGCATGTTGTATGCAGTTAGGGTTGAGCTATGTTGGTGTCAATTGTTCTTCTACTTCTTAGGTGTCCAATAATGGTGGGAAATAAGGGTGAAGGAGATCCACGTTGAACACTGGGTGCATGCCAAGGAAGGGAGGAATGTTGAGTTCAAAAGCATTGTCCCCCATGGCCTTGGTGATAGTGTATGGCCCATAATGGAGTGGAGGAATATTTTGATGGGGTCCTATAAAGTGTTCTTTCTGCAAGTGCAACCAAACTTTGTCGCCCACCTGAAACTTATGTGGCACTCAATGTTGATCATGGCCCTGTTTGTACTTGTCATTGGACATTTGTAGGATATCTTGAACATTTTGGTAGATATGTTGGATCCACTCAATGAACTGAGTGGCTTTGTCAGCTTAAATTGGAGGAGGAGATGAGTCAGTCGAGGTGACCGCAAGGGGAAGTGAAACATCTATGGGACCCAATGGTTGGAATCCCAACCCCACCTAAAAGGGGTTGTGGTTGGTTGAGCTATGTAGGGCTCAGTTGTAGCTATGCTAGACATAGGGAAGGCTCTCATCCCATGTGCGAGGGTAATTTGAATTATAGATGTGAAGGATATGCACAATCATTTAATTTACAACCATGGTTTCACCATCTGTCTGGGGGTGGAAGACCGTGTATTTGGTGAGCTTGGTTTCCAGTAGTGACTAGAGGCTCGACCAAAATGTGTTGATAAATTGACTATCYTGATCTGAGGMAATGGTTTTTGGGATTCRAAAATGTACCCAGACTCATTCAAAGAAGAGCTTGGCAGTGGCCTATGATGTGATACTCTTCTTGTAGGCAACTAGAATCCCCATCCTAGAAAAGTGATCAACAACCACAAAAACACAGTCATTTCCCCACTTGGTGGATGGGGGGCCTGACCTGTAGTCCATTGAGATGGATTCCCATGTCCTGTCGGGAGTAGGAAGAGGGGTGTATAGGCTCTGTTTCTTAGTGGTTGGTTTGTAAATAGCATAGGCAGTGTAGGACCAAATATACTTCCTGACCTCCTGTCGAAGTTTCGGCCAGTAGAAATGTTTCCGTAGCATCGCCACTATCATTTTGACACTGAAGTGTCCTACCACCCGATTGTAGTGGGCTTCCCATATCATATTTTCTCACTCACTTGATGGAACACAGATATGTCCTAGACGATACAAAAACCCATTCCAAAGATGGAAATTATCGACAACTGCGTTTTCACCCAACATTTGGTAGGTGGTGGCGAAGTCAAGGTCTGTCTCATAGAGTTGGGGCCACCCAGATGTATCATGGCCACAATAGTCTAGCATCATTGTGAGTTCCACGACTGGAAGTCTGCTGAGGCAATCATCGACGCAATTGGTCCTTCCTATTTGATACTTGATGTTGAGGTGGAATTGTTGCAAGTATGTGGACCACTTTTGATGGCGGTCATTCTGCAATTTTTCCTCTGTCTGCATGAACTGTAGTGGCTTATGATCAGTGTGGATGATTGTCTCCTTCCCAAGAATGTAATGTCTCCACTAGAAACATGCTTGTACAATGGAGTACATTTCCTTGTTGTAATTAGGGTACTTATGGACAACATATGACAGTGTCTCACTATGATAGGCCACGGGGTGGCTGTGATGAGTGAGAACGATGCCCACAACATAGTCTGAATCATCTATCTCGATTTCAAAGGGATGTTGCAGGTTTGGTAGTGAAAGTAATAGGGTTGAGCACAAGTGTTGCTTCAAATCATCGAACACTTGTTGTTGGGGCCAGCCCCACACAAATTTCTCCTTACCACCACCCTAGTTTATTTGGCTGAGGGCCCATGAAGTATGGGAGAATCCCAACACGAACCTGTTGTAGAAATTGGAAAGGCCCAAGAAGATTTGAAGCTCAATGAGTTTTGTTGAGGATGGCCAGTCATGGATGAGTTGGCTCTTGCCTGGATCCACATGTACACCATGTTTATCAATGATGTATCCTAGGTAATGGACCTTGTCCATGTCGAAGGATCATTTTCCAAGTTAGCGTATAGCTTGTGCTCCCACAGGGTGTCCAAAACCTGTTGAATATGCTGAAAGTGTTCGACCCAAGTCTTGTTGTAAATTAGAATGTCATCCAGATACACCACTACAAAGGTATTGGTGAATGGTCACACGATATCGTCCATCATCCTCATGAAAGTGGCTGGAGCATTTGTCAAACCAAAGGGCATGACCAACCATTCAAAAAGGCCTTCCTTTGACTTGAAGG
>JZKD02S1743980.1:72753-89130 GCA_000966675.3 Picea glauca | reverse complement strand
GTTCATTTTTTTTTTAGGATCGTGGAGTCACCATTCCCGAAGTCCTGAAAGAGATAGCCTCTTTTGGACTAGCGCAAGGTTCCCAGACCTTGGTCACATGGATACTTTGGAAATTCTAGGGCTAAGTGTTAATCCTTTAGTAGTAGTTAGATTAAGGACATGGGTGTGAGCCCTCAGTCAGATGGGTGGTTATTATGAAGGGAAACACTCTTCTCCCACATAGAGGAACTTGACATTCACACTGAGGAAAATTCAAAGAATCAACCAGACTTAGTCATTTCAATTATTCCTACCCTAGACTCCCCTATGGAATAATATCTTATGACCCTACAAAAACTAAACTGAGATAAATCAAAGATCATATAGATATAACAGTATACATAAAACAAGGAGAATTTGTAATAATTGTTCATATACTGAAAGACTTAATCATAAACATAGGCTTTTCATTATCACATCCAATATATTATACATAGTATGAAAATACTTTTTAGAACTGGAAAATATGGAGTATCTATTGAAAGGGGTGCTCGTTTCCTCCCAACCATAGGCATAGTCATTCCTGACGGATTTACAATTGGCCACCCCCGAGCTAGACCATGATGCTCTAAGAGAGATTCTTTCTCTTTTCTCCACAACAGTAAGGGAGGAAGTTTACTCTCATCCCTCCACAGGACCTGGGTGTCTGGTTTTTCCTACCTCAAGCAAGGAGGTATGCATGAGTACTTCCTTAGTCACTCATCATCCTCATTTATCATCTTGTATCCAAACCATTTCCATGGCTTCTTCCAACAAAAATGATCTTACTGCTCATCTTTTCCTTTCAACCTCCAAGTCGAAGTATCCTCCTCTTCTATGGAGAGTTTATTCCCCTCTCTGTTATCTAGAAGATCTGTCTCTTTTCCAAAAATACCTCATTTATTTCCTTCCTCAACAAGGTTGCATGGGTCTGAATCCCAATTTATGGTCATGACTAGAAGCCTTACATATGGGTACCCTTCCCCATCTCCTCATTAACTCTTGAGGATGGCCTTCCAACTACCAGCTTGAATGGTAATTCATTTAAGGGTTAGAGGAGTGTTGAGAAATTACACCCAGTAGGTATCGGTCTGGTGAGGGTCTTCTCAACCATACTTGGTTTCCCTTCACCATATTTCTCATAGAATCCATGGCCTATATTGAAAAAATTTCCCCCTTTCAGTAGTTGTGCAACACATATTCAAATTCTATTAATAATAGAAATTCATACATTGACCCTTTTATACAAGGGTTCATCAAATCAAACATTCACACATATTTAGTCTGCCATAGTCTCTTGTCTAGTTATAGTTATATTTACAAACTAGGGGAAAAATGGGTATCGCATTTGGGAGGATATATGTGATCTAGGAGGAAATGAAAAGTGGAAGAGGACTACATCAACTGTAAGGATTCAAGGTGCACTTATTAACCTTCTCTTCTCTCTTTTTCTCTTATCACTTAGTCTAGATTCTTTTGGGATAGATTAGAGATAAGTTAGTCTTTTAAGGAAGTTATCGATCTCCCTATTCCTTAGATCCAGTTTAGGGGGAATTCCCCCATAGAATATGCCAATGGAAAAAATGTTGAATAAGGACATTAAGTATCAGTGGAATTATGAATGCCAATATAGTTTGCAAATTTTGAAGGAGAATATGGTGACAGTGCCGATTTTAGTGTTTCTATATTAGGCAAAGGAATTTCATGTGCATGTGGATGCATCTCCAATAGCACTAGGAGCAATATTGGCACAACTAGAAGAAGGTGATATAGATCACCCTATAGCATTTTCAAGTAGAAAATTATCAGATTCGGATCAGAACTACAATATACTACAGAAAGGGAAGGATTGGCCATGGTGTATGCATTACAAAAATTCAAACATTATTTGTTAGGGAAACATTTCAATATTTTTACAGATCATTATTCTCTTAGATATTTATTCAATAAGACAACGTTGGGGGGAATACTATTCATATGGATACACTTGTTTCCTGAGTTTGATTTTGAAGGCGTGCTGAATCCTGGAAGATTGAATGCAAGGCTAGATCATCTGTCTAGGATAACTAATGGAGAAGAACCAAGTAACTTGGAGGACAACTTATCAGATGCATAATTGTTTTCAGTACACATTGTTGATGAGTATTTTTATGAAAGTATTGAGATTTTGAGTACAATATTTGCCCCAAAGTAATTTAATACCGCATAGAAGAAAAATATGGTGGTGAGAGCTATAGACTACCAATTGATTGCAGGTCACTTATACAAATTGGGTGTAAACAACATTTTGAGGAGATGTGTTATGGAGCATGGAAGGCCTATTATTTTAGCATAAGCACATGAAGGAATTGTTGGAGTACACTATATAGCAAAATCCATTGCGTAAAAGGTATTACACATAGGATTAGGGTGGCCAAAAGTATATAAGGATGCGAAGGAGTACTGTCAAAATTGTGATGTCTGTCAGAGAGTTGGAAATCCATCCAAGAGGGATGATATGTCATTGAGATGCCAAATTTGCAAGTGTTTGATAAGTGGGTAGTAAAATTTGTAGGTCCAATTAATCCACTAACAGGAAAATCAAGGGATAGCTATATTATCACAGTGACATAATACCTGACCAGATGGGATGAGGAAACACCAGTAAAGGATTGCAGTGCAGAGACTGCAACACATGTTTTATTTGAACATGTAGTTAAAAGGTTTGGATGTCCAAGAATATTGATGAGTGATCAGGGGACTCACTTTATCAATAGTACAATCCAGGAAATGTTGGAATAATTTGAGATACATCATCAGAAGAGAACTCTTTATCGTCCTCAGATAAATGGAACAATGGAAGCATTCAACAAGAAATTGGAGAATTCCTTGACCAAGATTTGTAATATAAACATGGATGATTAGGAATTGAAGGTACTAGCTCAGTTTTATGGGATTATAGAACTACATGAAAGAAGCTAACATGGAAGACACATTTTAGATTGGTGTATGGACATGAAGTAATAGTTCCCTTAGGTTATTTGATACCAAGTCTATAAATTTTAGCAAATACAGATATGACAGAAAGAGGCGCAACACAAGAAATATTGGCTCAACTCATGGAATTAGAAGAAGATTGAATCATAGTTGGTTTCCATCATGAGGTATATAAAGAAAAGGATAAATCCTTGAATGAAAGACATATTAAGAAGGAGATATTGTTATTCTCTATGAAAGTAAATAATTGCATCACCTATGGAAGTTCAGGATGCATTGGACAGGGCCATATAAAATAAAGTTTGCCAGAGATGGATTTGTTGTGAAAAAAAAGAACTTATTGGGAAAGGAAATACAAGGAATGGTTAATGGTATTCAGCTAAAACTGTATAGGGATAGTCAACCTACCAACCTTTAGTAAGTGCAGTGTAGAAAATAGAATTGTACATAATGTATATAGTATGAAGAAAAGATAAAAATAATGGCACAGACGATGGACAGTTATAAACAAGAGATAATAGAAATGGCTTGGAAGATGACACCAACCAACCCCTCTAGAATTCATATCAGAGAGGGAGAAACATGAAACAAAACACACATATATTATGGCTCTATAAATAAAGAAGTAGTAGAGCTCTACGGAAGGACAACGTAGACATGGATGATCCTGACAGAAGATGAAAGAATCCAACAAATGGATTAGAGGGAAGATAATTTGAATATTGCATTCCATGATTTAAAGAAAATACAGAAGTAAATTCCTATATCAGAGAGAATGAAGGTCGTGCAGGAAATGAAAAATATATGAGTAGAATTGAATAAAATCCAAGAAGAAATACAAACAAGACATTCTTAGATGGATCCACTTCAGGAGCAACCAGAGAAGATGATAACAGAGTTGGAAACAGAGAACGACATACTGGAATAGGCACACTTGGAAAGTGTAGAAGTTACAAAAGAGAATGCAATAATGCAGATGTTGGAGACCCAAAATGAAAAAAGTGTTGGGCGAAGACACAAGTATATGCACTCACAAAGAAGTTCTAGTCATTGGAGAGAGATCAGTGTAGCAGGAACACACTACCTGAGTGGCTCGGGATGAACCACATTTTAGTGTTGGGGGGTTGTTGCAGCAGGAAATTTTGGGGTAAGGTTCGAGATACAACACAAAAAATGAGGCAGAATGGACCAAGGAAGCAGTGTGTGGTGGGAGCAAAGGAAAATTAGCATGACAAAATTGTGGATTAGTGCGTGAAGGTGGTTATAATGTGGAAACTTTGAGTCCACTTAGAGTTACGTGTTTGGGGTATGATGTAAGGGTTTTTACCCACTTTTAAAGTATAAATAGAGGATGTATGAGGTCTCTATGGGAGTATCATTATAAATTTTGTATGATAGAGGTATTTTGAGAACCTTTTAGAGTTTTGAGTCGAAGTGTCGTTTTTTTTTAATAGCGAAGGGGATAAGGTGGAGTTATATGGATTGTAATTGCGGGTCAGGTCACAAGCTATGGAGTTGGGTGTGACATTGGTCAGCCTCAATAGTACGAAAACCATGATGTAATGCATGCAATGTAGGACCTTTTTTATGAAGAATAATAAATAAGTAGAATATTTTTGTAGACAAATTCCAAGGTGGGAGAACCACAGTAAAAATGGTGTCTCTATGTGTGTTATCTGTTATGTGTTGATTTTATATGCTTGATGATGGATGAATAAATAAATTAATTAATATGTTGATGTTTATTTATAGCGTGCAATAGAATAGTGTGATGGTTTATGTAGAATGAATGTTATCGAATAGATAGAATAATATATTTGATGAATGATGGTATGGTAGAATTAATGATGAAGTAAGAGAAGTCTAATATTCCTAACATTCCCCTCAGTTCCATCCCTTCCATGATTGCATACACTTGGGTCATGCAATCACCCATGAGCTATATCGGTGATACTTCACTCTGCACTCTATGCGCAATGTTGCCTTCTGTTTTACCATAGGGGTCGATGGTTTCTATGTTTTTTTTGGAGAACTAACGTAGAACCTGAGTCAGCCCATATATCCAATAAAGATGAAACATGGGAAGATGATTTATTCACACAAACACCTGCATCTAGTCAAGTGTCGAGGATAAAAATTGTTTGAAGGGGAAGGTCATGATGATCTATAGACAATGTCCCATGCTAAGTATAAGAGTCCTTATTAATCCCTACATATTGTATTATTACATTTCTAGTGTTATATTTGTATGTAGGGTAGAACCCTTCATTATAATTCCCTTCCATTATAATTGTATCATTTGTATCATATATATACCAAGGAGACCTAGTCTTAGGATCATATCATCTTGTCTTATAAATTGGATATAATGTAAAAGGAGGTTTCCCCTTCGAAGTGGACTGTATTCATTGACTTTTTATGATTTTTAAGGCATTGGATCATGAAAAAAATTATGAGTCATATGAACAATAAAATGATGATGGTGATGAACTATATGATGACTATGAAAATGATGATGATGATGGATTTTTATAAACTTAAATTTTAAATATATGTTCTCTAAGTGAAACTTTGGGATCTCTCCATTCACTTATGAAAAATACACTATATAATTCTTGCATGATAAATATTCCTTAAGTATGGATTATGTAGTGGATGAAGGATCCACACATGGCCCATGAGAACTAGTGGGGATGTGGAAACCATTAGGTGGTTTTGAGAACCAGGTTTGGTATTAATGTCCTTGACCATGATTGAAGGAGGAAACCTCATCCTTGGTACCTAAACCATATCTAAATTATGCTACATAAGATCTATAATTTAAAACCAAGAAACATAGAAGAAAAGTGGTAGCACATAAACATGCAAGTAATGTTGAGAACCAAATAAAAAAACAAAAAGGGGGGGGGGGATGATGTATTTCATGATGGGAATTGATAAATAAACCTTTATGATCTCTCTCTTAACATACAAGGTTGAACAAAAGATTCTAATAATATATGATTAGTCAAAGGATCTAGAAGAGATAATATATTTTGTATGAGATGTGTCTCTCCATCTAGATGATGTGGGCCTATGTCAATATCTACAATAATTCTTGTATCATGATGGCATTATGAGAACTATATTTAGATTTGAGGTGGCACCCCTATAAGGTCCTTGCTGGAAAATCTTGAATGCCCTCTTAACATTTCATAGATCTGATGACTAATGTAGTGTTGCTATCTACCTACCTCTTGATGCCTTTATCTATCAAGACCATAGGAAACAAAGAAGTAAACAACATTGAGTTTCTATTTTATCTTCCAATGGTCATATTGAGTGAGATTCAAGATCAAGGGCCGTCCTCATGTATAAGGCTACAAACCTCTTGCTTGAAAACTAGAACACGGTGGAGAGAGAAAGCATTTTGAGACCTTATGAAATGACAATGAAATCAACCTCTAATATTATGATAGGTGGGACACCAAAAGGTGAATTTATCCTCTATTTCAAGTTGAAAAATATATTTTTGTGATATTTTCAAAATTTCTTATGGTAGTAGCTAAGAAAAATTGTTATATATTGTCAAACACCATTATATTTCATTTCTATGTCCCTTCTATGTGTCATTTGAATTTTCTTGTTTGTTTTAGTGTGAATATTTTTTAGAGGTACTTATAAACCTCTTAGCATTTCAAGTGGGAATTAGAAGCCATTAATAATAGAAACTTGTTCAATATGCCTATTGTTTACCTTAAAGTTTTTGTCTATGTAAAGTGTAGAAGTATCCTAGTTTTCCATAAATTCCATTCAAAATTTGGCCTTGGGTTATTCATAGGGTGGTGTATGTTTATTTATTGTCATATATACTCATTATCACATGATATTTTTTCCTATTTCCTTATTTGGGATACAAATATTAAAATTACTTGGAATCACATGTGGGTGTTAAGGCTATTGTTTCTTGATTGGATATATTGTATTGTATATACCATGCCTTAATTGATGGAACTACCATTTCATGCAAACAATAGTGATAAATGAGTTATCTCCACCTAAACATTGGAGCACAATCATCATGATACCCCACCATTCACCTTGATGAACAAGGATTAATGCCCATATCATGAAATTTGTAACACTAAACATAGAGTGTGGTGGAGTACCCTCACATTTTTCTTGACACATGTTGATAATAATGATCATAAATCAAACCCATTAGAGTTATGCCATTGGACGTGTGCATTGTTTGAATATTTATATGTACTACATTTTTGCATCCTTTTAAAGGTAGAGGGTTTCCCATTCCTCCATTTTCTATTGTTTCCCCTATGTGGCCATTCTTTCCTCTTCCATTCATCTCATGGGTCTATTAAGGAGGCTTGATGAAGAATACACTATTTGTGATTTTTGTTTTGGACAAGTTAATTTTCAATGACCCTTTTCACCCTTGTTTTTTAATATTACTCAGCGCTCACAAAAATGAATGATGTATGATACTTGGACTTTGATTACAAAGTATTAGACATGGATTCTAGTGGATTACCATCATGTTTTCCCCAATTCTTGTTAAGGTGATAGTAAGAAAATAATATTGAACCCACCATAGGCTATAAGTGGTATGTAGGTACATTTTGAGGTTTGTTCAATTAAGGATGGGTGTCAAGGACTAATGCATGGTATTGAATCAAAACCCTAGGTATTAGGCCCTAAAGTGAGTTTCAAAAGGATAAAAAGTTAAAATTTTATTAGGGTTGTGGGAATGGTGAGAGGAAGAACATGAGTCTCTTCTCCTAACCTAATATGAAGTTGGCATGATTGTATATTTTAACCTTGTACAATTAATTATTGAAAACATATTCTTAATAAAAATAGAAATGATACAATGGCACACATACATTACACATAAATTTACCCTCGAAAACCAAACCGGGAAAACCAACAACCTGTTTAGAGACACACCTATAATTTTATGTTCATAAAATATCCATTGTTTACATTGAAATACAATATATAGGATCCAAAGACATCCAAAACCCATAATACATTGACATAGATTAGTCAACAACCCTAATTTACTAACCATAATTAGAAAACCATGTGTTGAAAAACCTCCAAAAAACATATGAAAAAAATGCCAAAATAAAACTTTTTGTGGGTGTTTCCCCGAAACCCCCACCAAAGGGGGCTCATGCCCCCCTACAACCCTACCACACATATGGCACAATTCAAACACTAGGTCTAGTTGTGAAAATAATATAAAACATACCCAACAATTATTACTTCAGCCTACTTTGTATTTTGAGGACTAATGATCAAATGCATGAATGATTCTATAGAATATTGTTACAAAACATGTAGGAGGAGTAATGGATTTCTAATAGATGCTAATATAGAAGTAGTGCATGCTACTATGGAACCAATATCTTCTACTATAGAAAACCTTTTCTACTACAAAATACTCTTTTTGTTATGAAATTTATCTCCTTTCTTCTATTGAAGACTATTTAATGATAGATCCTTTTTCGACAAAAGAGAATTTTTTCTATACAAGGTTATTTCTTGTGCCAAAATGATCTTTCTATAAGAAACTTATTTTTTTGACAAAAAATCACGCCTTTTTTCATCAAACCACAACCTATGCATCGAGAACCATATATAGAGTTACGAACCTAAATTTTTTATCATAGGTGAATGATTCCTTGTGGAGGGATTGTGTAGTTGATCCAGGTGGATATCGGTGGCCAACCACCTATTCCAACTTCCAATTGGCTCATATAGATAGTTTTCAGTTCAACATGTTTCTCTGTAATGGGGAAATTTCTTTGTAATTGTGGGTTATGAACTTATGGGGATGAATTGAATCCCTACACGGTATATAGGTGGAAATTTATGGCCGCCCACATATTCCAACATGATTGTTTTCGAAATTTTCATGTTAGTACATCTTTTTGTACTTCTGGGGCCATTTTAGGGCTCTAAACGGTTTTTTCTTAGCTTTCCACAATCAAACTATAGATGAAGTCAAAATTTGACGGCATAATGTGTAGTTCTCAAAAGGTCCTTTCCAATGGGTGATCACACGCCTAAAACAAATATTGTATGAAAAAGTTACGAACCTAGGAAGTTAATGTACTAACTTACCCCAAAGGGGCCCACATGACTTTTAGCGCTTCATCTCCTAGGGTTAGGGTTTTGGATGTCTTTGTTTTTGGCATTCACTTTTACAATAAAACGGCCTTCAGAGCCTCATTATAATCATATTCATTTGAATAAGCATAGACATGACATATCTTCTCAAAGATAAAGCTACCACCATTCTAGCGAGTCTTGCACGCTGTATTTTTACAGTCTCGATGCATTTATTTCATTAATAAAAATCATGTATTGATGTATTTCTATGTTTTTGGAAACTTTTATGTAAATTTCATTGAAATATCTCGACTTTCATTTTGTTCCAAAAATAATCCATATCTTTGGTATCAGAGCAAGATGCTCTTGATCGTTTTTTAGTGCACATCCCTGACAAGGTCTGATTATAGCAAGTTGGGTCTCAAGGTTGTCTCTCTTGAGGACAATCGCTCTTTCACACCCGAGATACTCTATATGGTGGTAAAAAATAAAAATGACAAAGCATAAGTTTCTATTAACATGTTTCTTGAGCAAGCTCTCAAACGATAGAGGGACGAAATGATGGATAATTTTTCCCACATCCTTCAATGCCCGCCGATAGAAACATGCACATCTTCATCAAGAAACCCCTTTGGAGGAACCTCTCCCTTCAAGGTAGAATTTAATTTTGATATTCCAGTATTTGAAGGTCATATATATGTGGATTTCTTAGAAAAATGGTTGAATCTGCTAGAAGGTTATTTCTTTGTTGACAATTTTTCCGACAGGGAAAACATCACCTTCACACTCCTTAAGGATATCCCCCATATCAAACATTGGTGGGAAACTTACTAGGATAAAATTTCCACATAGGAAACTAGGATATATGGGGTCGATCCCACTTGGGATTTGTTTGTTGATGTGGTCAAGGAACAATACTACCTTGTTGATAACTATGAAGACCAATACATGAGATGGACCACACTACAAAAAAATAAGAGAAAAAAAGTGTTGGAGTTCACAAATACTTTCCATACCTTGTGCACCAATGATGCATATGGATATTGATGGCCACCCACCTTTTCCAACTGGCTCAAAACAATCTTCTGACAATTTTGGCAATTTACTATTTTTAGCAGTTTTAACTTCTGGGGCCATTTTGAGGGCCTAAATGAAGGTTTTTAAGGATTGAGCTCCTCAATGATAGTTGAAGTCATGTTTGAGCCCCAAAAATGAATCTCCTCGATGATACCTTACCAATGGGCCATCACACGCCTAAAATAGAGATCCTATGCAAAAGTTACGACCTTGGGAAGTTGATGTACTAACTTACCCAAATGGGGCCCACATGACTTTTGGCGCTTCATCTCCTAGGGTTAGGTTTTTGGATGTCTAGGTTTTTTGGCATTCTTGTCTATTGTAAAAATTCCTTTAGAGCCTCATTGTAATCTTCTCCTTACAAATGCGCATAGTTGTCACATCTACTCTCAGAGATAAGCCACCACCATTCTAGCAAGCTTGTTTCCACTGCATTTTACAGTTTCAACTTATTTCGTTAATGAATAGAAAACCAGTTTTACTATATCTCTTTTATTTTGTGTTAAGCACCTGCTAATAATCTATATTCATTTCATTCTTCTCATAAAATATGGACCAGTGGTATCAGAGCAGTCTTCTCCTTGTTGTCTTAATGCATGTCCCCAACGAGGTCGGAGTACAAAGAGTTAGGTCTTGATCTTGTTTCTATTGAGGAAAAAATCTTTTGCATGCCCAAGAGACCTCTCATGGAAAGAGAAATGAAAGATGACAAGACATGAGATCCATTCAAACTATTGATTGATGAATCCATTACGCAATAGAGGAATGAGATGATGGATAGTTTCGCGCAAATCCTTCGGCGACTACCAACAGGCGACACATCTTCTTCAAACGGAGGCGTCGCCCCTTCAAGGTACAAATAAACTTCGATATTCCTATATTTGAAGGTCATATAGATGCAGATGTTGTAGACAAGTGGTTGAATATACTAGAAGTGTATTTTTCTATCCATAACTTTTTGAATAGAGAAAAGATTACTTTTGCACTCCTCAAAGCCATTCCCCATGTCAAAGATTGGTGGGAAAATTTCTGTGAGCAAAAGGAAACAAAGGAAACCTCATTATTTTAAGTCATGACCACCTGAGAATCCTTCATGGCTACTATTAAGGAACAATACTACCCTGTTGGAAGTTATGACGACCTGTACACCACATGGACCACATTGTGGCAAGAAAGAGACCAAGCAGTGCCTAATTTCACAAATATCTTCCATACCTTACGCACCAAGATGGGTATCAAATATTCAGAGCGACATCTGGTGCTCAAGTATCGTGGTTCTCTGCATAGATACGTCCAGACTGAAATGGAATTTCTAGACATCTCATCCTTGGGCACGACCTACCGATATGTCGTCAAAATTGAGTAGAAGCTCAAACAAAAGACGCAACAATTTGGGCCTAGGAACCCCTCACAACAAAAGCCGGGAAAGGGCAGCCCCAACCCGCAAAACAAAGTACAAAGAAAACATGGATAGTATCAGGACAACTAGTCCAAGACACAAGAAAAGAAGGACACTACAAAGACAAACAAAGATACTAGGAAGTGGTGTGACTTCCATAAGAGCCCTTGGCATAACACTGTCGACTGCCGCTCAAAGATTTATTTGGTGGCTGAAGTGAAAGCCTCTGAATCAGATGCAGATTATGACTCTGAGCCAGAACCAGAAAGGGGAATAAGGATCATTGACGTGGAACTAAGTGCCACCGTTGCTACCACCAAGCTCCAGCCTAGTGAATCAAATGAGCCAGAAGGAGAGCACCTCTTCCATTCACAGATGTGGGTAAAAGGCACCCCGCTGCACTTCATCATTGATAGCTATAGCCATAAGAACATCATCTCAGTAGAGATCGTCAAGTGACTGGCTCTTCCAACAATGCCGCACCCACAACCCTACACCATTGGATGGCTCCACCAAGGAAGCGATATTCGCGTCAGCCAATAGTGTCGACTGTCGTACGACATCAAGCCCTTCAAAGACGAGGTATTATGTTGTGTTTCTCCTCTCAAAGTTTGTGATGTTCTTTTGGGACAACCTTATTTATGGAAATGTCATGGTGTATATGAGTCTAGGCCTCGTAGTGTTATTATTACTTTGAATAGGAAATTGTACAGGATACCCGAGGCAGTCCCACCTAGTGCTATTTCCTTGATCTCTACTAAGAAATGCAGGAAGGTCATCTCTCAAATAGGGAAGTTTTTCTTCTTCATGATTCAATCTTAGAATAAAAGAAATATCATAGCCACATCCAGGGTCTCTACGACCGACCTCTCCACACAGTAGAAGCAAGTAGATAAGGTCATGGAAAAATACTCGGATATCTTCTCCTCACCTACAGGGGTACCTCTGCACTACCAGGTCAAGCACCCCATTGATCTAACCCCCAACGCATCACTTCCCAATGGGCCTGTTTATCAACACTCTTTGTTAGAGAATGGGGAGATCAAGCGACAAATCCAAGAATTGCTCCACAAGGGGCACATCCATCCCATCTTATCACCTTGCGAGAGCCCAAACATGATGGTATAGAATAAATATGGACCCTGACAACTCTATATTGATTACCGAGATCAGAATAAAATCACAGTCAGGAACTGGTACCCGATTCACCGAATCGACGACCTCCTTGATCAACTCACGAGGGCCAAATACTTTAGCAAGATTGATCTAAAGTCTGGCTACCACCATGTCCCAATAGAACAAACGGGTGTATGGAAGACTGCCTTCAAGTCAAAGGAAGGCCTTTTTGAATGGTTGGTCATGCCCTTTGGTTTGACANCTACCAACAGGCGACACATCTTCTTCAAACGGAGGCGTCGCCCCTTCAAGGTACAAATAAACTTCGATATTCCTATATTTGAAGGTCATATAGATGCAGATGTTGTAGACAAGTGGTTGAATATACTAGAAGTGTATTTTTCTATCCATAACTTTTTGAATAGAGAAAAGATTACTTTTGCACTCCTCAAAGCCATTCCCCATGTCAAAGATTGGTGGGAAAATTTCTGTGAGCAAAAGGAAACAAAGGAAACCTCATTATTTTAAGTCATGACCACCTGAGAATCCTTCATGGCTACTATTAAGGAACAATACTACCCTGTTGGAAGTTATGACGACCTGTACACCACATGGACCACATTGTGGCAAGAAAGAGACCAAGCAGTGCCTAATTTCACAAATATCTTCCATACCTTACGCACCAAGATGGGTATCAAATATTCAGAGCGACATCTGGTGCTCAAGTATCGTGGTTCTCTGCATAGATACGTCCAGACTGAAATGGAATTTCTAGACATCTCATCCTTGGGCACGACCTACCAATATGCCGTCAAAATTGAGTAGAAGCTCAAACAAAAGATGCAACAATTTGGGCCTAGGAACCCCTCACAACAAAAGCCGGGAAAGGGCAGCCCCAACCCGCAAAACAAAGTACAAAGAAAACATGGACAGTATCAGGACAACTAGTCCAAGACATAAGAAAAGAAGGACACTACAAAGACAAAAAAAGATAGTAGGAAGTGGTGTGACTTCCATAAGAGCCCTTGGCATAACACTGTCGACTGCCGCTCAAAGATTTAGTTGGTGGCCAAAGTGGAAGCCTCTGAATCAGATGCAGATTATGACTCTGAGCCAGAACCAGAAAGGAGAATAAGGATCATTGACATGGAACTGAGTGCCACCGTTGCTACCACCAAGCTCCAGCCTAGTGAATCAAATGAGACAGAAGGAGAGCACCTCTTCCATTCACAGATGTGGGTAAAAGGCACCCCGTTGCACTTCATCATTGATAGCTATAGCCATAAGAACATCATCTCAGTAGAGATCGTCAAGTGACTGGCTCTGCCAACAATGCCACACCCACAACCCTACACCATTGGATGGCTCCACCAAGGAAGAAATATTTGCGTCGGCCAATAGTGTCGACTGTCGTACGACATCAAGCCCTTCAAAGACGAGGTATTATGTTTTGTTTCTCCTCTCAAAGTTTGTGATGTTCTTTTGGGACAACCTTATTTATGGAAATGTCATGGTGTATATGATTCTAGGCCTCATAGTGTTATTATTACTTTGAATAGGAAATTGTACAGGATACCCGAGGCAGTCCCACCTAGTGCTATTTCCTTGATCTCTACTAAGAAATGCAGGAAGGTCATCTCTCAACTAGGGAAGTTTTTCTTCTTCATGATTCAATCTTAGAATAAAAGAAATATCATAGCCACATCCAGGGTCTCTACGACCGACCTCTCCACACAGTAGAAGCAAGTAGATAAGGTCATGGAAAAATACTCGGATATCTTCTCCTCACCTACAGGGGTACCTCTGCACTACCAGGTCAAGCACCCCATTGATCTAACCCCCAACGCATCACTTCCCAATGGGCCTATTTATCAACACTCTTTGTTAGAGAATGGGGAGATCAAGCGACAAATCCAAGAATTCTTCCACAAGGGGCAAATCCATCCCATCTCATCACCTTGCGAGAGCCTAAACATGATGGTATAGAATAAATATGGACCCTGACAAATCTATATTGATTACCGAGATCAGAATAAAATCACAGTCAGGAACTAGTACCCGATTCACCAAATCAACGACCTCCTTGATCAACTCACGGGGGGCAAATACTTTAGCAAGATTGATCTAAAGTCTGGCTACCACCATGTCCCAATAGAACAAACGGGTGTATGGAAGTTTGCCTTCAAGTCAAAGGAAGGCCTTTTTGAATGGTTGGTCATGCCCTTTGGTTTGACAAATGCTCTAGCCACTTTCATGAGGATGATGGACGATATCATGTGACCATTCACCAATACCTTTGTAGTGGTGTATCTGGATGACATTCTAATTTACAACAAGACTTGGGTCGAACAATTGCAGCATATTCAACAGGTTTTGCACACCCTGTGGGAGCACAAGCTATACGCTAACTTGGAAAATGATCCTTCGACATGGACAAGGTCCATTACCTAGGATACATTATTGATAAACATGGTGTACATGTGGATCCAGGCAAGAGCCAACTCATCCATGACTGGCCATCCTCAACAAAACTCATTGAGATTCAAATCTTCTTGGGCCTTTCCAATTTCTACAACAGGTTTGTGTTGGGATTCTCCCATGCTTCATGGGCCCTCAGCCAAATAAACTAGGGTGGTGGTAAGGAGAAATTTGTGTGGGGCTGGCCCCATCAACAAGTGTTCGATGATTTGAAGCAACACTTGTGCTCAACCCTAGTACTTTCACTACCAAACCTGCAACATCCCTTTGAAATCGAGATAGATGATTCAGACTATGTTGTGGGCATC
Organism: Picea glauca; assembly: GCA_000966675.3. NCBI lineage: Eukaryota > Viridiplantae > Streptophyta > Pinopsida > Pinales > Pinaceae > Picea > Picea glauca. Next base: position 73,644 of record JZKD02S1743980.1, on the reverse strand, counting down.
GTTCTCACTCATCACAGCCACCCCGTGGCCTATCATACTGAGACACTGTCATATGTTGTCCATAAGTACCCTAATTACGACAAGGAAATGTACTCCATTGTACAAGCATGTTTCTAGTGGAGACATTACATTCTTGGGAAGGAGACAATCATCCACACTGATCATAAGCCACTATAGTTCATGCAGACAGAGGAAAAATTACAGAATGACCACCATCAAAAGTGGTCCACATACTTGCAACAATTCCACCTCAACATCAAGTATCAAATAGGAAGGACCAATTGCGTCGATGATTGCCTCAGCAGACTGCCAGTCGTGGCATTCACAATGATGCTAGACTGTTGTGGCCATGATACATCTGGGTGGCCCCAACTCTATGAGACAGAACTTGACTTCGCCACCACCTACCAAATGTTGGGTGAAAACGCAGTTGTCGATAATTTCCATCTTTGGAATGGGTTTTTGTATCGTCTAGGACATATCTGTGTTCCATCAAGTGAGTGAGAAAATATGATATGGGAAGCCCACTACAATCGGGTGGTAGGACACTTCAGTGTCAAAATGATAGTGGCGATGCTACAGAAACATTTCTACTGGCCAAAACTTCGACAGGAGGTCAGGAAGTATATTTGGTCCTACACTTCCTATGCTATTTCCAAACCAACCACTAAGAAACAGAGCCTATACACCCCTCTTCCTACTCCCAACAGGACATGGGAATCCATCTCAATGGACTACATGTCAGGCCCCCCATCCACCAAGTGGGGAAATGACATTGTTTTTGTGGTTGTTGATCACTTTTCTAGGATGGGGATTCTAGTTGCCTACAAGAAGAGTATCACATCATAGGCCACTGCCAAGCTCTTCTTTGAATGAGTCTGGGTACATTTT
>JZKD02S1743980.1:53144-65285 GCA_000966675.3 Picea glauca | reverse complement strand
ACATAGCAATTGCTTGATTCAGTTTGTGAATGACATATTTCTCTTCTTCATAAGTTGAATTATTAAGTATAAGTTTTTGCATAACATGTTTCCCTTATTGCAGAGATTTATAAATCATAGAATTGTTATGATTTTTTATGTCTTGTTTGTCCTGTAAAAAAACTCAAAGAGCATTGCAGCTATCGTTTACGAGAAGCTTTTGGATTATCTGGTGCGAGTTTCCTTCCTCCGACCAGCTTCGAGGTCATCATACACAGGACAAATTTGGAGCGTTTCCAGGTCAGTTTGTCATTTGTTTGTTTAGTATATTTATTTGTAGTTTAGTTTAGATATAAGTTTAGTTAGATATATGTGTAGAATTAGTATATTAGATTGTTTAATTTCAATAATTTTTATTTCTTATTTATAAAATCATAAAATCAAAAAAGAAATACATTTCTCTGTCTTAGGGAAGATTGCAAATGAGTTTTCCAGGTTTTATTTAAATCTGTATTTTGTGAATATTGTATATTTTGTAGATACGTTATATTTTAGATAGTAGTTAGTATAGTATTAGTTAGTAGTTTATATCTATAGATAGTAGATTAGTTAGTTTTTTTTAATAGTTAGTTTTAATTAGATTAGTTATATTAGTTAGTTTTATTTATTAGTTAGTATTTTAGTTATTGTTATATTAGTTTAGTTTGTTTTGATTTAATTAGTTTTATTTGTTTTAGTTAGATTAGTTAGTTTAGATTAGTTTTCTCTTTGGTTTTCCTAGGACCTTAGATCGGCCAACAAAGCCGCTAAACCCATCAGGGTGGTTCATTCCAAACAGCTTGGGTTATTAGACAACCCCGAACCGGCTCCACTCTCTCAGTTGACGGACGGTCAATTTCGTCCGTCAACAAATGGTGCTAAAAGGAGGGCTTGAAATTAATTAATGGTATGAGGCAGCCGCAAGACTCCTCCCCCCCCTAATATCTCACCTATAGTGACTAGAATCAGTTCACACGATAATATTCCCCTTCAAACATCAACTACTTCAACCGACGATCCACAGATCATAGTTGAGCCAGCAACCCCTAATCCTACATGTGGTGACATACAAGAGATTGTTTGTCAATCTCTTATTAAAACACATAGTGCTTTAGCTTGTCTTAGGCAACCAAACCGTCCGTGGGGTCAACCTTTGGACTTCTCTGATATTAGAGAACAATTAGGTGATACTAACCTCACTGTGAATCCTACAAATCCAAACTTAAATCCCGCTGCAAGAGGATCTGGGATACGTCCTTAACCACCTCCCTCATATCCTTCCTCTTCTGGAGGAGATTCCTCTTCTGACGAAGGCAATTCACCTTCTTAGCCTTCCACACCTACTACCCCAATGGTAAATCAGAACAACCCTGCTAGACCCTGGCTTGACCAGGATGTTGTAGTTGTACCTGGAGATCAGCACCCTTTACCTAAACACCCGGAGAAGTGGCTTCCTAAGTTTTATCATGAATCCAAACAGATAGTTGAAGATCATATTAAAAAATTTATGTTAGCCATTAGGCTCCACAATGTTGAACATGAAAATGTTGTCTGTAGGTTGTTCCCTTATACTTTTGAGGGTAATGCATCCACTTGGTACTTTTCCCAACAGCCCCATACCATCGTGTCTTGGAAAAAGTTTGAGTCATGTTTTTTGGAAAAATTCGGAGATGGTAAATCACCGTAAGTCTTAGTCATGGATCTTTCAATCTTAAAAATGAACCCAAAAGAAAAAGTTAAAGATTTTAATCAAAGATTATTAACGCTTAAAAATAGAATCCCTGCAAATTCCATGTCTGCTGAGAGTCTTGTAATAGCTTACTACACTAAAGTTTTACATCAAAGTATAGATATTTGGGTTAAACGATCTAAAAAGCCCACGTTGTTAGAAGCCTTCGAGGAGGCTAGTCAGATTGAAAAAGACATACTTAGTCTTAAGGACTCTTCTAGCAACAAAACTGAAACTAGTTCTTCTTCCAAAAAGAAGATTGAAATTCTCTCCAGACCTACTCAAAGTAAAACACAACCTGAAAACTCTGATTTGGAAAATTTAACTAAAGTTTTTCAAAAAATGTTGAATCAAGTTATAGACTTAAAAAGGTCAACTGAAGAATCTTCCTCGAGTAAAGGACCCTACAAACCTCCTTTCTGAAAGCCTTTTCCTACCAATCGACCTAATCCAACCCCCGAAGGCTTAAACCTAGAAAGTTTGGAATGTGCTCTTCAAACAATTCTAGAGGCCCAAGATAACTTGATGCCCCCTGACACCTCTCATGAGGAAGTTGAACAGGAAACAATTCAAGAAGAAGAGTCTTCTCCAAACATATTTGGACACTTCTCGGACAACATATTCCAAGCTAACTTCGAGACTGTTCACCCTTATAACACTAGGAGTAAGACAGCAAACAAGCCTTCTACCGAGAACACTACAAATTCACCTCCAAAGCCATCTAAATCAGCAAAAACTAAACAGAGTAATGTCAGCCCTAACTTAGATTATGATTTTGTTGAAGATATTAAAAAATTAAGGGCTAACATTTCTATTTATGATTTGTTGAAGTTTCCATTTTTGTTACAAAAAATGTTGCAAAATATTTCAGAAAACGACAAGAATGGTAATTCAATTGGTAACAAGGTTGTGCAAAGCAAAGTTCCGCAGAAGACTTCCACTAAAAATAATCCCGATCCTCAAGATAAAGGAAGCCTCCATGTAGTCCCTGTAAATAATGTAAATAATGTAGATAAAGTAGCATTATAAATTGCGAGTAAAAATCCACAAGCTACTACTCTTAGTACTCGCAAGAATGTACCTCCATTTCTTTTAACTTTCGGGATTTTCAACAGAAATGTGCATAATTGTATGGTGGACTCAGGAGCGTCGTCCAATGTGATGCCTTGGTCTGTCTGCCAAAAGATTAACGCTGAAGTGGAACCATCTACTTTAAAAATCATACAACTTGATCAGACAAATGTCAAAGTTATAGGCGAACTAAAAAATGTATTGATTAGATTATCGTCTAACCCAAAGGTTCATCAAGTTATTGATATAATCATTGTGGATATTCCAGAAGTGTATGGTCTGTTTTTGAGCAGGGACTGGTCGGAGCAGCTACATGGTTATTTTGTGACGGACTAGTCTCACTTATGGCTTCCAGAGAACGGTAAGCCTAACAAGATCAGAGTGAATTGTGAGCGCTACCTTAAGTTCACGGTCACAGATTTGAACGATCCTAATGAACCATATACACCTTTTTTTGATTCACCCGAAGTCCAAGGGATGGACACCTTCTTTGGCAATTTCATGGCCGAGGTCTAACCTATCAACAATCTAGAACAATGGTCTGAGATCGTAGCATATATGCAACCAACAGCTTCTATGCAACAGTCCCATGTGCCCGATGGAAACCAAAATTGGTCTCTATATTTCGACGGTTCAAAGTCTAAAGAAGGAGCTGGAGCAGGCTGCATCATTATTGATCTGGAAGGTAACAAGACATTAATGGCTTGTAGACTAGAATTTGAATGTACTAACAATACTGCAGAATATGAGGCTTTACTGCAAGGTCTCAGAAAAGCCCTGGATATGAACATTCAAAACCTGGTTGTATTTGGTGACTCTGAAATAGTGGTTAGGCAGGTAAGAGACTCTATAAACTGTCTTTCCTCGCATCTCAAAAGTTACCAGTCCGAGGTATGGAGTTTAATGAATAAATTTTCTGCTTTCAATATAAATTACATTCCTAGACTAAATAATGTTGAAGCATATCTACTAGCTAATGTAGCCTCTAAACTTCTTCCTGCAGAAGGATTGTCCCCAAACGCATTCTCCGTTGAGCTATTGTTTTGACCATCTGTTCCTGACAATATCACAAACTGGAGAGTATTTGATGATGATCAGCAAATCATTAAATTTCTGCACATGGAAGAAACCTTTCAAGGCGCGGTGATAGATGAACGCATGCACGATGACAATTTGCACGATTTTACAGTAATACCTGATTCGAAATCTCCTGAAGTTCTATCGGACATGGTAAATTTCATACCCAAATCCGTGGTTATATTAGAGAAGTTTTACGATTTTGAAGATAAATTTAAAAAGATGGTCAATTGTAAAACCAATAGTTCCTCGTTGTCTTATGAAAAAGTGAATTTAGGAACTAGTGAAAATCCTCAGTGCATCAATCTAGGCTTGGGATATTCTAGACAAAAAAAAGTTGCTTTTGTTAAATTATTTAAAGAATTTAAGGATGTCTTTGCATGGACATACGATGATCTTAAAACGTTCGATCCTAATATCATACAGCATGTCATCCCAATGAAGCCCCAAACCTTACCCTTCCAACAGAAACTAAGGAAGATGCACCCCAACCTAGAACCGACCGTTCAAAAAGAATTGAATAAACTCCTAAGTGCTAAAGTAATTTTTCCTGTTAGGCACACTCAATGGGTGTCCAACCTTGTCCCAGTTTGGAAGAAAAGCGGGGAAATTTGACTTTGCGTCGATTTCCGAAACCTCAATAGAGCGTTGGACAAAGACAATTATCCTGTCCCACCCATGGAATAGATCCTGCAACAGGTATCTGGGTCCGAGAGGCTATATTTATTGGATGGTTTCTCCGGATACAATCAAGTCCTGATGTCTCCGCCATACCAACTCAAAACCACCTTCTGTACTCCGTGGGGCACTTATGCTTATCGAAAAATGCCCTTTGGATTGATTAATGTTGGTGCTACCTTTCAGAGAGAAATGGACATTGCTTTTCGAGGCTTAATCAATCACTCTGTCGTAGTTTACTTAGATGATGTGACCGTTTATTCTAAAAACAAAGACGATCAACTAGCTCACTTACGAGCCGTTCTGCTACGATGTCGTAAATACGGCATCTCCTTGAACCCCAAAAATTCCATCTTTGCAGTAGAATAGGGTAAACTACTAGGATTCATTGTGTCTAGTGATGGGATAATTATTGACCCCAAAAGGAATCAAGTCATCGCTAAACTTCCCGATCCTACATCCAAGAAATCCATGCAGTCTTTCCTAGGCCAGATTAACTTCGTGAGAATATTTGTCCCCATCTTCTCCGAAATCGTCAGGCCTCTACAAAGCCTGATTAAGAAAGACACCCAATATCACTGGGGACCCACAAAAAATCAAGATTTTAATGCCATAAAGAAGTCCATAATAGACGCTTCGTCTCTCATGAGCCCCGACTTCTCTCAAGATTTTACACTATATACTTTTGCCTTTGACTGTTCCTATGTCGCAGTCCTAACTCAGAAGAATTCCGATAACAACGAAGTACCCATTTCCTTTATGATCTTTGCGTTCAAAGGTGTTGAACTTAACTACCCAACGGTTGATCAGCAAGCCTACATTGTTTTCAAAGTAGTTAAGCATTTTCGGTCCTATCTTTTGAAGTCAAGGATGAAAGTCATTGTCCCCTACCCTGTTGTGAGGAACTTGTTAGTACAGAAGGAGTTAGGAGAGAAGAGAGCTAACTGGGCCACCTCCTTGCAGGAGTATGACTTAGAGATCACCCCAGCTCAAATCGTGAGAGGCCAAGGGCTGTGTAAATTGATCGTTGATTCGGAAACAGGACAACAAGAAGATAGTGATATGTCAAACCTAGAACAACGCGATCAAAGTTTAATTTGTTGCACACAAAACCTCGTTAGTCCTTGGTACAGTGATATTAGATTATGTCTTGAACATGGATTAGCACCTCGTCACCTTGACCCCGCCAATATAAGAGCGTTGAGACTAAAGTCCGCCTCCTTTCATCTAGTTAACGGTATACTGTTTCATCAAAATTTTGACGGCGTACTGATGCGTTGTCCCGAAAAAGACGAAGCAGAAAAAGTCTTGCTTGAGTTGCATGCAGGAGAAGATGGTGGTCACTTCAGTGGTGACACCACTGCTCATAAGGTTTTAAGAGCCGGTTATTACTGGCCCACACTTTTTAGGGACGCCCATGCCTTGTGTCGTAAATGTATCCTCTCTGAGAAAGCATCAGGGCGGTTGCAAAAACCATCTTTTCCCTTGCAACCCGTCTCAGTAGATTCTCCTTTCCAGCAATGGGGCCTTGATATCATAGGTCTAGTTAACCCTCCATCCTTGTAATAGCACAAGTATATTGTGATGGCCACAGATTACTTTACACGATGCTCTGAAGCTGTTGCGCTAAGAACTGTCAACACCAGTCAGGTGATTGCCTTTCTAAACTCGAATATTATCACCCATGTTGGTATCCCTGATTGTTTAGTCTTCGACAATGCTTCATACTTTTCTTCTCTTGAGATGAGTGAGTTTTCTTTGGAGAAAAGAATAAATATGAAGTATTCTTCTAGTTACTACCCCCAGGGCAACGGCTTAGCAGAATCAACAAACAAGAACTTGATTAAAATTATCAAGAGAACCGTGGTTGAAAATCACAAGAACTGGCACAATGCACTGTTGAACGCACTGTGGGCTGATAGGGTAACACCCTAATCCTCTATAGGTAACTCCCCCTTTTTTCTCGTTTATGGCAGAGAGGGAATTCTGCCACCTCACATTCTTCTTCCTTCACTTTAGTTGTCACAAAAAGTCCAAGAAGAAGATTTTCCCCCTTTAGAAAGCCGAATTAACGCTTTGATGAAGTTGGAAGAAGTAAGAGCCCAAGCTAAGTGTAAGTTAGATCAACATCAAAAATTGATTAAAAGTTGGTTCGATTCTAATTCTTCTTCTGATAGGAATTTTGAAGTAGGCGATCTCGTCTTAAAATGGGACAAACCATACAAAGGAAAGGGTGAGCACACAAAATTTCAAAACTTATGGCTTGGACCATTTTTAATTGCTGAAAAGTTGGGTCCTAGTTCCTTTCGATTGCAGAATCTTGAAGGGAAGCTTGACACCTATCCGGTGAATGGCCAAGCCTTGAAAAGATACTTTGCTTGATAACTACCCTTGTATATTATGTATATATTTTTTCTTTTGTTTGCGTTTTCGTTTGCTTTCTGTTTTTTGATTTTGACATACACATACCTGTACATTGAGCTATTCAGACAAAGACAATAGAAAAAATTTCTTCGCTGAAAATAACTTCTGGAAGTTTGTACAAACATCAATGATATATTACTGAAATTGATATCTATGTTTGAAAATCTTGTTGTTTGAAAGAATTTTACTGATTTCAATCTCTGAGCAAAGCTGGTCATGATCATCTATTATCTTTTTATGCTGTCCCTTTTCCATAAAGGAATGACTCAAAAGATGTCTCCCTGTCATAGGAAGTTGTTTTTATAAAACATATATGGAGATGAATAAAGGACAGTGATAAAAAATTCTGATGAGGTCTAAAAATATGCTAAAATATCAAGTTTTTCAGCGTCACCCCGCTCAGCTATATATCTACAAAATAAAAACAAAATAAAATTATTAATAAGAGCTGTGGGAAGTGCTTGTAAACCCGTCGGGATACTGAACAGGTCTGCTGGCAGCAGGTAAATGCAAGCATGGCGCCAAGATAAATTCGTCGAGGTACTGAACAGGCCTGCTGGTAGCAAAGCAATGTCGGGTACATGAAAATCTGAAAAAAAATATAAGAAACCTCTTTAATGTCCTTTATTCTGAGCTAGAACTTCTTGATAGGATACAGATGTCAAAGTGAGTTAAATGGAAACCCTGTCGAGACTATGGACGCCTGTTGGCAGCAGTGTCCATGCCAATAGTATTGAAGATTTTATCTTTAATATCATGACTTGCTGATCTTAAGACTATTATTGGTTTTCATCTTTTAAAACACTGCTTGAAAAAAATGATTAATGATGATGTTTGAACGACTTTCTGGTTGTTGTTTTTGAGTTGAAATTTTCTTGGCTGTCCTAATCTGAATTTGTACCTTTTGCAAAGATGACTTCTTATACCAATGTGTCGCCATTGTTGGCAGACAATTCACTTTTTATATGATCCTATAAGTTGCCTACACCTATGTCTTGCGAATATCAAGTTTTCATCGCATTTTTCCAAAATTAGCGACACTTTAATTTCTTGCAACATTTACACATTTGTCTTCGTTAAGTTTTCACGACTGTAAGCATGAAAACTTCTCCTTTCGAAGTTGTTTTTTCGATCATTACACGATTGGCAATATCCTTTGATCGGTTCTCATATTTCGATTGATTATATAACTTGGTTTTATTGAAGACATTTAGCCTTTGGGTTTGCATTTTATGACTTGCCTAATGCATAGGGGTTATGATTTATTTTTGTTTTTATATATATGATATAATCCTTATGCTAATCTTTTCATGACTTATTGGATTTTTGAAGTTGTTTGAAGGATAATCCGGCAAACAACTTCAAAAATACTCACCACAGAAATCTAAAAATGACTTATTGGATTGCAACTATATGAATTCGTTTGGCACTTTCATTAAACTTTTGATTATATACATTGGCGCATGTTTTGATTTACATGTCGTATTTTTAAATGCTATGGTATAACTTGCACACATTGGTATGTACATTTTATTTCATTGGTTATATACATGGCTTAATGGTTTAACTATAATTATGGAGTGAACAACTATGAAATTTGGCGGTTGTACTTGGATAATGAATAATATGCATGGCAGTCTCCACCACCTTCGCATGCTCTCATTAATGCTTACCCCTTTTGTGCGTTCATTGCGGTTGATTCGAGTAGCTCTGTTACTGTGTGTTGATGAATTCAAACCCTTCCCTTACCATGCATTCAGCTCCATGGCACCAGTCGTGTGAGTTGAACCCAATGGAAAACAGGCCCTGTTAATGTTTTGCCCGCCAAGATTTGGCAGACAGTGGATGGCTTACCTTCGTGGAACGTTTTGAGGGTTTTAACCTTTGTGTAGCTCGACAGTTTTCCATGACCTTCGATGGCTGTCGAGCCAAGGTAGGTGATGTACAGTTAGAGATTGATGAACAGTTCATCAGCTCAGCCACAGGGTTATCTACCTCTGGACAACGTTGGTTTAAGAATTGCAAGGTCGAGGAAGTTTCGTGGACATTGTTGTTTCAATCGTGCAAAATCACCTCCTGTGATAGAGCTATGCCCGTAACTATGCTTAAACAACGTTGGCATGATTTATTGATGATAATCAAGCAGTTTGTGACCTGCGAAGGTTGATACGGACTTATGTTCCTCCACCACCTGCATTTTCTTATGGTTTTTATGGGATACTCTCTCAATATGCCCTATTATTTGCATCATAGCCTGTTTAAAATGTCAAAGAAGTACAAAATACACGAGGCTGACAGTAGCCTTTTTCATTATGGGCTTGTTAAGCTTATCGTTGTCTGTCATTTGAGTCTGCACGGGGATAGTTGGAGCAATTTCGTTGCTCGAAATGGTTTCGAGGATCCGAAACCTACACAGGTTGACAAACCTATGGTGAGTGAGGTCAAGGTTCTACCCCCAGTTCCCTACCATGTCCTTATACCTAAACCCTCGGCTGACCCTCCTATCGACTTACCCCACACTGTGACTAAGAGTGTTGAGACTGTTAATCCTATGAGCAAAAATCCCAAGGCTAACCTCACTGCAAATGTTAAAGGGAAAAGGAATGCACATTTGATTTCACGGATGGCAAGGAACAAGCTAAAACCCCCTGTTGAGCCAAACCCTATCGTGTTGAGTGAGGACTCTGGTTTGGAAATGGAGCGTTTCTTGGCTAGCCAATACCCCTATTCGTAAGGTTTGTGTGTCGAACCCTCATATGATTTTGTATCAAACCTACCCCCCTTCCTAAAGGACGATCCTAACTACCCTGGTATTGAGTTGCCTTGTGAAACCCCCGCTCATTTTCCCAAACCCTCGCCTGCTCTGTCTAAACCCATAGTGTCACCCTGTGATCAATGCAATTCATCGTTAGAGCAATATTATAATGATGTTCCGATACTGCAGCCAAAGATTCAGTCACTAGAAGACCAGATTGCAATCCTAACCAGTCAAAAGGCTAAGCTCCAAACGAGAGATAAAAAGCAAAAGACAACTGGCTCCATCCTATTTAAAAATGTGGAATCATCCACGGTTGTTGTAAACTCAAAGCTGGTATAAGCAAGCAGCCTCGTCGCTACTCAGGTATGAAAAACTTGATGTCATTTTGTAAATAATTTAGGTTGTTATAATGTTTTTAAACAGTTTTGTTCACACCTTGAATGGCTCTGTTATATTGTGTGCATTCTATATATAGCTTTTCTTTGAATAGAAACAAATTTTGATTCGATACACGATTTGATTAATCCCAGTTTAGAAATTAATGGATTTTGATTGGATTTGAGTGATCTTCGTTTAAATTTGATTGATTGGTTTGCCTTGTTAAGGTGACAAAATTAATAGTTTGGTTTGTATCATGCTCAGATTTGATTTGGTTATGATCCATGTGCTATAGTTAATAAACGGTTTGATTAAGTTTGGTTGTTACGATTTTGCTCGGATCCAATTTCATTGTCATTGGTATGCTATGACCGGTAAACGTTTTTAGGAAGATATTTGTTACGATGTTGTGTCATGTGATTTTCTATATTTGATTGATTCCAAGTTAAGGGGAATGACTCTGTTTTGAAAACAATACACTTAGATAACATTCGCGCCTGAATTGGAGATAAATCTGAATCATAACAATTGTGTGAAAATCCTTAGCTAAATCGATTCGTTTTTGTTCTAAATTGGCAAGTTCGTTTTATGAATCGAGTTCAGGTTCTAATTAATACTCTGTATTTTAGATTTGTGAAATGAATTGGTCAAAATATGTTACGATTCGTTTGATTGAAACAATTGTGATCAAAATTAATCGATCATGTCTGTTGACTGTGCAAGGATCAACGATCGAAATCTATGACAAATTTTGTTTGATTGATCCTGTTACGATTTTGGTTATGTGTCAGTTTTGGTTTGAATTCGTTGACAGCCTAAATTGTTTTTCTATACAATTATCGTGATAATCCTATTCAATGCGATGATTTCTCCCATTGATGAGACAAGTATAACGAAGTGTTTGTGATTTGTTATGTTTTCAATTGAATATCAAAACGATCTCATTCGATTTGCTGAGAAACGATTATGATTTCATTTACCCGACTTGTAACAATAATCGAAACAGAGTATTTCTATCTTTGTATTCAATTAAATGATTTGAATTTTTTTTGCTATATTGTTACAGCTATAACGAGTGGAAAATATTTTTGTTGGATTGGATCATATCACATATGATATGTTTTTCAAATTGAATATGAAACAATCTTATTACTGTTCGATTATGGCTCTGAAGACCCGATTTTGTGGTAATAGAAGAACAGAGTATTCCTATCTCTGCGTTCGGTTGAATCATTTTTTATCATGTTTAATGTTGAATGATAAAATCATTTTGATTTGTTTTCAAGTGATCATTGGAAGATAATTGGATTTAATTCTTTTTAAAGATTTTGAATCGATTATGATGCTGATTCTGTATCTCATTTTGACTAGCTACAAAATAAGATGATTCTGTAGCTAGTCTATAGAATTTAATTTTTATCATTTTATTGATAAATGAGTCTTCTAACTTGTCTATTTTGGATCCTTTTCAGGTGAACTCGGATTGCATGGGATTTGATGGACAGTTTAGAGGATTTTTGGATGATTTATTTTCATTTTAGTTTCCTAGTTTAGTTGATCTTGGGAATATTTTCCCAGATTATGTAAACAGTTTGATACTCTCCACAGGGAGGTTTTACCCTGTGGAAAGACTTATAAATACTTATTATTTTTGTAATAACACCATCCTCATTCGTGGGAGAACAAGGATATGGAATTTTAATACAGACTGAGACAAAAATTGATGTTCTGTTACAACTTTAGCTTTCACAATATCAATGTTTTGTTTCATGTTTATGTGTATCAATTTGCATTTGGTTAATGAGTACTTTAGCTATCTTAGTCTTTTGCAAATGATATGATTTAATCAATATAATCCATATATGATTTCTTCCAGTGTTTAAAAAACATATAAATTGCTTGATTCAGTTTGTGAATGACAGATTTCTCTTCTTCATAAGTTGAATTATTAAGTATAAGTTTTTGCATAACAGGTTTCCCTTATTGCAGAGATTTATAAATCATATAA
>JZKD02S1743968.1:43770-55710 GCA_000966675.3 Picea glauca | reverse complement strand
AGCTTTGGTTGATCAAACAGATATCGCAATCCATAGTGATCTGTCATAAGTACAAATTTTCTTCCCAGGAGGTAATGCCTCCACATTTTCAAGGCATGCACTATGGCAGCCAGCTATAGATCATGGGCCACATAGTTGACTTCATGCTCATTCAATTTTGGTGATTCATAGCAGATCACACTTCCTCCCTGCATAAGGATTCGTCCGAGCCCTTCCTTATAGGCATCTATGCACACGAGGAAGTTGACTTCGGGATTGGCGATCTTCAACATGGGTGCATGGGTTAGTAGATGTTTCAGGGTTTGAAATCTTTCTTCACATTTCTGTGTCCATAGGAATTTTGTCCCCTTATTCTGAAGGGCAGTGATTGGACAACCAATCTTGGAGAATCCTTTTATAAATCTCCTATAGTATCTTGATAATCCCATAAAGGACCTGATATCCGAAACATCCTTTGGGGCAGGCCATTCCATGATAGACCTGATTTTGTCAAGGTCTACTTCTACTCCTTCTTCGGATAGAACATGGTCTAAGTAATGTATTTGCTTCTGGAAGAATTCACATTTGCTGAATTTGGCATAGAGATGATGTTCTCTTAGCACTTGCAGCACAAGTCCAAGATGCTCTTCATGCTCTTTTCTATTCTTGGAGTAAATTAATATATCATCAATAAAAACAAGCACAAATTTGTTTAGGAATTTGCTGAGTACATTGTTCATCAAGCACATAAAAGTGGTAGGGGCATTGGTCAACCCAAATTGCACTACCATGAACTCATAGTGACCATACCTCGTCCAAAAGGTAGTTTTATGGATGTATTCACCCTTGATTCGTAGTTGATGGTATCCCGACCTCAAATCAATCTTTGAGAAAATAGACGCACCCCCCAATTGATCGAACAAGTCATCAATCTTGGGAAAGGGGTACTTGTTATTTGTAGTTACCTTATTGAGTTGCCTATAATCTTTACACAGTCTAAGGGTACCATCCTTCTTTTTCACAAATAGGACTGGTGCTCCCCATGGAGACACACTGGGTCGAATATAGCCTTTATCCATCATTTATTTTAATTGAAACTTGAGTTCAACTAACTTGGGTGTGCTCATCCGGTAGGGTGTCCTAGACACTGGCACCACTCCCAGTGCAAGTTCTATCAAGAATTCTATGTCCCTTCTTAGAGGTAGACTCGGTACCTCTTCCGAAAATTCATCTCTGTATTCTCTCAGGATAGGGTGATCGTCAGGGCTTGGTTTGTCACCTTCGATTGTTTTCAACACTTGTATTGCATATAGGGAACATCCCTTTCGACAATACTTTCTCATTTGTAGAGCTGATATTTGTCTTATTGAGACAGGTTTTCGGATCCCTTAAAGGGTTATCTTTTTCCCTTCTTTACTTACACATTCTAAGGTTTTATGGTAATATTCCAATCTGGCTTTATGGGTGGCTATCTAGTCCATACCAATCAACAGATCATACAATCCCAGGGGTAATAAGTTAAGGGTTGTTTGGGTGGGGAATTTCCCCAACATCAATTGGCAGGCTGGTATAACCTCTGCTACCCTTCTTTTGGTGTCAGTGGATAACTGTACCAACCATGGCTTGGTATGTTTTTGTGGCTGTAGTTTACACTTATCAACAACTTTAGGGGCTATATAACTCAAATTTGAACCAGGGTCAATCAAAACAGACACTAGATGGTTTAAAATCATACCTTCTATTTCCACCACTAAAGCTTGGTGGTCATCTTGGTTATTATACAAGACTGTATAAATTTGTGGCACACTCCTGGCCACATCATTGATGGTAGTAGCTTCCTGGATGTTATAAATACTCCAACTATTCTTTTGTCAGTGTGGACAGTCTCTCAATAAATTTTCTTCCCCGCAGCCCCAACATTTCAAAGGTTCTCTCTTTGGGTTATCAGTCTTCACTAATATGGGTCCAGAAGTTTTATTTTCGCTCAAGGAGGGTAAATTCTGCTGGTGCATACTCTGGGCTGGGAAGCTCATTCTTGGGTTCTTCTTATAGTTCTTAAATCCTGGGGATTTAATCCCCTTTTTCTGAAATCTTGAACTATTCCTCTGTTTCCATCCTTCGCGAGGTTCTGCTCGATGCCCAAACTATTCATGACAATAGGTTGCCTTTCGAATAGTGCCTTCTAGAGTCTTTGGCTCATCAAATTCAATTTTGTTCCGATAGTCCTTAGGTATTCCACTAATGAAGCATTGCACCTTTGCCTTTTCCACCTTGATATAGGGTACATACCTCAACAAATCGAGGAATTTGGGACATATTCTTCTATAGTGAGTTGTCCCAGTTTGAGTTCATAAAACTCTTTAGTCTTTTCGTCGAAATATTTTTCTGACAAATACTTCTTCCGGAAGTATTTCTCAAACCGTTCCCAAGATAGGTCCTCTTCGCGAACCCATTTCACATTATTAAGGTCTTCCCACCAAATGGAATCCTTTCTGTTCAAGTTGAAGGTGGCCACTCGGGCCTTCATATTTTCTGAAAAGTCATGGACTCTGAAATACTTCTTTAGTCCAAGCAGCCAGACCTCTGCTTCCTCTCCCTTCTTTATTTCTTCGTCGAAGGAGGGTGGTTTGGATTTTCTGAATTCTTCAAATTTTTGACCTTTGGAAGAATTTTTCTTCTTCTATTTCCTTCGGGAATAGGAACTGGTTTTGCTTCCAGAAGAGCCCTCTGAATTGCTAGCTTCCTTCTCAGAGGAATCATCCGACGATTTTCCTTTACCTCTGGGGTGGACCTTTTTCAAGGTGCTCCTCTCAGTGTGGCCACTAATATGACCATGTTTCTGAGTTTCAGGTTCATGCTGCATTTGTCTTTGTAGACTGGATAAACTCTGCAGTAAAATTGCGTTAATTTATGTTTTCTTTTCTTGTTCTTTCATCATCCCTTCATTGTCATCCTTGCAACTTTGTAATTCGACCATGAGACTCCTCACAGTCTCAACTAGATCTGGAGGGGTCCCTAATACCCTCCTTTTGTCAGAATATTCATCTCTATTGTGGGAGCCTTCCCCCACTTCATGGTGAGTCACCATACTATGCATTGATAATTTCCTGCAGTTGATCTTCCGCTTGTGTGCAAAAGGAAAAACGTTGGTTGTTAGACAATATTTATATTTATTTATAACCAGTACATAATTCATATTTTCACATGTACACACACACAATAGGGGTTTTTCATTCTTAACTTCATCTTTTGATTAGGAAGGTTAAGACAGGGGGTTACTCCTTTTAGGAGTGTTCCGAACGGAGCTTCTGCACAACTCGTTCATGAGCCCAAGCAGGCCAAGTGTTGTAACCATGCTCTGATACCAATTTGTAACACACCCACTACAGCATAATAATAATTTTTCACCTTTTCTCGAGGGACAGAATCCTTGAATTCCTATGGGGGCTTAGTGCAGTCTAGATCTTCCCTTTTTCCACCTCCATGTGATCGTCGGTTATGACCACCGGCCAAACAACTAGGCGCCTTTTCACATTTCGCGACTCAGTGATATAAGCGAGTCGAGTCTTTCGACTCTGCAAACCCTGAAATGACGAAATGCCAAAAAGGCTTCAATCAACAATTAGATCCCTGGGCTATGCCTTGGTTCGTATGACCACTTCTCATAAGACCATAGTCTTATTCCCTTCGAGACTTATCAATACGAGATCCTGACCTCTTGTCAACGGGACTCCCGAATTCCCGATTTCCGATTTCTCGAAATGGACTTTGTCACATTAACCCTCCTAGCTATGCCCTGATCCAGGTGACCATTCTTCATAAGACCTTCATCCTGTTTCTTTCAAGATTTATCAATACGAGAGCCCAACCTCTTGTCAACGGGACTCCCAAATTACGGATTTCCGAAATCTCGATGGACTCTTTCTTTCGATATTTTCCCTGAAATCCTAGATTGTTGCCACCTATCCTCCCTCCAATGGATGGTCCTTGTCGTTTTGTGATTTCGCGACTTATGACCCCCAGTGACACAAATACTCTGTTAATTCGAATCCCCGGTATCCGAAATACCGATGGACTCTCAATCTCTACCACGTGTCCTCCATAGATGGACGATCCAGATCATTTCGGGACTTCGCTAGGTGCGAAGTCAAAATGCTCACCTTCCTCTTTTGTTTCCCGATGTCTGAATCCTCGAAATGGGTGATCTCGTGACACGTGTCCTCCCTTAATCAGATGGTCCAGATCTATTTCTGGACTTGCACCATGGAGTGTCTCGATCTCTTGTCCTCGAGACCTCTGAAATCCCGAAGTCCAAAATCCCGATAACAACTCCTCTTTTGGGACTTTCACCTCTGTTCACGAAGGCTTAACCCTCATACATCTCCTGACAGATCCAATGAATGTCGATTTTTCTGACTAAGATCTAATGGTTTAGATTTGTCCCACACTGTTCACTCTCTTGGTACTCCCTGGACGTGGAAAACCAACGGTCCAGATCTCTTCCTTTCTACCACAGAACGCATCTAGGTTTCGGGTACCGGTATTTCGTGACTTGTGAAGACAAGGGTTCTTGCCCTTTGGTTTCCTGGGTGCTGAAACACCGAAATTTCGACCGACAGCCATGTGTCCCTCCGATGGATGGCTGCGACCTTTACCCACAATCAATTGTTATGATATTTTCAGGGTGATCAACAGTCACGATCAAATCCTGGCTTTCTCAAACTTATTCACACTTAAACCGATTCGGGGTTTCGGTCTTTGGGATTTCGCGATTCGTGATGACCAGGGTTCTTACCCTTTGATTCCCCGAGTGCCGAAACGCTGAAATGCTACTCACGGACCTTGGGGATCTACGGTCCCGATTTCTTCGCTACTCACGAAGATAAAAGAAAAGGGTTGAGGCATTTAACACCCTCCTTTCTTCCTCCAATCTAATGGTCATGTCTGACCTTAGACCTTTCGACAGGATCTCATCCTTCAATCGATAGTTATCCACACTTTAAAACTATTACGGGATTTCACAAATCGGGGTTTTGGGACTTGCGAGTACGAGAGGGCTCGCACTTGGATACCCCGGTTGTTGAAATGCCGAAATATCGGGATTTTTAGAGGACCATTCTTCCTCGTGCAGGATTACTAAGACTTGCACCTTCAAATGCTTTTTCAGGTTCTTGGTAAGCTTTCCAAGAAGGGTATCTCTGTGGAGAGATCTATTCCGGGTATTGTTGGAGACGAATAAGGGCATATATTTCCCGAAAGAAGACTTGAAGTCCAAATTAATTCAATATGCATATATATAAATCTATCTATAAACATAAGCCATACGTGGTCCTTCCAATAAAAGCATGCAACCACCATTTTTGATCAAAACGCCACACAGACAGTCTTATACTCAAACTATTCATAAATTGCACAGACTATGAGCATACATGTCAGCATATAAATTTCAAGATACAAGATATAAAACACTTATCAGAAATAACACCAGATGTGATTGCAACTGCTGAGAGGGGTGCTCGTTTCCACCCAACCGTAGGCTCAGTGACTCCCAACGGATTTACCACTAGCCACCCCCAAGTTGAGACCACGATGCTGCGAGACTGTGTCTCTGTTTTCCAGTGACCAAGAATGAAGGTTACTCTCCTTCTTCTCTACTATCACTCACTCTGTATTTTTCCAGAGTTATTTTCCTTCTCCTCTTCCCCTCGCATTTGCCCCCTTGATCGCACACTCTTCCTGCCTTTTTTCCTTTTGGTGAGGTTGCGTGTGGCACAATCTTCCTCACGGTGGTCAGGTCTGAGAACTCTACGGATGTGCGGTTCACCCCCATATCTCATTACTCATGAGGAGCCATTTACCTACCAACCTGGCGAGTCATTTAATTTGGGGCCAGTGAGCCGTTCTTGGTTCTCCGGGCCAATGAAGACCAAATACGATATTGGTTTCAGTGGAAGTTAACGCCACCATTACAGGTGCCTTCCACCACCTTTCTCCAACCATCATGGTCTCTTTTTTAGCACATCCCCTCTTAGCAATCCTGCAATATATATATTCATAATATTATTCACATTCATCGACCTTTTTCACAAGGTCCATTCACATCACACATTCACATTTCTGAGTTTGCCACAATACTTGGCCAGTATAGTTATTTTTACAGACTGGGGGAAATGGAGTGTTACATAGAGTGTCTTTGTTCTTCTCACACAGTGGAGGATCACAAGCTTCGACGGTCATGAAGGCTTCTTGGCCTACCGCTGGTTACACTAGAGCCACCCCCGCCACCATTAAGGAGAAAGATAGACCAACAAGGGTCTTTTGAAGCGACCGAGTTACAAGCAATTGTGCCCGGCCAACATCTAGAGGAATCAACCATTTTGGACCTTGAAGTGAATGCTCTTGGCCCGATTGAAATCCCAACCACTAATTTCTTGGCACCTTTCATCGTACCAATTCAATTTTACGAGCGCCAGACAGTGTTGCACACAACAATGGAAACAAATGTTGTTACTCCTTCTGGGAATTCTTGAATTCCCACTATGGTTGTCACCACATGAGAGTTTTCACCTCCTAACCCACTATCATTGGTCCGAGCCACCATGGTCTTGAATGCCTCTACATCGCACAGTGGTCCAATCCTGTCTTTGGCGGCGGCCACAACCCCTTTCACACCAAGTGCGACAGGCCCTCCGTTCTCATACGGGATGCCTAGTTTAGGTACAAGTTTTGTACTTTCCTACTCCACTTTACAGACTTCAGGTCTAGGGGCAGGGAGCTCTAGCACTCCTCTACAAGGTCACATGGGGGGCACTCCTGCTCCTTTTAACACTTTCCCTAATGGAGGAGGTCATGTCCCTCCTTTGTCCCCTTCACTCGATGGCTCGCATCGGCAACCTTGGGAAAATTACAGAGTGCTAACATATACAACACACAGCGGCCAGGAAAAATACTACTTTGGTTGCTCCCCCTACCAAAACGTCTGAGGTACACACAATGCAATCGACTAACCCAAAGGCCACCCAACAGCCTGAAGGAAAGAAAAAACAACGAAAGAAGGGTAAGGGGGATAACAAACCTACTGATAATGCTGGCGGGGACAACACTAAGAAACGAAAGGTGAGGTATCCATACAGCTTATGCGTGGAAGATCACCCAACCCCTCTATGTCCTCGGCTTGCAGGAGCCCAAAAATTTGTGACGCAGAAACAACCTGCTGTGTTGACCAATCCATTTCAACATGGGCAAAATCTAACCCAAGCCTCTGCAAACACAGAAGGGGGCAACCAAGAACCCTGTCTGCCTATGAACAACCCCGCATCCGCGAACGTATATATGGTTAGGGGTGATGCTTTTATATCGACTAGAGTGCATGACTATAGTAAACCAAGTACTTCTGAGAAGGGTAACGAAGCTGAACTTCCATCTCTTCCTCTATAGATTGAGAAGATGTTGGGTGAAACAATGATACACATTCCAAAAGGTGCATTCAAAAAAGATTCTCATAACTCGAATGCAAGGGCTGCCCAGAACTACTCTGTGGTGGAAGATTTATCACAAACCCCTTGTGGGATGTCTACTTTGGAGGACCTCCAAAGCTGCCCTTCCTAGAAGAAAGCCTTGTTAAATTCTTTTGGATCTACCGAGACTTGTCATCTGGGTACAATCATGCTGGATACAACCGACTTAAAACCTCGTCTACCTTACCATGTAGTGTTTCAGATAGTAGTGTCTTATCCCACGAAAACGTTTACTTGGAATATCTTCTGCACGGTGGTTGATGAGGGTGCCTCGACATGTGTTATGTCGTTGGCATGTTGGAAGGTCGTTGGCCAACCCGTTTTGTCTCCATCACCTACTCTCCTCACCTCTTTTGATGGTCGGTTGTTCTGACCACATGGTATTGTTCCTTCTTTCCCCGTGCAGTTAGGAGGGAAGACTCTATGTGTTGAAGTAGAGGTAGTTGATGCTCCCCTCGACTATAACCTCTTGTTAGGAAGGAGTTGGACTTATGCCATGCAAGCTGTGGTTTCTACAGTTTTCCGGGTCTTGTTGTTTCCACACGAAGGTCAGATAGTGTCCATCGATCAATTGTCCTTCTCTAGACCTGACCCTACTTTGGGGGCATCCACGGTCCCGATGATTGATAATCCTAAACCAGGTGTAGTCAACGTAGGGGTTGGTTTGTGCCCATCTTTGATGGGTACCTTCGATTACTCGCCCCCTCAAGTTGATATCAAGTTTATATCCAATCACCATAAGGCTGATATTTTTCAAGTTTTGTCGTTCCACACGACTTACTTCAATGATCTGTGGACACTTCCTTCCCCATCAACCAATATGGATGAGACAGGGCACCTAGGCCTGTCCATGCCCTTGTCTGCAACTGAAGCAGCATACTCTTTAGTCCAGCAAAATTCATCCCATACTGATCCAACTCCTGCACAAGAGTTAGATCCTCATCTAGAGCCTATTTGGGCTCAGGTTTCTCTCACTCACACTGATTCATTAGACTTAGTCTTGCACTCTGATGAAGCAATAATTGAAGCAATGACTAGTCCAGATAAACCCTAGGAAGCTCTTCATCACAGATCATACTTCATCCCAGAGTTAAGCCGAATTGAAGCAGGAGAATTCACCATGACTATGATGGAAGATCGGTCTTGTCCTATTAATCCCTTAGCTACACATGAGGTTTATGCTGAGGGTAATATGGAAACTATCACTGAAACCTTGCCGATAAATATCTCCTGAAACCCTGGCGTTGTGGAAAATGTCTTCGTCGGAGCGGACTGCTCCCCTGAAGAGATTCAAATCTACACATATCTTTTCAAAGAATTCTGTGAGGTTTTTGCCTGGTCTTATGAAAAAATGCTAGGCATCGATCCAAAAATAGTTGAACATGAAATCACAACGTATCTTGATTCCAAGCTGGTTCGGCATAAGCTTAATCCAGTTAATCCTAAGAAAGCAGCAACCATTAAGGTTGAGGTTGAGAAATTTCTAAAAGCCGGGTTTATTTATCCTATCCATTTGACCCAATGGGTGTCAAACCCCGTACCGGTCAATAAAAAACAAGGCATGATTCGTGTATGTACCGACTTCCATGATTTGAACAAGGCATGTCCCAAACATAATTTTCCCACACCTTTCATCGACCAGATCATTGATGAATGTGCAGGTTGCGAATCCTTTTCTTTCATGGACAGTTTTTCAGGATATAATCAAATCCAAACCAAACCCAAATACCAACACAAAATGACATTCATATGCCCATGGGGTACATTCGCATATCGTAAAATGCCTTTTGGTCTCAAAAATGCTAGAGCCACCTTTCAGTGGGCCATGTGTTTTTTTTTCCATGAACTTAAGCATATAGTCGAGGCCTATCTAGATGATTTATCATCGTGATCTCGCAAGAGAACGAATCATCCCACACACCTCTGACTTATCTTCAAACATTGTTTCTACTTTTGGATTCGCCTGAATCCAAACAAGTGCAGCTTCTGCGTAACATTAGGACGATTGTTAGGTTTCATAGTGTTAACAACAGGGATCATGGTCGATCCTCTCAAGGTTGAGGCAATAATTCAGTTCCCCCCCCCACGCACAATCCTTCAACTTCAGAGTCTACAAGGCAAGGCAAACTTTTTACGACACTTCATCACCAATTATGCTGAGATCACCAAGGGCTTTATGTGCTTAATGAAGAAATACGTTCCCTTTTACTGGGACGATACGAATCAGTGCTCTTTTGACGCATTGAAACATGCCCTCACAACTGCCCCTCTGCTTTGGCCACCTAACTATAAGAAAGATTTCTTATTATATCTAGCTGCAAGAGAATGAACCATTGGCATGGTTTTAGTTCAGGAAGATGACTTGTTCTTAGAATACGTGATCTATTACCTGAGCCAAGGCCTCGTAGGACCGGAACTAAATTATTCTCACATCGAAAAAATTGCGTTGGCAGCAGTTCATGTTGTTCAACGGTTCCGTCATTATGTTCTGTTTCACAAGACCACCGTCATTGCTTTCATGAATCCATTCTAGTACATGTTGACACGACGGGTAATAGGCAGAAAAATCATTAGATGGATAGTCATCCTCCAGGAGTTTGACTTAGACTTCGTTTTAGCAAAGTCTAAAAAGTCACTGGTCTTAACAGAACTTATTTCGGAACTTCCGATTGAGTTAGGTGATGTTGTGCCTAAAGAATCTCCTATCCAAGGACATATGTTTTTGATCACATCTTCAGATCCCTGGTATGGAGATATACTTATATATCTCCAAACTTTGAAATTCCCCACCTCTTCATCTCGTGATGAGCATCGACGTATATGCCATCAGGCTAAGAATTATCTCATAATCGATGATACATTGTATTGGAGAGGTGTAGACTGCATCCTACGCCGATGTCTCACTCATGAGGAGGCAGTTATTGTGCTTAACAATTGCCATACTGGAGCTTGTGGCGGTCATTTGTCTGGGTTGGAAACAACCCAAAATATTCTACGAGCAGGTTACTTCTGGCTGACACTTATCAAAGATTGTATCAAATCGGTCAAGAAGTGCCATCCGTGCCAAATCTTCTCTCAGAAAATGAGGGCACATCCCGCTCTCATGTTTCCTGTCATCATAGTTGGTCCCTTCACCAAGTGGGGGATTGATTACACTACTTGAAACCCTCCTTCAGCAAGGGGGCACCGCTATATCATCGTAGTTGTAGACTACTTCACAAAGTTGGTCGAAGCTATGCCAACGTTTAAAGATGATGGAGAGACTGCAACTCTCTTCTTATTCAATCAGATAATATCAAGGTTCGGCGTCCCGAGGGAGATTGTCACTGACCATGGAAGTCACTTTCAGAACCAAATGATGACTGAGTTAACATCAAAGCTTGGGTTACAGAAAGAACATTCATCACCCTACTACCCCCAAACAAATGGGCAGGTGGAAGATGTAAAAAAAACACTTAAGACCATTCTACAACGAACTATCAACTCAACCAAGTCAAATTGAAATTTGATGTTATACTCGACATTATGGGCTTACCGAACATCTGTTAAGACTGCAACCAGTTTCTCACCTTTTCAACTCGTTTACGAGATGGAGGTAGTCTTGTCCATCGAATGTTAGATCTTGTCTCTAAAGTTGGCAGTACAATTATTTCCAGACACTTCTCCACTTGAAGAATGGTTAGTATACCTTGAGCAGCTCAATGAGCAGTGTCATGATGTGGCCCTGGCCAATGAGGCTCACAAACATAAGGTCAAGTGTCAGTATGATAGGTTCGTTCATCCTCTGATTTTCTCTGAAGGCGACCTTGTCCTGGTCTATGACCAAGATAAGGACCCCCTGGGGGCAGGAAAATTCAAACCCATGTGGTTCAGACCTTTCATCATAGAAGAGGTTTTAAAAAAGGGTGCTTATCGTTTGGTTGATTTTGAAGGGAATGCTTTGGAGGAGCCTAGAAATGGGCTCTTCGTCAAGAAGTATTACTCATAGGCAGGTCACTATGGGTCACTTTTTGTAACATATGTATAGTCTTTGTACTATTACTTTTTTAGTTTCTTTTAGTATTATGGAAGTGTCGTTGATACTATCTTTCGTCACTGTGGTAGATATCAAGTGATTCTGAGGTGTTCATTGGGTATGCAGACGGTGCTAGTCGGCACACTCGGAGGCTTGCCTCCGCAGCTTGGGTAATCTTTACACCTCAAGGCTAGTTATTATCTTCCGGAGGTATATGCTTAGGTGACACCACAAATAATGTTGCCGAGTATAGCGCAATTATTGAGTTTCTTTGTGACGCTTTTTCATTGGGTATCTCTCATCTCTGGGTCTATCTCGACGCTCAACTGGTTGTGTCTCAGTTAAATAGAGTGTACCGGGTTCATGATCCAATTTTACACTGACGATTCCTTAGGGTACGTCTCTTAAATCGAAACTTTGATTATATTA